>CM065595.1:2326147-2860936 GCA_033119425.1 Bufotes viridis | reverse complement strand
TATATTTATTCTTACTTGCAACCCAGATGTTTATTGGTACCCTGGTTAAACAGAATAGCAAATTATCCCACTAGTTAAAATATCATTTCAAAAAATGAAAAAAGAAATTTTTTTTAATTAATACTATAGGTGAATATAAGAAACTTTGTTGTATATTTCATCAGAAAAAATGCCTCTCTTTCCACTTATCAGCTCATTTTCTTCTCATCTTAATCTATTCTCTGCTACATCTCTCTTGAGAGAGTGAGACTAAACTAAACTAAAAGATGAGACTACATCTGCTCAAGACTATGAAGAGGGTAGGAGGCAGGGAATAGTTTCTAGACAGAGAAAGAGGCATTTTTATTTAACAACATATATTACAAATTTTCTTAAATTCACCAATTTATGCAAAGATTGTTGAAAGGTTTGTTATAATTTAAAGGTTGATACAGAGAAAAGACTAATTTTTGCTTTAGATAAGTGGATTACAATGAAGCAATGCAGTTATGCCTCTTATTTTCCTATTAGAAACTATCCTGGTTCTGGAAAACAAGAAAAGGTACAAGAAAATAAAGAAAAAATAGTAAGAAGTAGCCAACTTTTTTTTGTGTGGAAAATTTCATCAGATGAAAAGAAGTGTATTTCACCCACAAAAAAATGGCTATAGGTCACCAGGGGGAAATGGGAACATAAAGTGGCCCTGGGAAAAAAACAAATTTACAGAAGGCGGGGCGACACAGGTAGGTGACAGCAATATCATAGCACAAAATAGCACATATATGGTTCCATCACCATTATCTCCTGGGACTTCTCTGTTTCAAGTCCTTATTTGCATGGCCAAGGGGACCTAAGTGAGGACTAGATGGGGCATTACAATTTACCAATAGGAAGTGGTTGTTTGGGCGGGGTGTTCAAACTGTTGTGTATAAAAGTGTGTTATGTGCATTCAATAAAGGTGGATTCCTGTTTGCGCTTACATACAGCCTGCCTGGTGTTTGTTCTGAGCTTTTACCACTGGATTTGAATGACACACAGCTGTAGTTCGAATCCTGGATTATCGAATGACTGAACAATCAGACCTTGTGGTCTGACATGCGGTCTGACATCTGCGGAGAGCGGAACAGAGCAAGCAAAGGGGCTCGTTACATCCACCCATTGCTGTGAGCTGCTGTACTGTTAAAGGGGTCGTCCAGGATTAGAACCACATGACTGCTCTCTTCCAATCACTGTGCCACCCCTGTGCACCGGTGATGACTGTTCTTATGTCTCATCTTTTTAAAACAAACAGAGTTAATCTGCAATATCACAAACAACAAGAGGACCGGGGTATTGCTGTTTGTTTTCAAGAAAGCAGCCATGTTTGTGTAATCCAAGTAAACTTTATTAATTAGTACTCTTTAACTAATACCTGAAAATCTTAACCCAATTATGATAATCTTAAATGGGTTCCCCGTTTTCATTATGATTTTTTTTTTAAACTGTGCAGAGAACCCCAAACTCTGCATCAGGGCCACATCTACCATGAGGCAGGATGAGCATTTCACCTCAGGCGGGAGCCAACCTGCCTTTGAGGGGGTGGCGGTTTATGGAGGGGCACCAGAGCTCATAGGAACTCATAGGTCTGATGCTTATGAGGCGGTAGAATGGTGCAAGAGGTTGTGATGACATCACTGCAATCTCATGTGCCGGGTCTCAGGCCGCACAATCACATGGTCAGAAATGCCTATGTGTTCTCATCAGCTTCCTGCTGGGTTTTCTAACCAATCCCTGCATGCTTTGTAATGTTTCCGCTAACATGGAGAGGGGAGGTACAGAGGGCGTGACTAACGCAGAGGAAACAGTGTGGCCGGAACATTACAGAACAAAGCATGCTGGGACTGGTTAGGAAATCCAGCAGGAAGCTGCATGTGAACATCCTTCTAGCGATGGCAAGAATAGGGGAAGGAAAGTGCTCACATGAAAAGCAGGTACATGGGGTAAAATATGCAGAGTTTGGGGTTTTCTGGGTTGATTCTTTAAAAAATATATTGTGAGTCTGGAAAAACCCCTTAAAAGTTAGTGTTAGACCAAATCAGTATACCTGCAGATAGTAGTAAGAAAGGCTTATTAGCTAATGGTTATTGCGGAATGGAGGGCTTCTCCGGGGGGATAAACCACTGTTAGGGGCAATGTCTTCTACCATCTCATTTGGAATAAACCTGCACAATGGCTGCACTAAGCGCTAAGTGTGGATGATTGTGTGAGAGAAATCACTTTCCATTGAATGAATAATATCAAATCTAAGCTTTGGTTTATAATATCTGAAGAAGACTTAAAGGAACTGTGTCAATGAAAATCTGCCTGTTAAATTCAATGATGAATAGGGATGAGCGAACCTGTGGAAGTTTGGGTTCGCCAGGTTTGCCAGGTTCGACGAACCCCATTAAAGTCAATGGGAATCTGAACTTCACTTTATTATTTTCCGTTATAACTTGTCTATATATCAGAAACTAATAGCATTCTTAAGACAGAATGCGAAAACAATATGGCCATTTAGGGGTTAAAAAAAACAACCATGTGGTAGAGTGTGGTGACATCATTGCACACATCGCAGGTCCTTTGGCAGGTCTTGTTCAGTAAAGATAGAAGGAGCTTCTGCAGCGCGATCAAGTGGATGAGGGGAGTTGTTGTTTTTAACCCCTAAATGGCCATCTTCTTTTGCATTCAGTGTTAAGAATGTTATTATTTTCCGATATAACCATGTCATAATGGAAAATAATAAAATCACCCGAATTCCGAACCCGAACCCAAACTTCAGTGAAAAAGTTTGGGTTCGGTAAGAATCTGAACTTTCCAGTTCGGATTCGTCCACCCCTAGTGATGACTTCACCGTGAGTGTGCCCAGTGTGATCACGATGTGTGGTGAGGTCATCACTCTCACCGCAGGTCCTTTGATGGGTTTTCTTCAATCAAGATGGGAGTGGGCGGCCTCTTCGCGAGCAAGTGCATGAGGTGAGTATATATATATTTTTTTACTCTCAGTCACCATTTTAGAAACAATTGAAACGAAGCGCAAGGAAATTTGGCTTCATAGCAAATCAACTTTTTCGGTTTGAAGTCTGCTTCGATTTGCTCAACACTAATCGTAAACACTAAATTGCCGAAACTGAAATATCCATTTAAAGTTCATAATTTGTATTTGTCATTGTCAACCACAAGTAAAGAGACCAAAAAACAGAGAAGGTTTGATGGACACCGGAAACATGAATGTTCTGGAACTGTGTCAAGGGAAAGGCCTGGGCAGTCTCCAGCTTTAATGGGGAATCTCAAATATAAAAGTGTTTTTAAAGTTTTAATTTAAAAAACCTCATAAACCCAGATTTCTAAGAGTATGTCAACCACAGCATTATGAGAGAAATCCCACTGTAAGAAATACAGGTTTTGAAAATAATATATGCATCATATTTAAGGATGAGCGAATTAGCGTAAATAACAGAAAAAGTTAACTGCATATATTTTTCTCTTTGGTTTCTTACATATGGCAGTTAACGCTTTTAGCGCAAATAACACCAAAATGTGAACGTTGTGTATTTTTCTCTTTTTCTCTAGAAATATGGCAAAAAAAACGCTTTTAGCGCTAATAATACCAAAATGTGAACAGGGTATATTTTTCTCGGGTTGTACTGAACTGGCAATATACGCTTTTAGCGCTAATAACACCAAAGTGAACTGCGTTTATTTTTCTGGTATTGTACTATAATAGGGCACTAAACGCTTTCACCATATATAGCTGCAGTGAACAGAGAATCAGAGTATATATTTCTCTTTTTCCACAGATATAAGCTGCTAAAGGCTTTTCAACATAGGACTTTCACCCCAATAACTCATTGCTGGAATGTCAGTGCTGTATTATGAGACTATCTGGATCCCCAAGTAATGTTCCCTGCACAATGAAGTTTTTCCTATGATTTTCCCTATCTCTCCCAGCCTGAAAAATGATTCCTCTCATATCCCTTCCCTTTCAGAATCAAATTGTTCCTGAAATTCGGAACGAATTCGACTTCGTCAGCTTTGATTCGCTCATCTCTAATTATATTGTATCCTGGAAAAGTAAGTGCAATTATCGTTATGTGTAGAGTCCCTCTCTGCTTGTAATCTCTCTATATGTATTATTTATTTCTTTTTGTTCCATATAAACTCAATAATAATAAATTTAATATCAGTTTTCCACACTGTACAATATATTGGGTTTTTTTATACGCTCACTCTTGTATCTCATTTATTGCATCTAGCCTTCGAATCAGACCCAGTAAGAGTGTGTTATATATTGTATATATTTAATAATTTCTTACACCAGCCGTATGGTACATTATTCCAAGCTTTATTCAATCCTTAAAAACACTCCTTAGTAGAAGACACACATTATTGTGGAGCCTTGCCTGCCTGTGCGTCTTGTACTGGAGAGTTTTTGGAGTTTTACCCTACGGCTGGGAATTGTTTCATGCTGCCGTTCTTTGGTTCTTTGGTTTGCTGTTTTTCCCCATGCCGGGGTTCACCTGATGGAAGCTGGTGTATGTATGAGGGTATGTGCCCCACACATCACCTGCTATATCAATGGCATTCTTCTGATTTAAAATCCCCACAACAGGTCAAGTTACAGGACCTGATAAAACCTCATCTACTTTGTGGTACTGTAATACCCTGTGCATTTACTATGTCCCATGTGGATGTAATCTTATGTTTGATCACCTGGAAGATGAAAGCTAGATAGAAGGATGGAAGTAATGTCATGGTCTATAAACACCCAGAAAGTCTCTCACACAAGTGATTACCAAAGTCACCAAGGAACCAACCATTGCCGAGGATTGTGGTGATGAATGATTTTCAGGAGCGGCAGACAGGACAGGGTTCAGGAGCTTCTCGTTCTGCAGCTGTGCTCTTCCTTCACTTCAGATGTAGTTGCAGATGGATTATTCTGCATTGTTTGTGGATTCACACCAAGTGACACAACTTCTGCTGTTATTATCAACCACCAGGTAACTGCCCCGATCCTGCTCTTCAGTGTTATGAGTGATCATCATGAAGCAGAAGACACCAAAGCCAGATGGAATTCAGCACAATGTCATATGGCTGCTGATACACTATGGTTTTTGCATTTGTGTTTTTGTGAAAAAGAAATATCAGCTAGAGAGAAGAAATAGGGTCACGTCACGGCATGGCATTTTTTGGTCCATTTTCTGCAGTAGACATCCATTGTGTTTTTTCCTGCTTAAAAAAACTACAGTGTAGTGCTCTTACATTGTACATTACATTTTTTCCAGTGGAATTTTTGTCTACAGAGGAAGTGATATGAGAAGGGGTTTATACTTCCAATGTGAAAAAAGCATGTATTAACAAAAACTATTCTAAAAAAATGCACAAAAATTGCATAAGCATGCTTAAAAATGCAGTATATATACAGTACATTACACTGCTATGGAAAATTCTGCAAAGTAGGAATGTTTTCAGAACTAGAAGTGTTTTTATCAATTAACAAAATGCAAAGAGAATGAAGAAAGTAAAAGTTCAATTAGTATTTGATGTGACAACCCATTACCTTATTCTAGATACTTGCACACCGTGTCTGAAGGGACTTGGCATGGAGGTTGTCCAGAAATTTTGGAGAACTAAGCACAGATCTTCTGTGGCTGTAGGCTTGCTCAGATGCTTCAGTCTCTTCATGTTATCCCAGACAGACTGGATGATGCTGAGATCAGGGCTCTGTGGGCCCCATATCATCACTTCCTGGACTTCTTCAAACTGAAGACAGTTCATTAGCTAGATGTTTGGGGTTGTTGTCCTGCTGCAAAAAAAATTCCAATTTAAACTATTAGGGATGACTGAATCCATGAAAGTTCAGGTTCGCCAGGTTCAGCTGAAATTCTGGTCAAAGTTCGGGTTCAGGACTCGTAAAGTTTGCTACGAACATGAACTTTGCAGTTCGGGTTCGCTCATCCCTAACTATGAACATTTCTAGTTTTAAAGGATTCATACGTTGCAGCATTTTTCTCACATCTGCCTAAAATTCTTGCATACTACTGTAAGTGAGTTAGTAAAGTGATTTTCCAGGCATTTTTTACTTTATGTGTGAAGAAAGCCCTACTCTCCAGAATCTCTGCAAATAAGTAATGTGATCAGCTTCCTCAAGGTTTCCCTTAATTTCGGGTTACTGTAGATAATAAAAACAGATTGCCCTGTGGGAAATGCGAGCAGTAGCACTGAGCATACCCAGAATCCTTCACTTCTGCTAATAAATATTTCTAGTGCAAGAACGATTACAGAGAAAATAACAAACAAATAAAAGATGAGAAGCCCCATCATTGTGCGGACTACACCTCGATAGTCCTTCACATTGGTGTTGACTAAAGTTCCATTATTTTTCTTCATCTGGTGGTTGTACACCCTCAGGAACCAGGCGCTGCCAACAGTCGTCATTATGATTACAAGGAAGGGCAGGCAATTAAGAATCAGGGTGATATATGATAATTTCATGTTTTGTCTTCTAGTTCCTTCCAAGAGTTCAACTTCATTCATAGTTGAGTTTTTTTCATTTGGATTTGGAAGTTTTATAAGGATTGATAGGAAACTTCCAACCACAGACACAGTTTCAACCATCAATATCAACCTCCAGGCAATGGCACCAATGTTATTCTTAATGTTCATGAGAACTCCGGGGCGGGGAGGCATGATCTTCATGAAGTAGAAGCAGCAAAGAGTGGCAGTGAGCCATGAGCTGGATGTAATGCTGTACGCGGTCATATACGAGATGGAGTAAAATACAGACCTCACACTGTAAAAATATGGCCACAAGGAGCTGGTGAACAAGTATGATGACATGACGATGGTAAAAAACACATTGGAGACATTCAGAGATATCAAGATCCTGTTCAATGGAGAATTATTTTTCATTTGAAAACCATTCAGAAAAAGACAAATGATTATGAAGGTGCTGGAGGACAAGCCAGTAATGGTCTCAAGAAGAAAAATAGCAAAAACAATCTCCATATTAGAATTAATGACAAGAATTGTAAGAAGGTTTATACCATAAAGTCTGGACTTACAAGGATGTGTCTTCTCACGTAGTCCTGGTTATGACTGTTTTCAGCACTTCCTGTTCCTTAGAAATATATTGATCGTGGAGAAGATATTGATCTTTAACTCCAAAGTTAAAAACAGACTAAATAGAAACGCTAAGAGAGTCCATCTAGATAATCCTGGATAATCTTCCTGGTCTGGCCAAGAGAGTGATGTCTGCGATATACCAGCAACCAAAGCAATGGTCACAGGATCTCTTATCTAAGGATTAATTACAGTATCGGCAACGTCAGCAACCCGGTGCTTTACTTTTCATATATGCAAAGTCTGTAAATTCAGAAAGATTAAACCGTTTCACTGTTCTGAGAGGATTTTCTCCTTTAACTCTCACCAGTAATCTCATTGATGGATGCTGTGCCTTACAGGGAAATGTTCACTGGTTTTTCACATGAACAGAATATCAGACTGTCCGACAAGTTGGTGTTACAAAAAACCAAGGAAACGAAACACAATTTTCAGTAGTGTTGATCGCGAATATTTTAATCGCGAAAATCTAGAATATAGTGCATTATATTCGTAATCGCAAATATTCTATTTTTTTTCCATCAGTACTACTGCTTCTTGCTTGTGGGCCAATAAGAAGGCTGTAATGTCTTTGTCTGAGCTTAGCAACATCCCTAGCAAACAATAGGAAAGCTGCCTCCCCCTTACTATATAAGAACCTCCCCAACAGCCATTTTCTACAGTTTATTACAATTCTGAGAGATACAGCAGTGTCATTGCTGTGCTCTGTGCTTTGCTGTCACATTACATTAGTTAGTTAGTTAGTTAGTTAGTTACTTAGTTAGTTAATTAGTTAGTTAGTTTATATATGTCTAGACTTTGTCACACTTATAAGTTATAGAAGAAGGAGCCTGTGAGGAAATGTCCTGATGAGGACGATCTCAATACCTAACCGTTCCTATCCTGAGCCTGACATCCCCAACCGGGCACTCACATTATGTTTTATGTAATGTTCACATGTTCCTTAGTTCACAGGTGATGGTCCTTTGAAGTTGATGATGATGGTGACTGTCAGAGCCTTGTAGCCTATGCTATAGGTATACAGGACCTATGACCATATGTCTGTATTTGCAGTTCCTCGAGTCTTTAGTGTGTGATGTGTAATATGGCACTGATCTCTTATCAGTGCATAGACCTGCCAAGGTGGGCCATAGAACCTGGGTGCTGAAGCTGTAGAGCAGATCTGGTTCAATAAATAGGTGTAGCTGGAGTGTTGTGTGCAAAGTCTGAGTATATACTGAGCCAAGCCTACCATGGGTTAGTAGTAAGGAGGACCCATGCTTGCCCAGATCATGGTGTCGCTTCTTCACATCTACGTTACATTTCATGTGACACGATGACTTTGTTCCTTTTCTTCTTATGCAGCATTTATTACTGTGGGTTGCACTGTCCACTTCTAGTAATGTCCATGGTATTCATATTTGCTAATTGTAATCTACCTCTGGCATTTCATAAGGTATTTGTAAGTTCCCAACCTTTAGACGAAGGATCAGAGCGGATTGTCTGAGATACGTAAGGATAACATATATCATTTCTCATTGTTTTAGATCATCAGCTTACAGTACATTAATTATTGTGGACATGTTAGATGTGTGAAAAGTACAAGATATAGAAATATTTAGGAAGACGCTAAATCAAGAAGAAGCCAATGAATCATAAAGAACCGTTGGTCAATGAACTGGTTTAAAAGTTAAGTTATAGCAAATTCCTCTTACTGCCTTCATTCCTGTACAGCGCTGAGAGCAGACCTATAGGAATTGTGGGCTTATGAACATTAGTACCTGGACAATGAAAATCCAAAGAAACATCATAAGGACCTAGCAACCTGCAAAATCTGGAAGAGCAGCACTCGCATTAAGTTCTCAGTAGAGACCAGCCACCATCTTCAAATAGATTTCCACCTTTGATTAGATGAAACTGCCAGATACAAATGTAAATGGATCAGCAATTGAGATAACAAAGTGTAGAAAGGTAAAAAAAAAAATGATCATGATGCAAGGAAGAACACCGTGGAAAGTAAGCGATATGCCGATGATCAGGTTCCTATTACCGACCGTTCTTCAAGAAACAATAAATGCTGGTAACGAGTTGCAGGCCACATGCTGAGTTCTTGATTGATGCTCCTTACCAGTCAACAAATTTGGGTATGTGGAAAATTTACATGTGGACAGGTTAAGTTGCTAAAATCACGGAGACCTTACAGAAGATGTTCAGTCAGGTTATGGTTTATGGGGCATATATTAAGACCGGCGTTTTAGGTCTCAATAAGCCCTATACTGAAGCTATGTAGCAGCGCCAGCCTCTACATAACTTCGGAAGATCATCTGCCCCTTCTAAATGTTAGACAGCTTTGCCAGACGGAGGACAGGGAGACAGAAAACCGGACTGTCCGGCCTAAAACCGGATGTTAGGCCACCCTAACCAGACCACTCCCTCCATGGATATCCCCATTATACTCGAAATATGACCCCTGAAACCGGAACTCTGGTTCAAGCACCAGGAGGCTCAGAAACTAGAAAACACACTTATCCTGAAGGCACCGTCTGAATAGGCACTAAGTTATAATGCCAATCACAGGAGTTCAGATAGCAAACTAAACTGAGACAAGAGAAGCAGGAAAACACAGACTAGATACAGCAGGAACACAGGCTGGGTCAGGACACACGTGACACTGGACAGACGTACAGACCGGCAGGGATGGGACACGTAAACAGGACAGCAGAAGCTGTCACTGATGCTGTTGCTCAGGCAAGGGGCAGAATAGTCAGAAAACACATAGCCCAAAACACACATAGGTTCACACAAAGAGAGAGAGGCCTTAACCCTTGCAAGGAACGCAAATACACACAGAAAACTAGAGGCAATTAACCCCTTCCATACTGATCAGGAGAGAGATACAAACACAATGGTACCATTCATACTCAGAAGCAACCAGCATCAGGATACAAGGAGAAATGGTCCCAGTGAATTACCACACAGAGAAATGGTTCTAAATCGTTCCCACAAGCAGCCGACACTAATACGCTTGCAACAACATCACCTGTGAACACCATGTAAGAGTTGTTTTAAATAATAAAACATGAAATCTAAGAATTTTTTATTTCAACATATTCTATTAGAGATTCACACAACTATAATATTAAGGAAATCCAGCGATGCATCTATGATATGATTGACTCTCTATTCTGGCCCATAGAACGGCACACATCTATGATGCCCATATGCTCTCATAGGTTATCAGGGGTTTTCTCCTGGGATAATCCCTGTAAGGGTTTGTGCACTGAGTTGTGCCCCAGTAATGCCCGTAGATCATGGCTGTGGTTTTGCTGTTGGTGGTCTGTCTTGCTTCCTCCGCTACTCGTTACTCTATTACATACTACACCTTATAGCTCCTGTGTAATATGCCCGGGGTTTATGTGTGTCTATAACAGGATGCTTCTTCTTCCTTCAGTGCCAACTTATCTTTGAAGAAGTAAATAACTTTTTCTTTAGTTTAGGATTTCCGAGAATGAATAAGATGGACAGGGAAGTAGAATACACCATAATATATAGCCAGCAGGCCGTGTCCAATACTATCCCAATAGTTAGCTCCGACATTAATAAACCAGTAGATACCAAGCAAAGGATCAGGTCTAGAATCAGGCGAGTGACCATTGTTTTCACTGCGCCCATGTGAGCCTTTAGCTGAGGCCTCTTGAAGTTGATCTCATTGCTCTTTACCTTCGTGATATGGCTCACGAGGGAGTTGACACAAAGCACGATCGATGTAAAAGTTATCAGAAAGGGAAGGCAACAACCGAATATCATGTTAAAGATTGTGTGCGGATAAACCATTGCAAACTTATAATCAGTCACGTTGGGAACGCGTGTTATCTGTACAGTCCAGAGAAATGGTACATTAATTAGAAACGAGCCTATGATGGATCCTACGAGCAGCAGAGGAACAAAGGTGGAGAACTGAAGCTTCAACTGGAAGAAGAACTGGCATGGAAGGTTGACCAGCTTCAGGTAGTAGTAGATGGAGAGCCAGGTGGCATGCCAGAAGCTCAGCTCTATCAGAAAATAGAGAATCGCAAAGTCCATTACATAGACTTCATGTACAAACATCAGGTAGCTATCAAAAATATACAGGCAGCCGTCGAGAGTGATGAAGCACTGCAGGAGGAGGTTAGTTAGTGCTGAGGAGAACAGAATGAAGACACCAGGTTGATTCTGCCTCTTCCAGGTTCTGCAGTATTCAGTGACCAGTAATGAGTTCATTGAGAGTCCAGATATGGTTGCTATAATTAAAGTGATTGCCTTGACTATCTCCGCTGACTGCAACATGTTAGCGTGAAGGTTAGTCTGCTGTCTACATACAGAGGAACAATGGATGAAGGACTGAAAACCTCAGGGGAAAGTCAGCAGAACACGTAATGGATGCAAATCGGTGCAGTATCTGGTTTCTGCCGGTGCAATTTTGTAATTGTGTTCAAAAGCAACAACAACTTACGACCTGTGTCTCCAGGATCGGGGATGGCTCTTGTGCTTTCTGGGCTCTACGCTCAGATATTGGAAGTTGAGTACAAATAAAGTCTTGAAAGTTTGCAAAAATGAAAATTTTCTTAAAATCATAAATGGATGAAGGGACAAATCTTGCGTGTACTGACAGCTGGTTACTGGGTTCTGTAAAACAGCCAATAACATGCTCTTCAGGTATCAGGTTTCCTTGAAGACAAGCCAAAGGACTCAGCATTAGTGTTGATCGTGAATATTCTAATTGCGAATTTTTATCGAGAATTCGCGAAGATGTAGAATATTGTGCTATATATTCGTAATCGCAAATATTCTAGATTTATTTTCATTGTTACTACTGCTTCTTGCTTGTGGGCCAATGAGAAGGCTGCAATGTCTTTGTCTGAGCTTAGCAACATCCCTAGCAACCAATAGGAAAGCTGCCGACCCCTTACTATATAAAAACCTCCTCAGCAGCCATTTTCTGCTGTTTTTTGCAGTTCAGAGAGCGAGCAGTGTCATTGCTGTGCTCCGTGCTTTGCAGACTGATCTGGATCCTTATTTAATTACATTAGATAGTTAGTTATCTTATATATATAATACAGATAGTTAGTGGGAGATAGTCAGTGTAGGTTAGATAGTGATATAGTGTAGCTGATAGGCTCCAGTGCAGGGTGTTAGGTAGTGTGATAGGTTCTGCTGTCCATACATACATGCGACAGACATAGTGCTGTGATGTCACATTACATTAGATAGTTAGTTATCTTCTATATATAATACAGATAGTTAGTGGGGGATAGTCAGTGTAGGTTAGATAGTGATACAGTGTAGCTGATAGGTTCCAGTGCAGGGTGTTAGGTAGTGTGATAGGTTCTGCTGTCCATACATACATGCTACAGACATAGTGCTGTGATGTCACATTACATTAGATAGTTAGTTATCTTATATATATAATACAGATAGTTAGTGGGAGATAGTCAGTGTAGGTTAGATAGTGATATAGTGTAGCGGATAGGTTCCAGTGCAGGGTGTTAGGTAGTGTGATAGGTTCTGCTGTCCATACATACATGCTACAGACATAGTGCTGTGATGTCATATTACATTAGATAGTTAGTTATCTTATATATATATAATACAGATAGTTAGTGGGAGATAGTCAGTGTATGTTAGATAGTGATATAGTGTAGCTGATAGGCTCCAGTGCAGGGTGTTAGGTAGTGTGATAGGTTCTGCTCTCCATACATACATGCTACAGACATAGTGCTGTGATGTCACATTACATTAGATAGTTAGTTATCTGATATATATAATACAGATAGTTAGTGGGAGATAGTCAGTGTAGGTTAGATAGTGATATAGTGTAGCTGATAGAGTCCAGTGCAGGGTGTTAGGTAGTGTGATAGGTTCTGCTGTACATATATACATGCTACAGACATAGTGCTGTGATGTCACATTACATTAGATAGTTAGTTATCTTCTATATATAATACAGATAGTTAGTGGGAGATAGTCAGTGTAGGTTAGATAGTGATATAGTGTAGCTGATAGGTTCCAGTGCAGGGTGTTAGGTAGTGTGATAGGTTCTGCTCTCCATACATACATGCTACAGACATAGTGCTGTGATGTCACATTACATTAGATAGTTAGTTATCTTATATATATATAATACAGATAGTTAGTGGGAGATAGTCAGTGTATGTTAGATAGTGATATAGTGTAGCTGATAGGTTCCAGTGCAGGGTGTTAGGTAGTGTGATAGGTTCTGCTCTCCATACATACATGCTACAGACATAGTGCTGTGATGTCACATTACATTAGATAGTTAGTTATCTTCTATATATAATACAGATAGTTAGTGGGAGATAGTCAGTGTAGGTTAGATAGTGATACAGTGTAGCTGATAGGTTCCAGTGCAGGGTGTTAGGTAGTGTGATAGGTTCTGCTGTCCATACATACATGCTACAGACATAGTGCTGTGATGTCACATTACATTAGATAGTTAGTTATCTTATATATATAATACAGATAGTTAGTGGGAGATAGTCAGTGTAGGTTAGATAGTGATATAGTGTAGCTGATAGGTTCCAGTGCAGGGTGTTAGGTAGTGTGATAGGTTCTGCTGCCCATACATACATGCTACAGACATAGTGCTGTGATGTCACATTACATTAGATAGTTAGTTATCTTATATATATAATACAGATAGTTAGTGGGAGATAGTCAGTGTAGGTTAGATAGTGATATAGTGTAGCTGATAGGCTCCAGTGCAGGGTGTTAGGTAGTGTGATAGGTTCTGCTGTCCATACATACAGGCTACAGACATAGTGCTGTGATGTCATATTACATTAGATAGTTAGTTATCTTATATATATATAATACAGATAGTTAGTGGGAGATAGTCAGTGTAGGTTAGATAGTGATATAGTGTAGCTGATAGGCTCCAGTGCAGGGTGTTAGGTAGTGTGATAGGTTCTGCTCTCCATACATACATGCTACAGACATAGTG
Organism: Bufotes viridis; assembly: GCA_033119425.1. Lineage (NCBI taxonomy): Eukaryota > Metazoa > Chordata > Amphibia > Anura > Bufonidae > Bufotes > Bufotes viridis. The sequence goes on along the minus strand of CM065595.1, from coordinate 2,846,838 downwards.
CTGTGATGTCACATTACATTAGATAGTTAGTTATCTTCTATATATAATACAGATAGTTAGTGGGAGATAGTCAGTGTAGGTTAGATAGTGATATAGTGTAGCTGATAGGTTCCAGTGCAGGGTGTTAGGTAGTGTGATAGGTTCTGCTGTCCATACATACATGCTACAGACATAGTGCTGTGATGTAACATTACATTAGATAGTTAGTTATCTTATATATATAATACAGATAGTTAGTGGGAGATAGTCAGTGCAGGTTAGATAGTGATATAGTGTAGCTGATAGGTTCCAGTGCAGGGTGTTAGGTAGTGTGATAGGGATTAGTGTCTCTGTTAGACACAGTGCTGTGGTATCACAACAATACTTAGTGCACCAATCAGTAATATCTACTAAGACCTGATAAAATGTGAAATTGCATGTATTGCACAAAAAATATGCGCATCATTAGTGTCGATTTGCGCATATTTATCGTGAAAAAATGACTGGAGATCACAAATTCACAAAGTATTGCGAATACTATGCAAAAATTAATGAAATATGGACTATGCCGCTCATCAATACTGAGCATCTGCTCCCCCTCATTTGCAGCCCCATTCTTACTTTGCTAATGGAGCCCTTGACTGAATACATTTTTGCACGATTTCCCCTTTCTGTAGATGAAGTTCTCTGTAGGCAGAGGACTTCATCTTCTGATCCCTTTATGTCCCTTCCACACAAGCTGGAGGTCTTACAACAATGTCCTTTCCTGAACAGTTCTGTCTAAAACTTCCTGCAAGGGGCCTAAATATCTGACCCTCACTGAAATCTGTATCAGCGAACTATGTCCCGTTACTAACTGATACCGAGAAGGATTTCCTCCTCCTCATATTTTCCTCCCTTCTTAATTCTTGGACTGGAAGAATCTCGATAGCAATGTCAATCCTCTCGGTATACTATATATAATATATCAAACAACAGATCGTCTGATATCCACCAGTTCATGTAAAGGTTCCTGATACCTGCTCTGTAATGTCTACTTACTGTCCAGTTTGGAGTACCAACCCCTTGGATCAGTAATCTTATGGAATATAATTATCGTTGAGTTGTTGTCTACCTGGCGATCATTAATACTCCTTTTTATGTCTTCCTTTTTAAGGCAGCCTAGTCTAAGTGGCTGCACAGAGGCTGCACCTCCTGTGTCTTATGACAGCCAAGCTGCTGCTCTAAAGGCCTGGATCACCAGAATTTTTACCTCTTGGTTCATTTTATAGGAGGGGCTTCCTCTATCAGCCATCGACAGCCCCATAAATGAGATTGCAGGGTGAGTGCCAAAGTGTTTACACAGCAGATAGAGAACAAAATAACACTGTTCGAATTAAAGTTTTTTGCTGATTCGCCACCCAAAAATCTCCAAAGGCAACCAAAATGCCTTATGTGCCCCAAAGTGATACCAATGAAAACTAACAGTCATCCAAGAAAAAACAAGCCCTTATGCAGCTTCGAAAAATGAAAAATGAAGTTATGAAAGTTATGAATCTTGGGATGGGGCAAAGCAAAAGTGTTTTCTTTTTTTTTTTTTTTTTTAAAGAAATGTGTAGTGACCAGAGGGACAATACCACTCTCATATTCCTATTGCTAGCATGTTTGCCACCATTGTATTGGTTTGCACCACCAACTGTACCAGCAGCTAAGTGTTATTTTGTTATATGCAAAACTTGTTATGTTCATGTACTGTGTCTGTTCACCAGCATATGACAGTGTATTTGGAAGTGAGCTGTAGATAGGATGGAACTAACCATTCCATTTTTATCCCCTCCCCCCCCCCCCTTAGGGCAGAAGGGGGCCAGTACAGCTTTCCACCAAGGAAGGGGTTGTTGAGGAAGTAGTTGGAGTTGGGAGTTGGAATGAGAAATTGAAGCAGCATATTGCAGTAAGGGAGAGTTTTCCCCTCACTGCTAAAGAAGCTTTGGGAAAGTAGCTCATAGAGCATCCCACTCCTGGTACCTCTGAGAGGGAAGACGGTGCCAAAGTCACCCTACTCAGAAAAACGGGTCAAAGTGTACCTCACTCTTATAAGAAACAGAGCTGATATGAGCCAGACTGAAGCCAGAGTCTAGCACAGCAGAGAGAGAGAGAAAAAGCGAAGTATTCAAGTTCATCTGCCAGCTTACCCTTAGCCTGCTGGAGCCAAGAGAAAGATCAAGTATTGTTTGGATGACACAAGTTTATTCAAGTAAAAACCATTAAACTTCACCAAGTCTGGAGTTTACTTACTCCACCAACTCCTCGGTTGCTACGGAGCCTAACCCTAGGGAGCGAGAGTATCCAGGTAGGAGCACCGTGACAAACAGCATCACCACTTGGCATTCTTAACACTGGGAACAATCTCCATGGGGGGAAGGGGGCAGTCTGTTGCAAATGTTTTTTCTTTTACACAAGGAGTAAAACTTATATGTACACCCAGGTCATATACAAGGAGATATATAACTTATACCAGCTGTATAACTATATACAGGAGATACCCAGGTTATACCAGCATGGTCCATATCACTATATACAAGAAGATGCATAACTGATACCAGCTGTAAATCTATAATAATATACAGGAGATACCCAGGTTATACCAGCTGTACATATATAATTATATACAAGAAGATGTATAACTTATACCAGCTGTACATATATAATAATATACAGGAGATACCCAGGATATACCAGCTGTACATATATAATTATATAAAGGAGATACCCAGGTTATACCAGCTGTACATAAATAATTATATACAGGAGATACCCAGGTTATACCAGCTGTACATATATATTTATATACAGGAGATACCCAGGTTATACCAGCTGTACATATATAATTATATACAGGAGATGCCCAGGTTATACCAGCTGTACATATATAATTATATACAGGAGATACCAGGTTATACCAGCTGTACATCTATAATTATATACAGGAGGAGATGACCAGGTTATACCAGCTGTACATATATAATTATATACAGGAGATGCCCAGGTTATACCAGCTGTACATATATCATTATATACAGGAGATGCCCAGGTTATACCAGCTGCACATATATAATTATATACAGGAGATGCCCAGGTTATACCAGCTGTACATATATCATTATATACAGGAGATGCCCAGGTTATACCAGCTGTACATATATAATTATATACAGGAGATGCCCAGGTTATACCAGCTGTACATTTATAATTATATACAGGAGATGCCCAGGTTATACCAGCTGTACATATATAATTATATACAGGAGATACCCAGGTTATACCAGCTGTACATATATAATTATATATAGGAGATGCCCAGGTTATACCAGCTGTACATATATAATTATATACAGGAGATGCCCAGGTTATACCAGCTGTACATATATAATTATATACAGGAGATGCCCAGGTTATACCAGCTGTACATATATAATTATATACAGGAGATGCCCAGGTTATACCAGCTGTACATATATAATTATATACAGGAGATACCCAGGTTATACCAGCTGTACATTTATAATTATATACAGGAGATGCCCTAGGTTATACCGGCTGTACATATATAATATACAGGAGATACCCAGGTTATACCAGCTGTACATATATAATTATATACAGGAGATGCCCGGGTTATACCAGCTGTACATATATAATTATATACAGGAGATGCCCAGGTTATACCAGCTGTGCATATATAATTATATACAGGAGATACCCGGGTTATACCAGCTGTACATATATAATTATATACAGGAGATACCCAGGTTATACCGGCTGTACATATATAATTATATACAGGAGATGCCCAGGTTATACCAGCTGTACATATATAACTATATACAGGAGATACCCAGGTTATACCAGCTGTACATTTATAATTATATACAGGAGATGCCCGGGTTATACCGGCTGTACATATATAATTATATACAGGAGATGCCCAGGTTATACCAGCTGTACATTTATAATTATATACAGGAGATGCCCGGGTTATACCGGCTGTACATATATAATTATATACAGGAGATGCCCAGGTTATACCAGCTGTACATATATAATTATATACAGGAGATGCCCGGGTTATACCAGCTGTACATATATAATTATATACAGGAGATGCCCAGGTTATACCAGCTGTGCATATATAATTATATACAGGAGATACCCGGGTTATACCAGCTGTACATATATAATTATATACAGGAGATACCCAGGTTATACCGGCTGTACATATATAATTATATACAGGAGATGCCCAGGTTATACCAGCTGTACATATATAATTATATACAGGAGATGCCCAGGTTATACCAGCTGTACATTTATAATTATATACAGGAGATGCCCAGGTTATACCAGCTGTACATATATAATTATATACAGGAGATACCCAGGTTATACCAGCTGTACATATATAACTATATACAGGAGATACCCAGGTTATACCAGCTGTACATTTATAATTATATACAGGAGATGCCCAGGTTATACCAGCTGTACATATATAACTATATACAGGAGATACCCAGGTTATACCAGCTGTACATATATAATTATATACAGGAGATACCCAGGTTATACCAGCTGTACATTTATAATTATATACAGGAGATACCCAGGTTATACCGGCTGTACATATATAATTATATACAGGAGATACCCAGGTTATACCAGCTGTACATATATAACTATATACAGGAGATACCCAGGTTATACCAGCTGTACATATATAACTATATACAGGAGATACCCAGGTTATACCAGCTGTACATCTATAATTATATACAGGAGATACCCAGGTTATACCGGCTGTACATATATAATTATATACAGGAGATACCCAGGTTATACCAGCTGTACATATATAATTATATACAGGAGATACCCAGGTTATACCAGCTGTACATATATAATTATATACAGGAGATGCCCAGGTTATACCAGCTGTACATATATAATTATATACAGGAGATACCCAGGTTATACCAGCTGTACATATATAATTATATACAGGAGATGCCCAGGTTATACCAGCTGTACATATATAATTATATACAGGAGATGCCCAGGTTATACCAGCTGTACATATATAATTATATACAGGAGATGCCCAGGTTATACCGGCTGTACATATATAATTATATACAGGAGATACCCAGGTTATACCAGCTGTACATATATAACTATATACAGGAGATACCCAGGTTATACCAGCTGTACATATATAACTATATACAGGAGATACCCAGGTTATACCAGCTGTACATCTATAATTATATACAGGAGATACCCAGGTTATACCGGCTGTACATATATAATTATATACAGGAGATACCCAGGTTATACCAGCTGTACATATATAATTATATACAGGAGATACCCAGGTTATACCAGCTGTACATATATAATTATATACAGGAGATGCCCAGGTTATACCAGCTGTACATATATAATTATATACAGGAGATACCCAGGTTATACCAGCTGTACATATATAATTATATACAGGAGATGCCCAGGTTATACCAGCTGTACATATATAATTATATACAGGAGATGCCCAGGTTATACCAGCTGTACATATATAATTATATACAGGAGATGCCCAGGTTATACCGGCTGTACATATATAATTATATACAGGAGATGCCCAGGTTATACCGGCTGTACATATATAATTATATACAGGAGATACCCAGGTTAGGGTACTTTCACACTTGCGACAGAGGATTCCGGCAGGCAGATCCTTCTAACCGCATGACAACTGAAAGCGTTTGTAGACGGATCCGTCTTGTATTATTTTTTCTGTTTTAAGGGTCTGCGCATGCACATACCGGAAGGACAGATCCGTCCTTCAGGTATTTCTTAATGCCGGATCCGGCACTGATACATTCCTATGGAAATTAATTCCGCATGCTGCTGTATTTCCTCTTTCCAAAATGACTGGCAGTGACTGAACTGATGACATCCTGGTGGATCCTGAACAGATTTCTCTCCATTCAGAGTTCATTAGGATAAAACTGATCAGTTCTTTTCCGGTATCGAGCCCCTAGGATGGAACTTTATGCTGGAAAAGTTTGTCGCAAGTGTGAAAGTGCCCTTATACCAGCATAGTCCATAAAAATAGATATTATGTAAACAGGCTGAGATGGACCTTTTCTTCAGAAACAAAGAATGCGTTTCACCTCATGCTTCGCTGCCTGGACGGACAGTTTACTACCTGAGATATCCAGTAAGTGAGGAGACTCGAGCATCGAGCAACAGGTGTTGGGCCGAGCATGGTCGCTCAACAATACTGGCCACCCGAACCAGACCACTCCCTCCATGGATGGTCCCAGTATACTTGAAACATGACCCCTGGAAACGGGAACTCAGGTTCAAGCACCAGGAGGCTCAGACACTAGAAAACACACTTATCCTGAAGGCACCGTCTGAATAGGCACTAAGTAATAATGCCAATCACAGGAGTTCAGATAGCAAACTAAACTGAGACAAGAAAAGCAGGAAAACACAGACTAGATAAAGCAGGAACACAGGCTGGGTCAGGACACACGTGAGACTGGACAGACGTACAGACCGGCAGGGATGGGACACGTAAACAGGACAGCAGAAGCTGTCACTGATGCTGTTGCTCAGGCAAGAGGCAGGATAGTCAGAAAACACAAAGCCCAAAACACACATAGGTTCACACAAAGAGAGAGAGGCCTTAACCCCTGCAAGGAACGCAAACACACAGAAAACTAGAGGCAATTAACCCCTTCCATACTGATCAGGAGAGAGATACAAACACAATGGTACCATTCATACTCAGAAGCAACCAGCATCAGGATACAAGGAGAAATGGTCCCAGTGAATTACCACACAGAGAAATGGTTCTAAATGGTTCCCACAAGCAGCCGACACTAATACGCTTGCAACAGCATCACCTGTGAACACCATGTAAGAGTTGTTTTAAATAATAAAACATGAAATCTGAGAATTCTTTATTTCAACATATTCTATTAGAGATTCACACAATTATAATATTAAGGAAATCCAGCGATGCATCTATGATATGATTGACTCTCTATTCTGGCCCATAAAACGGCACAGAGAAGAGGGAAACATCATCTATGATGCCCATATGCTCTCATAGGTTATCAGGGGTTTTCTCCTGGGATAATCCCTGTAAGGGTTTGTGCACGGAGTTGTGCCCCAGTAATGCCCGTAGATCATGGCTGTGGTTTTGCTGTTGGTGGTCTGTCTTGCTTCCTCCGCTACTCGTTACTCTATTACATACTACACCTTATAGCTCCTGTGTAATATGCCCGGGGTTTATGTGTGTCTATAACAGGATGCTTCTTCTTCCTTCAGTGCCAACTTATCTTTGAAGAAGTAAATAACTTTTTCTTTAGTTTAGGATTTCCGATAATGAATAAGATGGACAGGGAAGTAGAATACATCATAATATATAGCCAGCAGGCCGTGTCCACCACTATCCCAATAGTTAGCTCCGACATTAATAAAGAAGTAACATATCAAGCAAAGGATCAGGTCTAGAATCAGGCGAGTGACCATTGTTTTCACTGCGCCCATGTGTGCCTTTAGCTGAGGCCTCTTGAAGTTGATCTCATTGCTCTTTACCTTCGTGATATGGCTCACGAGGGAGTTGACACAAAGCACGATCGATGTAAAAGTTATCAGAAAGGGAAGGCAACAACCGAATATCATGTTAAAGATTGTGTGCGGATAAACCATTGCAAACTTATAATCAGTCACGTTGGGAACACGTGTTATCTGTACAGTCCAGAGAAATGGTACATTAATTAGAAACGAGCCTATGATGGATCCTACGAGCAGCAGAGGAACAAAGGTGGAGAACTGAAGCTTCAACTGGAAGAAGAACTGGCATGGAAGGTTGACCAGCTTCAGGTAGTAGTAGATGGAGAGCCAGGTGGCATGCCAGAAGCTCAGCTCTATCAGAAAATAGAGAATCGCAAAGTCCATTACATAGACTTCATGTACAAACATCAGGTAGCTATCAAAAATATACAGGCAGCTGTCGAGAGTGATGAAGCACTGCAGGAGGAGGTTAGTTAGTGCTGAGGAGAACAGAATGAAGACACCAGGTTGATTCTGCCTCTTCTAGGTTCTGCAGTATTCAGTGACTAGTAATGAGTTCATTGAGAGTCCAGATATGGTTGCTATAATTAAAATGATTGCCTCGACTATCTCCGCTGACTGCAACATGTTAGCGTGAAGGTTAGTCTGCTGTCTACATACAGAGGAACAATGGATGAAGGACTGAAAACCTCAGGGGAAAGTCAGCAGAACACGTAATGGATGCAAATCTGTGCAGTATCTGGTTTCTGCCGGTACAATTTTGTAATTGTGTTCAAAAGCAACAACAACTTACGACCTGTGTCTCCAGGATCGGGGATGGCTCTTGTGCTTTCTGGGCTCTACGCTCAGATATTGGAAGTTGAGTACAAAATAAATTCTTGAAAGTTTGCGAAAGATGAACATTTTCTTAAAATCATAAATGGATGAAGGGACAAATCTTGCGTGTACTGACAGCTGGTTACTGGGTTCTGTAAAACAGCCAATAACATGCTCATCAGGTATCAGGTTTTATTAAAGACAAGCCAAAGGACTAATCATTAGTAGAGATGGCCTTGCGTTTCGCCTGGCGTTCGTTTCGCGGCGAACTTTACTCGTTTGCGGCTCTCCGAAATTAGAACATATGGCGATATTTGCCGGTGCCATAATTTTTTTACATTGTAAGAGCTTTGACCCATGACACATCTATGTGTGCACTTCTAGTATGACCTGGAGGTTTTTCAGGGTCGCCTGCCATTAAAATGAATGGGGCCCACCGCGAACCTGCAGTTCGCGAACATTTGATCGCGTTTGCACGATCCCGTACACGAACCATCCCAGCAGATGTTCGTCCACCACTAATCTTGAGATTTGACCTGACTAATCTCTAAAGAACAGTAAAAAATGGAGACTCCCCGGACGGATTATCACAGCTAATCGATAACTGGATGTATAAAAGGATAAATACTGGCCTATTGTTCGTGCCCATTGCGGTACCCTGTGAGATTAGGTATGCAGATGAGAGGGCAACTATTTGGAAAAAGTATAAACATTCTGTAAAGCTTGAAGGTTAAAAAAAAGTGGTGATCTTACCCCGGTGGGCACCTGATGCTGTCTGGGTTATATTTTCTCTTTTTTTTTTTTGTGATAAAATAAAAAATAGCCTTTATTATTCCATCGGTATAAAATCCATGCAGTCACCAAATGTATGTGTTTCAGGTATCGCACGGACCCTTGCTTATGACATAATGATAACAGATTTTATTTTATTTTTTTGGTGTGGATATATGTTTATTGTGTTTTTCAAATGTAACATACTACGTTTTGGAAAGTACTTCATTTATTTGTATATTCATTAATACATCTTTATCTAGTGCGCTTTATCTTGGCTTATTGCTGATGCAGTGATCCTTTTTTTTAATTTTTTTTTATAGAAATTTAATTAGAAAGAAAAACCAAACACTTATTTTCCATACAAATTAATCAACGACATTATCAATTTTCTTCTTTTTATACCTTAATCCGTCCCACCCCCAGTACACCCCCCAATCCCCCTTCCCCTTGCAATGCATCTCCTATCCCCTCCGTCAACAAGGACAGAGAAGGGATAATGATGGGGTGAAGACAGGGAAACCTAAAACTTCCAAATCCCCCATACCTTATTCCATTTCTGCTCAAAATGTCTTTGTTTTGTAGGATACTTTCATATCTCTTAATCTTATTGACCAAATATAGCAAAGTATACACACTAGGAATATTTCATAAGAACCAAACTCATGCGATTAAAATTTTTGCCGAAAACATTATTTTAATCAAGAAAAACCTTTTGGCCATACTGACGTGACATATATTCTATGTAATATATTAAATTGCACCAGGATGTGATTAAAATTGTCTGCCACTAACCTTAAATGAACAATTATATTTCCACAATGATCTAATTCGGTTCATTAAAAATTCATATTTTCTCAGCTTTTTTATTTGTTTTGCTCTTTTCTTCCAGATTTTTCTCTTGCTCCAGGTAAAAGCATTAATCTTTCAGTCTTTTCACCTAATTTAAATAATAAAAGATTTACATTGAGTTTATTAACATTCATATATTTGTAATACACAAGTCGTTCATTGCTACAATGTAAGTGATTGTCTGCACCGGGTAATTATCGGGATTTTCTTAATTTCTGTTGATTATAATGATAATTAGTGAAGAGCGGGAGGTGACATTCGATTTTGCGATATTTCGCGAATATTCGATTGAATATTCGTCAAATATTCGTTGAAATCGAATATTCGTCATTATTCTATTTATCGTGAATAATATGCAATTTAATTTTTGCGTATTGCGAATTGACCTTTGAACGGGGTATGAATGCAACTTTCATATTGGTTGGCTATCTAGAATTAACGAAGATAACGAATATAGCGCTATATTCTCTATCTTCTTTAATTCAAGTTATACCCTGTTCAAAGCTCCACTCGCAATACGCAAATATTACGTAATATTTGTGGAGAGGTCAATCAGAGGTCAGCATCACAAAATGAGAAAAAGGCGTTGGAAAGTGAAGGAGAAAGGATAAGATATTGGGGGAATATGTGACCCGACCGATCTCTGCAGGAAGGAAACAGCGTCTCCTCAGACGGATTTACTACAAAATGGGACTTTTCCTCCATGCAGTTTACACCATATCTGCTTTGTGACATATTTATTAACCATTTGTGCCATGCAGTGAATATGTATGAAATATTAATAAACGTCACACATACAGTATCCTGGTGTATTGCTGGGTCCTCACCTCAGCCATTGTGAAGCTTAAAGGGAACCTGTCATCCACTTTATGCTGATAGTACTGGGGGCGCTATAAAGTAGTGACAGAAATGCTGACCTCAGCGCTGTGTCCCTCATCAGCTAATAATAAGTGGTTGCGTAGAACCAGCATCACAATCATTGCAGACCGGGCCTGGAGAAGAGTCACATCCACCTGAGAAGAGTCCTGGTTATTCCCGCCCACCTGCTGATGACTGACAGGCTTCTACCTAGTTTTCTCCCTTTCTCTCTAGGAGAGAACTGCCAATCATCAGCAGATGGCGGAGAGCAGGAGATTATAATAACCAGGACTCTTCTCAGGTAGATTTGACTCTTTTCAAGACCTGGGCTGCAATGATTATGATGCTGGTTCTCAGCAACCACTTACTATCAGCTCATGAGTGACGCAGCGCTGAGGTCAGCATTTCTGTCACTATTTTATACTGCCCTCAGTGAGGTTTTGCGCTCCCTTCCTTCCCAGAGCCATAACTTTTTTATTTGTCTGTTCACATAACCGTATGAGGGCTTTTGCAGGACAAGTTTTACTTTCCAATGCCACCATAATATTGCATATGATGTAGTGGGAAGCGGGGAAAAAAATTCCAAATGGGGTGAAATTGCAAAAAAAAGCGATTCCATCACAGTTTTACGGGTTTTTTAAGTACAACGATAAAACTGACCAGTTACTTTTATTCTACAGGTCAGTACGAATCCGGCCATACCTTATATGTATAGTTTTTCTTGCGTTTTGATAGTGATAAAATTAAAAAGTGGGAAAAAATCGGTTTAATTTTTTTGTTGCCATTTAGACCCCTATAACTTTTTTGTATTTATGTGTACGGAGCTGATCACTTTTTAGGGTCCTTTCACACTTGCGTTCTGAGGATCTGGCAGGCACTTCCGTCCCGCCGGATCCATCAGAATGCAAGTCGCCTGAAGCATTAGAAGACTGATCAGGATCCTGATCAGTCTTCAGTATGCTTTTAGGTTACTATGGCAGCCAGGACGCTATTAAAGTCCTGGTTGCCATAGTAGGAGCGGGGAGCGGTATACTTACAGTCCGTGCGGCTCCCGGGGCGCTCCAGAATGACGTCAGAGCGCCCCATGCGCATGGATCACGTGATCCATGCGATCACGTGATCCATGCGTGTAGGGCGCCCTGACGTCACTCTGGAGCGCCCCAGGAGCCGCACGGATGGTAAGTATACCGCTCCCCCGCTCCCCGCTACATTTTACCATGGCAACCAGGACTTTAGCGTCCTGGCTGCCATGGTAACAATTGAGAAAAAGCTAAACGTCGGATCCGGCGATGCGCCGAAACGACGTTTAGCTTAAGGCCGGATCCGGAATAATGCCTTTCAATGGGCATTAATTCCGGATCCAGCCTTGCGGCAAGTGTTCAGGATTTTTGAACGGAACAAAAAGAGCAGCATGCTGCGGTATTTGCTGCGTCCAAAAAACGTTCCGGTCCTGAACTGAAGACATCCTGATGCATCCTGAACGGATTTCTCTCCATTCAGAATGCATTGGGATAATCCTGACGACAGATCTCTATGCCGGAATACCAAAACGCCAGTGTGAAAGGGCCCTTATTTAGAAAATGAAATGACCCAAAACTGTGAATCGGCCATTTGGACACTTTTTTCCGTTTTGCTGTTTGCCGTATGGGGAATATATTTTTATATTTTTATACTATGGGCATTGTCGCACATTGCCTCACAAACACATTGGTCAACAGCAACCACAAAATGGCCAAAGCCCTTTAACCCCTTGACGCCCAGCGCCGTACATGTACGGCGCTGGGCAGGTGTTTAACCACTTCAGCCCCCCTAGCTTAAACCCCCTTAATGACCAGGCCGCTTTTTACAATTCCGCACTACACTACTTTCACCGTTTATTGCTCCGTCATGCAACTTACCACCCAAATGAATTTTATCTCCTTTTCTTCTCACTAATAGAGCTTTCATTTGGTGGTATTTCATTGTTGCTGACATTTTTACTTTTTTTGCTATTAATAAAAATTTAACGACATTTTTGCAAAAAAATGACATTTTTCACTTTCTGTTGAAAAAAAAAAATACATTTCTATATAAATTTTTCTCTAAATTTATTGTTCTACATGTCTTTGATAAAAAAAAATCCAATAAGTGTATATTTATTGGTTTGGGTAAAAGTTATAGCATTTACAAACTATGGTGCAAAAAAGTGAATTTCGGCATTTTGAAGCAGCTCTGACTTTCTGAGCACCGGTCATGTTTCTTCAGGTGCTAGAATGTCAGGATAGTATAAATACCCCCAAATGACACCATTTTAGAAAGAAGACACCCCAAAGTATTCGCGGAGGGGCATGGTGAGTTCATGTATCATTTCATTTTTGTTCACAAGTTAGCGGAAAATGACACTTTCTGAGGAAAAAAATATATAATAAAGTTTCCATTTCTGCTAACTTCTGGCAAAAAAAAATAAAAATCTCAGACGGACTCACTATGCCCCTCAGTGAATACCTTGGGGTGTCTACTTTCCGAAATGGGGTCATTTGTGGGGTGTGTTTACTGTTCTGGCATTTTGGGCGGGGCTAAATTGTGAGCATCCCTGTAAAACCTAAAGGTACTTATTGGAATTGAAATTCCCAATAAATTTGATGTGTCACATGACCCTCTTCCTATCGAAAAAACAAAAGTTGGATTCAAAATGGCCAACCTAAAAATGGCCGCCATGGTCACCACCCATCTTGAAAAGTTTCCCCCCTCACATATACTAATGTGCCACAAACAGGAAGTTAATATCACCAACCAATCCCATTTTATTAAGGTGTATCCATATAAATGGCCCACCCTGTATAGTTTCCAAACAGGCAGTGCCATTCCTCCACGTGTTTTGTGTTGTGTGAGCAAGGCGTGGTTTAGCCTGGGTCGTCTGTTGCGCCATAGATATTTTTTAGTGAGTTTCCTGATTGTTGTGAAAAAGGAATGTGGTAGGGGAATCGGGAGGGTCTGGAATAAGTACAGGAGTTTTGGTAGTAGAATTGCTTTGATTTTTCCTGCCCATCCATGATAGGTATGGCAAGGACCAGAACTCCAGTATAGATTGAAAGGCGCGGGGATATGGGCGTAGTTAAGGGTGAAAAGATCGTGCCAGGAGGGTCTGATCTTGATACCTAGGTAAGTGATATGTGATGTCGGACAGTGAAAGGGATATTGAGATTGTAAATTCATCTTCTCTTTCTCGTCTATGTTAATCCCTAAGGCCTCTGATTTACTGGCGTTTTTTTTAAAGTTGGAGATAGTACTGTAGTCTGATAGCGCTGGGAAGGCCTCTGAGGGGTTTGACATAATTATTAAAATATCATCCACATATGCTGCTACTTTATGAGGAAAATGGCCGTCATGACATCCCTTAATGTCCGGGTATTCCCTGTTCGTTTGAAGGAGTGGTTCGAGGGATAGCATAAACAGGATGGGGGATAAGGGGCAACCCTGTCTGGTACCTTTGCGAATTCTGAAGGGGGAAGATAGAGAGTGTTTGATGCCTAGTCTGGCGATGGGAAAGGTAAACATCCCAAATATGGCTTTTACGAATGTTGGGGGAAAGCCAAAGTGTAATAATACCTGGCACATGTAGGTCCAATCTACCCTGCTGAACGCCTTCTCAGCATCTGTCCCCAGCAGCACCAGAGGAGTTTTCTTTCGGTTGGCGATCTGGAGTAGTTAAAGTACTCGCATTGTGGTGTTCTTCCCCTCTCTACCCGCCACAAACCCTACCTGCTCTGGGTAGATCAGAGAGGGCATCAATAATTTCATTCTGTTTGCAAGCAAGTTGGCGTAAAGCTTTAAGTCGGTGTTTAGTAAGGATATTGGCCTGTAACTGCCGCAGAGTAAAGGGTCTTCTCCCTCCTTGTGAATCAATGTAATGTAGGCTTCTAATGACTGCTGTGGAATGGGGTGCCCCTTAGATATTTATTGAAAGTCTCCACAAGCCAGGGTAGCAGGGAGGAGGAGAAGGACATTTAATATGAGCAAGGGAGGCCGTCTGGGCTTGGAGCCTTACTTTTCGGGCTCTTCGACAGGGCAGCTTGGACCTTATCTAATGTTAGGGGTTTAACAAGGCCGCGTGTGAGGAGGGGGTGAGGGATGGTAGGGTGATCTTTGATAAGAAACTCACAGTAGAGGTGATGCGGTCCCGGGTGCGTTCAGTTTGTTCTAAAGCATCTAGTTGGTATAGGAAGGTGTAGAATTCGATAAATTATTTTTCGATCATACCCGTGTCTGATGTGGGGCCACCTGTTAATGATCTTATTTCGGGGATGTGAGTTCGGGGTTTGCATCGTTTGATGAGAGACATTATTAATTTAGAGGCTTTGTCACCGTGAGCATAGAAGGCGTGTTTTACCGACATATATACCTTGGCGGAGTTTATGTTAAGTTGGTCTCGTATTTGTAGACGGGCTGCCATGAGTTGGATGTGAGGATGCTAGCGATTGTTTGTGTAGTTTCTCTAGGTTGCTTATTTTAAGTTGGAGGTCTTTTATCTGTGAGTCCCTTAATTTTTTCTGATATGTTCCCATGGAAATAAATTCGCCCTTTACTGTGGCTTCATGCGCCCCGCAAATCGTAGGGGTGGGAACCTCTGTGTTCTGGTTTTCTTGGAAAAAGAGATCCAGACATGTCTGAATCTTGGAATGAGCTGAGTGAATCGATTATAGTGTTTCGTTCAGCCTCCAAGGTGGTCTAGAGGTGTGTTGAGGAGATAGCGTTAATGAGTATCATTGGGAAATGGTCTGAGTGTATACTGGAGCCTACTGTGGTTGATTGATTTTCGTGGAGGGAGCATTGTTGAAGGAAGAAATAATCGATTCTATGATAGAAATTGTGTAGTGCTGAGTGTAAAGTGTAATCCCTATCGGTGGGGAGCATAAAGCGCCAAACGTCCTTAAAAGATAGGAGTTGAAGGGAATTTTTAATATGTTTGAAAGCTCTATATGAGAGTGATTATTTTCCAGATGTGGTATCCTTAAGCGGGTCTAAGGCAACATTGAAATCCCCTTCTACTATCAGCTCTCCTGATCTATGACTGTCCAATAATGCCAGTGTGGAGTGGATCCAGGGTGCTTGTCGGGATTTGGGGGCATAGATGTTGGCAAGGGTGACTAGCGTGCTATTCAAAGGCGATAGATACTGCTTTGGGGTTTTTTGTAGGTGTATGGTAGTGAAACCACTGGTTAAAATAATGTCTGTGTAAGGTTGGTGTTCTTGTCTCTAAGAAGTGGGTCTTTTGTAGGAGAAGAACATCTACACTCATTTTTCTGAAGTAGTGAAGAGTTTGGCTGCGTTTTGTCACTAGGTTTAGACCTCTTGCATTGTAAAAAAATAGTTTAAGGTCCACCATAGATAGTTTGCAGATGGGTACCCCCCCCCCCCCCCCCAGAAGGGAGGATGAGTCCCTAAGTGTACATCGTCTATGTATAGTTTCCAGAAGCCTCTGGGGAGTGTGGGCAGGAGTGGTTGGGGGGATGTTTAAATCATGTGTAACAAGCATAGTGTCCAATATCAACATTAAATGTAAGAGAAACATTAGAAAACATTGTCTTGATGTAGTTATGAGCCAGCTGTGGGGCCAGCTATGGAATCTAACATGACAACTGAACAGAAAAGAGTAGGGTCCGGTTCGGCCAGCGTCGCATCAAACTGTGTGCGACCCTGGCCAAAGCAGCCCTTGTTAGGATGGTTGTGGCTGGAACACGGACCATCCCTCCTCCCGCAAGTTAGATGTAGGGAGTAGGTGGTAGGATCACAAGGCTCTAAGGAGTGATCTATGGCCTAGACGTGTCTGAGTAGACATGGGAGGAATCCGCGTCCTGGTCGAACCAATTCTCTGCTAACTTAGCAGAGCTAAACACATGGTGCAATGTTGAAATAAACAAGATGGGAGCGACGTCCATCGTGGTCCCTCTAGATTCAGAGAGCTTGCCTTATTCTCAAAACCAGGCGCAGTTTTAGGTAGGGTCGACCTCAATTCTTCTGGGTGTTAGCTTTCCTTGTCTTTTGTGATTTCTTCTGTGTTTCTTCTTAGTATGCTTCTTTTAGAGAGGGTAATTCTGGCTAGGTTTTTGTAGATTGAGATCGTGGAGCCCTCTATTGGAGTCGGCGGTTTAGTTCTCACTAGACGAAGGACGTCGTCTCTAACTTTGGAGTAAGATAGGTTGCATACCACGTCTCTTGGTGGTTCTTTGGGGAAGGGTTTAGCCCTCAGGGCTCTGTGCGTTCTTTAAATTGAGATTTCCAGGGGATATCAGTCTCCTAGGATGGAGATGATAATTTGCTTGACGGTGTCAGGAAGGGCTTCTGCCATGATAGATTCTGGGACTCCTTTCAATCTTAGGTTGTTCAGACATGCCCTGTTTTCTTGATCTTCCATCCAGTTCACCATTTTGTTCATGAGAGACTGGCAAGATTGGAGGGAGGATGAAGCTGCCTCGCTGTAGAAGATCAGTTAGGATTGGGTGGTTTCCAGCTGTTCGACTCTACCTCCTATGTTCCTCACATCTTGTTTGATATCTTGAAGCACTCTTTTACCACCGGTTCAAGAGCTTTGGCTAATGCTTTTCCCAGGAAGGATCTAGAGATGGGAAGGCCCCTATCTTCCTGTGTACCTTCCCCGTCACTTTCCATATCTTGCAGGTTATGTGAGGATAGTTCTCTGTCAGTGTCTCTATCTGGAGACGTTTTACGTGAGTGGGGGAGACCGGATGGGTTGGGCGGATGGCACCTTTGCACAAAAGGCTCCAGTGAACCAATCTGGCGGAATGTGGTTGTATTCCTAGATTTATGTGGGCCTATTTTCACCATTACTGTTGGTGGTGGGCTGCACTCTTGCGCAGACAGACGTCTGCAGTGTAATTGATGTGCAGTTCTCTCTATTTCATGGCCCTGATATGCTGGATGAGCATGGTTAGTGTGGCTTTAATATTGGCCATTTTTTTTGTATGCGAGAAAAAAAAAACATGAAAAATTGGCTCTGTGGTCCTTTAAGTTCTGTAGGTATTTACTGGCGGTCTCTCTCACAGCAGGTAGAGACCAGAAAAATTCAAGCAAGCCTGGTTAGTGCGGTGGACCTGCAGAGAGGTGGGCAGCGGTAGTAGGTTGGGGGTCTTAGTTTTCTTTTAGATAGCTGGGGGCTACTGACCTCGTAATTTCTGGAGCCCTCAGCGTTCTGGAGGAGGTTGTAGTGAGTATGGCTGACTGCCGTCAAGGTCCTAGGCAGCTGTAGATGTTTTCACTGCTGTCCCCCAGATCGGTGCTGTCCCAGTTGTTGGCGTTTGTGTGTGTGGGTTGGACCCCTTTATTTGCAGGGCTCTGGCAGCTGTGCTGGTCGGCTGCTGTATCGCCGCTCTTGGAAATTTAGTCCAAGGATGTGCTGGTCTCGATAGGCCTCAGTTTTTATTTTGGCTCCGGAGGTCTGGGAAGCTCTGGTGGCATTCCCCTCTGTATCAGCAGGGACTCAGGTATTCTCCAGCAGCTAGCTTGGCCCTGATTGGGGCGTTCGCGATCCCTCACGCTGTTTGTCCCCACAAACCGAGGCCAAGGTCTTTGGGGCCCAACTAGGCCGCTGCCGCAGCTCTGGCTCTGGGGATCCTGGGAGCTCTATGGATGGCTCCCCCTGTAGGTCTCGAAGTGGTGGGACCTTATCGTTATGTTTTGTGGCCGTTTGTCGGCTTTTTTGGGCTGGGTGGCTTGTGATTAGGGCCGGCTGGTGAGAGCCTCAGGGAATGCCGTCTTCACAGCTCAGCTGCCAGCCACACCCCAGAAATTATCCCTATTAAGCCGTCTCCTGCAGTGAGGTCAGAGATCATGCTATACCAGTGCTTCTCCCTCCTTGTACTAGGAATTGGTGGGGGTCTCAGCACTCAGCCCCCACCGATCAAATCCTTTGATGTGAAAATTTTGTGCAATGTCAGTGAGCCTCTAATGTTGAAGGACCCGCAGATGAGGTCACACAACCAGATCTGTTCAGGTCCTCAAGCCAAAGAATGGAGCCCCAAATCCCAGAAAAAGAGAGGATGAGCCTCTATGTAAGAGTCTGCCGTCTGATAACATTTTGGCTTTTTATTCTTATTTATTGTTACTCTAGAATCTTCTCTTTGTCTTCCTACCTCACATAATCTACCATTTTATAAAGTCTTAATGACTAAACCATCTAAAGTAAAGTCAAAAGTGGAGTTTGCGGTCACCTTCCTCGAGGATGAGTATGAAACTTGCCTAGAGACTAAATCTGAGGAACAGAAGAACCTTCTCGTCAATGATTTACAAACTGAATTAAAAGAACAAGAAAGATTTTACTCTGAATAATCTAAAAAGCGTAAGGTGACGGTGGCAGCAACAGTGGGTTTAGTTGTGTTGGGTTTGGCTGGAGGGGCAGCAGGAGGTGTCATAGCTGGAGTGGCGCTCGCTGCAGAGGTAGGTATTATAGTGACATCTGCTGTTGGTGGAGCCATTGGTTCTGGGGAAATAGGAGGAGGAGCAGGAGCTTTTTTTACACTTTTATTTGGAAAGAAGTCAAATGGGGGTCAAAATTCTACAGAAGACACCAGCGAAGTCCCTACTGATGACACCCATCCCCTGCTGGAGGAAGAGTCCATGGATGGCTAACACAACATTTTCCAACCAGTGCTTTCTTCCAATTAGGGTTTAGATGGGGTATATTCACACGTGTATGCACAGAGACGCCGCACCCCGCAATACAAAGCAAGACCCTCACTAATAACCTCTCAAAATCAGATACACATTTCTGTCATTACCCAGGACATATGGTGAAGAGTCGTTTTCAGTTCATCTGAGCAAACTCTAGACTGCGAAGCTCGAACTGTCATGAACATCGCTGCTCTCCCCAGTAGATGATTCTTCGGATGTCTACATGTAGATGTCGGTTCCTGATATTCTAAAGTATTATCACCCAGCGATTGCTCAAGTAGTCAGCCCTCAGGCTGGTACCCAGGCATCCCTATGGGTACAGTACACAAGCGCGTGGTCCTCACTGATATGGTCTTCACCCCCTACCCAACACACGTGGAGAATCCTCTCTCCTCTCACAGAATATAATTTCTGATTCCTATTCACCATGCAGTCCAGATCTCTCCTCTCAATGTCTACTCTTATAACCACGAGTTCCCTCCCGGCCACAATCCTGCACCTTTTATGGTGGCTCAATAACTCACAAGCTGCAGGAAATCTAAATACGTGGCCAAATCCCAAATCTACTGAACTACCTCCTGATGAACATCGAGGAGACAGTCTACCATCAAGAATTACGAGTTCGGCCGATCGCCTCTATAACTTACCCGGAGCCCTGGTGTTGACTTATAGAGATATAGCTGATATCTCACGGGGCTCAAATCATGAACCTTGGGTAGAATTATGGACACCCCAGTTATGTCTTCCAGTTGCTCATTATGATCTTTGCTCCCACTTGTTTAACTCTTTGTGATTATTTGTGATGTGCGGTCGGTGCCTGATGGACATTTTATTCTCAGAATCTACATTAAAAATACTTGAATTTTCTCTGTTATCCCCTGAATGAGAAATTTTGGGCTAATTCCTTCTAACAATTTAATAAAACTGCATGTTTTTTCTACATTTTCTAGAGATTCTGCATTTTTAAAGGTATAGTTCTAGCAAATATGCCTACAACTGATTCTCTGGAAATCCGCAATAACAGGACCACATTCCATGATGTGTATGGTTTGTTTGTTTTTCACATACATTTGCCTAGCATGGTGGTCAGTGAATGGTGTACATAGTTGTGCAGTTAATTCTCTGCCTGCAAGATCTCTGTCAATGATTGAAAAAGATTTCAAGAATCTGTGCTGAGAAATACAATGGATAGTGAATAGGGGAGAGGGAGAAGGAGGGCCGAAGCTGCAGTGTCAGAATCAGTACAGTGAACAGGGCAAAGGGAGGAGGGGGTGCAGCTGCAGTGTCTGGATCAGTATAGTGAATAGAGGAGAGGGGGGGGGGTGCAGTTGCAGTGTCAGGATCAGTATAGTGAATAGAGGAGAGGGAGGAGGGGGTGCAGCTGCAGTGTCTGGATCAGTATAGTGAATAAACGAGGGGGAGGAGGGGGGTGCAGCTGCGGTGTCAGGATCAGTATAGTAAATAGAGGAGAGGGAGGAGGGGGGTGCAGCTGCAGTGTCTGGATCAGTATAGTGAATAGAGGAGAGGGAGGAGGGGGTGCATCTGCAGTGTCTGGATCAGAATAGTAAGCAGGGGGCTGAAGCATTTGGATAAATCAGAAAACCTACTTACCCTACCTATTGTTTAGACTTAGACCAGGCAGTCTAATGCCTGCGGACTGCGATTATTTCAGGTGGGTGACATACTGAGTGCACGTGACATCCTGAACCCTAAGATGAAATATTAAGATACAACCAAACAGCAAATGAGGAGTAATGGTTCTCGTTCCAGAGGGATGAAGCTACGTCTGATGATGGATTCAGAATAGAGGATAATAGATAAAGGAAATATCCTGTCATGTAGGTAGAAATCATAACCGGAGAACATAGAACTACGTGAGGCTACAGGAGCTGACCACGGCTGATTTATTCATCTGGAATACGTCTCTCCTATCCAGTGGGAACGGGTGACGTCTTCTAACCAGAGTTTTAAGATGTAACTGGATTGATAAAATATTGGCTATTTCCAGCAGAGATCGGGCACACAGTGAACCAGCTGTACCAGTCATCTCTCTGGGAAAGGTCTGTGTGACTGGACACCAAGGACTTGTGCTGAGCAGCGGTAGCTGAGATTGATGCCGCTCATCTGTGACGGCTTTCAGGCTTCAGCACCAGCCTCCTCCGAGCACCCCAGAGTTCTTGGGGAAACATTTCTGTCCAAAGAGCTCCTTGAGAGAATTCATAAGGAGATGATGGTGGCGATGAAAGATTATGGGGCAGTAATGTCTAAAATAACAGCACAAACCAACAGAAGACGGGCGGAAGAGGCGCCAAATCTATCATTGCGCGCACGTTGTGCAAAAGAGTTGGAGCTTCTTAAGCCACATTGCATTTTCTCTACTTTATGTCACCTCTTTTAGATATTCTGTAGAGCATACAATAATATAATAAAGAATATAAGGAGGTCTAGTCCCCTCGGTGGAAAGATGCAGATTGTTCTGGAGTAGCAGATAACTTTCATTTCCAGTGCCGCTCTATGCCTGGTGGTTACAGGACGCACTTGGAGGCACCGCACTTAATGGTTGCAAAACAAACTTTCCCCCAAATTATTCAGAACATTCCTGTCAGGAGGCCCAGGGACTGTGAGGTAATCCAACTGGTCCTTCTTGCATACAAGTGACTGTCCACCAGTGGTGCTATGGGTCTCGGAGAGGCAACCGCTCACCCAGCCTGTCCTGTTTGGGAATTTCTTATGGGGTTGCACTAGTAGCTATGCATGGATCGGCACCTCTGCTGGTCCTACAGTGGATCACTTGCTCCACATTAGGGTTGTTTCAGGTATCGAACTATCGATACCCAATCGATACTTTTAGACCGGTGTTGATATGATACCGGGATTTGTCTTTTAGCGATACTAGGCTGTGCTACTGCACAGCCCAGTATCGGAGAACATGGCCGCGCTTATGGGCGTAGCTATAGGGGGTGCAGAGGTAGCAGTCGCTACCGGGCCCAGGACCCTGAGGGGGCCCAAAGACCCTTGTGCCACATAAGAAGACACATTAGGCACTGGGGGAAGGGGGGCCCAAGCTGAACTCTTGCACCAGGGCCCATGAGCTGTTAGCTACGCCCCTGGCCGCGCTGCTCTCAACACGGCCATGTTCTCCACAGCAGCACAGGGAGAAGGAAGCAGTCTCTCCCGCCCCTCTGTACTGCTGCGGAGGAGGAGAGGACAAGAAAGTCATTTTCTCTCAGCGGTGATAACGAGCTGTTCTATATACTGTAGATATGGAAACATTCCTCTAACCTGATGATCACAGAGGGGTTTTATTGTAGATCCAGTGATGCGGTCACACCACTTATTATAGGCTCCATAGAGATACATTGCAGGAGAGGGAATCTCTGCTATAGGCATACCCTAATGGCCAGGTTCTATTGTTCTCATAGCTAAGATCTTAAATGTCACACATGGAAATCATACTGTCTGATCCTGATTAAGTCCCAATTCTAGATTATGACCTCGACGATGAGCTGGAGATGCGTGACAATGTATGGACACATAGATGTAATAAGATATATGGGGATTAGTGTTCTGCTGTCCTCATGGTTTCAGGTTTTGTATTTAGCTGTGGGAGGACATTACCAGAAATGTAATCCTCAGGATGTCAGATGGTAAAGGTGTCCCCGACTACCCCATATGATCCCTGCAGCCAGTCTCTGGTCGCCCTCCTCTTCTCCTCCGATGACGAGCGCTGTACGAGGATCAGATCTCGGGCCAGTTTCTCGATGCTGTGCTGAGCGCTGAGAAGTTTATTCTTCATGGCATCACTGGCGTCATCCAGGTCATCGATCACCACAACCACGTTCTTCTTTCCTGCATGGGATGCCAGAAGAGATCTACTGCAGCACTGACCACACACAGGGAGATCAATAAAAGGGATTTCTGAGGCCACACCACCGAGGGCATATCCCCAGGATAGACCATCAATATCAGACCGGTGGGGGTCTGACCCTTGGCTTCCCCAGATTGAAGGGGCTGCAGAGGTCCAACGAGCACAGCATCCCAATCATTGTTCAACAGGCACAGCGCCACACATCTGGGAGTGGCTGGGCCTGGTACTGTAGCTCATTCCTATTCACTTCAATGGGCCTGATCTGCAGTACCCGTCACAACTACTACCAAAGTGCTGCGCTGTTCCTGGGAAACAATGATTAGGAAGCAGTGCAGCCCCTTAAACAACTTATCGTGGGGGGGGGCACAAGTGACATAATTCCGGAACATGTCCATCTCCTGTGGATGTAAGACTCACCAAGCTTAGAGGAGAGAAGCTTCAGCTCCTCATCATACAGCGAGTCCGTCACATCGGTCACATTGATCCTTCCTTTGTTCTTGGAATGATACAGGATCCCAAATTTGCACCGAGTCACCTCATTACAGAACTCGGAGAACACGTTGGAGACAGGACAGGAGCAGACGGACTGGACATAGTTACTGAGATCCTGTGATTCCAGCAGCATCTTCAGCCAGGAATATTCACTCTCTGAGGATCTCGAGAAGATCCCGATAGACTTTTTATCAAACTGATTAAAAAAAGAGAAAGAAATAACCACAAATAAAGAACAGACACAAAAATGATCGATCCATGAGGGGGTCACTGTGGGAATAAGTGAGGATCCACATAAGAAGGCATGCTCCCCTCTCCCATTTCTAATGTGTTATGACTCTATCTAGTGCTGTTCCTCTATTACTCCCACTAGTGTTATATGAATTACAGGAGTCTGCAGTAAAGGTCGAGATGGGCATTGGGGGGGCGTTCGCAATAGTGTTCCTAATTCCATTATATATGGGAAAAAATACCGGTTCAGTTTTATTCCATTATACATGATGGGGGAAAAAGTCCGTTTTGCTTTCCGTCCTAAACTTCCGTTATAACAGAACACTATAACAGAATTAGGAACGCTAATGCGAACCCATCCTTACCAGTTGTCAGACTGTGCAGGGACACAACTGCCGGCTAGAAACTCCCACACGTACATGTCGACCTCCATGCTGACATTTTCCATCCAGGAAACCAGCCATGGATGAGAAGTGCCCACACTGTCCCCGGCCTCCCCATAGATTCCATCTGATAGTCCAGACACATGACTCCCTCCGTCTGATAAAACTGAACTGTCAGCATCTGCGGATTATATTGTAGCCGTTATAACGAGCTCGTCTAGAGATAAAGTGCAGCTGACGTGTTAAGCCTGTATTACACTGCCAGATAATCGCTAAGGAGCGTTCGTAGTAACACTTGTTACCGATCATCCGGCAGTATAATACTAGTGCCGCCGATTACCCGAGCAATCGTAGTCCTTCAGCATGCTAAAAGATTGCGATTTGCCCACATCAGATTGTGCTGTCTACTCACGATAGGCTGCCGGCAAACAACACGTCAGGAAGGTTCTGTATAGGAGGGAGATGGAGGGTAAGTAGCCAGACCATGTCGGCAGCCGTAGGTGGAGGGGAGGCTGCTGCAGTCAGGAGTCAGTGAGGAGTCGCTGGAGAGCGCAGCTGCATCGCCACACTGGAATATGTGAGGGAGCAGCTGGCCTAAGGGTAAGCTGAGAACGAGCCACCAGGGTCTGAGGAGGTGAAGAAGCAGCCTGTCCAAACGATGGGTCCTGGTCCATGTGACGGCAGATGCTGGTCTGTTATAAAGGGGGCGCCCTTGGCTTAACGGGGAAGAGAGCACTGTATTCGTTTGGAGAAAAGTGTATTCAAGTAAAGCTGTTGTTAACCTCATCACAAGGTCTGGACTCAATTTATTCTTCATCCCCTTCATCAACCACCCCTTTTCTGGGGTTCCCGAAGGCCACTCCTGGGGTTACAGCGTATCCAGGTAGGAGCACCATGACAAGTGCAACACCATGAAAGGACTGTTAGGCCACCCTACACCACTCTGGCATTCCTACCCTGGGTACCACTACATCACTCACTAGAAGGGCCCTGTTCCCTTGTTGCTTCACTGCAACTGGCGTTACAACAAATAAGTACTTTAAGTATCCCTCAGGTAGTGCGCCTCCCGTTTATCGCACTTTCAAGACTCGGGACGTCCACAGATCCTTCTGCTTTGTGTTGGGGAGACCTGACAATGATTGCCGCCATGTCCTGCTCCTTCTGACCATTGGCTAGGGGCATGTCCGCTGCTAGAGAAGAAGTTACAAGAGGCTTTATTCCCTTCGTAAGGGAGCTCTGAGCACAGACATATAGCCCCTATATACCCCTGCCCCACCTGCCTGCATTGTACCATCTCCCACATGGGTGGTGTCTGAATATCAGGCAGGGTGCGTGCACTTTCATGCACTTTTTTTTTGCATTGAAGGACACCCCCTACCTACAGCTCCAGGGAACCGCTCGGGGCCATTTTGTGCGCCTTTATATACAAATGTCTTCCAGGGGCCGTGTCTTCCTGGGTCACTTTACTGACATTATTTTTGTAGGACAGGGTTCAGTGGATGAACGCGAGACCTTTAATGGGATGTCTGAATAAAAACCAATGTGGCCACAAGAGAAGAACGGGCGGCACCCGGAGCTCGGCGGCACCCTGAATGAAGCTCGGGACGTTGGCGCCTTCCTCCTCTATATGTAGAATATTTTCTTGTGTTTATCATCGATAGAGCGGCACCTCCTCGTGTGTCGTCTGTATTTCCTCTGCCGCGCATTTACAGATATAAGGGGCTTCGGGCCTTTAAGATGATGCATGAGGAATGGAGTGGAGTTTTTTCACTGTTCACACTTGTTTTTCATGTGTTTTTATTCATTTTATTCCTTTTTTATTGTATTTCACTCATATGTAACACTATACAGAGTTGCTATATTATTTATTTACACCATATTTTTGGTCCCTGTTCAGACTTTTTTTCCATGTGTTTTTCATTCGTTTTTTCTCACTCTCTTTCTTTCATACCTCTATTTGTATCTCTTGGTATTCATGTAAGGTCCCCGTCCCCTCCATGTCGCACTATGTCTGCAGCTGTTATGGGGGTGGTTTCTGGGATCACTTACCTGCTGGTTTACACACTTGTGAATATGGATCCTGGATCTTGGTTGGGGCACGACTTGTATGGAAACTAATGATATAGAGTCAGCCTGATATGGCGGTAAACTATCTGGGGCTTTTATTACCAGGACCCACGGTGCTGCTGGATTTGGCTTTTATTGGTTAGGCTCCACTTTGGGGTGATGTCCTGTGACACGGCCGCCATCCCTGGTTTTGGTAGCCATACTGGTCCCGGTAATGTACACTGTCTGTCATCTTTTGTGCACATTTAGCACAGACTGTATTATGACCGCACTGAAAGAGCTGCCTGGTTCTGTCTATGGCTGATAGCGGGACATTATCACTGTGCTTGTATCTGGATAGATGTAGCAGAGCTGACATGGTCACTATAACATCACAGGACGAGATATCACTATGTGCCTATTGCTGTCTATGGGAGCATTGTACAGGAGCTTATATCGGGTAATAACAAACATAACTCTGCTACATCCCAATTAGACAACAGAATGGACTCTACATCTCCTTGTATAACGATAACATATCGTAGACTTTAGACCAACAGAAGCGAAAATACTCACCACTAGAGGGGCAGTGCCTGTAAAATATAAGGAGAAAAAGGTTATAAATGAAAAACCATTGATGAAACCATGAAAGAAAATACAAGAGGTCTTAGTCATGTGCTTCAATGTAGTCACAGAATTCAGGGGGCGGGGCTGTGACTACCTCTCAGACAGGATATACAGGCAGGTTGTCAGCAGTAATAGATGTTCCTGAAGTATAAGGTGTGGATCTCATGTCTGATCACATGTCATTATATCAGTGATGTCATCAGCAGGGGGCGGGGCTGTGACTACCCCTCAGACAGGATATACAGGCAGGTTGTCAGCAGTAATAGATGTTCCTGTAGTATAAGGTGTGTGATCACATGTCATATCAGTGATGTCATCAGCAGGGGGCGGGGCTGTGACTACCTCTCAGACAGGATATACAGGCAGGTTGTCAGCAGTAATAGATGTTCCTGTAGTATAAGGTGTGGATCTCATGTCTGATCACATGTCATTATATCAGTGATGTCATCAGCAGGGGGCGGGGCTGTGACTACCTCTCAGACAGGATATACAGGCAGGTTGTCAGCAGTAATAGATGTTCCTGTAGTATAAGGGGTGGATCTCATGTCTGATCACATGTCATTATATCAGTGATGTCATCAGCAGGGGGCGGGGCTGTGACTACCCCTCAGACAGGATATACAGGCAGGTTGTCAGCAGTAATAGATGTTCCTGTAGTATAAGGGTGGATCTCATGTCTGATCACATGTCATTATATCAGTGATGTCATCAGCAGGGGCGGGGCTGTGACTACCTCTCAGACAGGATATACAGGCAGGTTGTCAGCAGTAATAGATGTTCCTGTAGTATAAGGCGTGGATCTCATGTCTGATCACATGTCATTATATCAGTGATGTCATCAGCAGGGGGCGGGGCTGTGACTACCTCTCAGACAGGATATACAGGCAGGTTGTCAGCAGTAATAGATGTTCCTGTAGTATAAGGTGTGGATCTCATGTCTGATCACGTCATTATATCAGTGATGTCATCAGCAGGGGCGGGGCTGTGACTACCTCTCAGACAGGATATACAGGCAGGTTGTCAGCAGTAATAGATGTTCCTGTAGTATAAGGTGTGGATCTCATGTCTGATCACATGTCATTATATCAGTATAATCCCACACGTACAGGAGCAGTCACCCATCACCACGTCATCCAAATGGGGTGCTTCCGCCTCCTTTTCCTGCTCCTTCCCCATCCTTATCACCCCCTGACCCCTACGACACCACCCTGGTTCCACTGCTGCCACCCCGCCTCTCTACCGCCATGACCACCCTACCAATACCAAACACCCCCGCACAGGGTACAGCCCACACCAGAGGCCTGGTCCTTGGTGGCAGGCAATGGGAGGACAATTCAGCACCAGCATCTCAAGACCCCGCAGGTAGGCCCTGGATTTACGCCTGAAGCCACCGGGATCCTCTGTCTTTAGCAGCTGCCCGGAGCTGCGCTACCATTGCCTCCAAATCAGCCATTGTAAGAGATAATGACCACACAGAAAATACAAAAAATGCAGCCCACAGAGGAACACCTTTTAACGGGCTGCTGCAATTCCCATGTCCCAGTAAAATGGCACCCTTCATCATGGTAGTGCTGGTGTTCAGGGACTATAATACGGCAGTGGTAGTGTTCAGGGACTATATCATGGTAGTGGTGGTGTTCAGGGACTATATCATGGTAGTGGTGGTGTTCAGGGACTATATCATGGTAGTGGTGGTGTTCAGGGACTATATCATGGTAGTGGTAGTGTTCAGGGACTATATCATGGTAGTGGTGGTGTTCAGGGACTATATCATGGTAGTGGTGGTGTTCAGGGACTATATCATGGTAGTGGTAGTGTTCAGGGACTATATCATGGTAGTGGTGGTGTTCAGGGACTATATCATGGTAGTGGTGGTGTTCAGGGACTATATCATGGTAGTGGTGGTGTTCAGGGACTATATCATGGTAGTGGTGATGTTCAGGGACTATATCATGGTAGTGGTGGCGTTCAGGGACTATATCATGGTGGTGGTGGCGTTCAGGGACTATATCATGGTAGTGGTGGTGTTCAGGGACTATATCATGGTAGTGGTAGTGTTCAGGGACTATATCATGGTAGTGGTGGCGTTCAGGGACTATATCATGGTGGTGGTGGCGTTCAGGGACTATATCATGGTAGTGGTAGTGTTCAGGGACTATATCATGGTAGTGGTAGTGTTCAGGGACTATATCATGGTAGTGGTGGTATTCAGGGAGTATATCATGGTAGTGGTGGTGTTCAGGGACTATATCATGGTAGTGGTGGTGTTCAGGGACTATATCATGGTAGTGGTGGTGTTCAGGGACTATATCATGGTAGTGGTGGTGTTCAGGGACTATATCATGGTAGTGGTGGTGTTCAGGGACTATATCATGGTAGTGGTGGTGTTCAGGGACTATATCATGGTAGTGGTGGTGTTCAGGGACTATATCATGGTAGTGGTGGTGTTCAGGGACTATATCATGGTAGTGGTGGTGTTCAGGGACTATATCATGGTAGTGGTGGTGTTCAGGGACTATATCATGGTAGTGGTGGTGTTCAGGGACTATATCATGGTAGTGGTGGCGTTCAGGGACTATATCATGGTAGTGGTGGTGTTCAGGGACTATATCATGGTAGTGGTGATGTTCAGGGACTATATCATGGTAGTGGTGGTGTTCCGGCACTATATCATGGTAGTGGTGGCGTTCAGGGACTATATCATGGTAGTGGTGGTGTTCAGGGACTATATCATGGTAGTGGTGGTGTTCAGGGACTATATCATGGTAGTGGTGGTGTTCAGGGACTATATCATGGTAGTGGTGGTGTTCAGGGACTATATCATGGTAGTGGTGGTGTTCCGGAACTATATCATGGTAGTGGTGGCGTTCAGGGACTATATCATGGTAGTGGTGGTGTTTTGGAACTATATCATGGTGGTGGCGGCGTTCAGGGACTATATCATGGTAGTGGTGGCATTCAGGGACTATATCATGGTAGTGGTGGCGTTCAGGGACTATATCATGGTAGTGGTGGTGTTCAGGGACTATATCATGGTAGTGGTGGCATTCAGGGACTATATCATGGTAGTGGTGGTGTTCAGGGACTATATCATGGTAGTGGTGGCATTCAGGGACTATATCATGGTAGTGGTGGTATTCAGGGACTATATCATGGTAGTGGTGGCATTCAGGGACTATATCATGGTAGTGGTGGTATTCAGGGACTATATCATGGTAGTGGTGGCATTCAGGGACTATATCATGGTAGTGTTGGTATTCAGGGACTATATCATGGTGGTGGCGGCGTTCAGGAACTATATCATGGTAGTGGTGGCATTCAGGGACTATATCATGGTAGTGGTGGCGTTCAGGGACTATATCATGGTAGTGGTGGTGTTCAGGGACTATATCATGGTAGTGGTGGCATTCAGGGACTATATCATGGTAGTGGTGGTATTCAGGGACTATATCATGGTAGTGGTGGCATTCAGGGACTATATCATGGTAGTGTTGGTATTCAGGGACTATATCATGGTAGTGGTGGTGTTTTGGAACTATATCATGGTAGTGGTGGCGTTCAGGGACTATATCATGGTGGTGGCGGCGTTCAGGGACTATATCATGGTAGTGGTGGCATTCAGGGACTATATCATGGTAGTGGTGGTGTTTTGGAACTATATCATGGTAGTGGTGGTGTTCAGGGACTATATCATGGTAGTGGTGGTGTTCAGGGACTATATCATGGTGGTGGCATTCAGGGACTATATCATGGTAGTGGTGGCATTCAGGGACTATATCATGGTAGTGGTGGCGTTCAGGGACTATATCATGGTAGTGGTGGTGTTCAGGGACTATATCATGGTAGTGGTGGCATTCAGGGACTATATCATGGTAGTGGTGGTATTCAGGGACTATATCATGGTAGTGGTGGCATTCAGGGACTATATCATGGTAGTGTTGGTATTCAGGGACTATATCATGGTGGTGGCGGCGTTCAGGGACTATATCATGGTAGTGGTGGCATTCAGGGACTATATCATGGTAGTGGTGGCGTTCAGGGACTATATCATGGTAGTGGTGGTGTTCAGGGACTATATCATGGTAGTGGTGGCATTCAGGGACTATATCATGGTAGTGGTGGTATTCAGGGACTATATCATGGTAGTGGTGGCATTCAGGGACTATATCATGGTAGTGTTGGTATTCAGGGACTATATCATGGTAGTGGTGGTGTTTTGGAACTATATCATGGTAGTGGTGGCGTTCAGGGACTATATCATGGTGGTGGCGGCGTTCAGGGACTATATCATGGTAGTGGTGGCATTCAGGGACTATATCATGGTAGTGGTGGTGTTTTGGAACTATATCATGGTAGTGGTGGTGTTCAGGGACTATATCATGGTAGTGGTGGTGTTCAGGGACTATATCATGGTGGTGGCATTCAGGGACTATATCATGGTAGTGGTGGCGTTCAGGGACTATATCATGGTAGTGGTGGTGTTCAGGGACTATATCATGGTAGTGGTGGTGTTCAGGGACTATATCATGGTAGAGGTGGTGTTCAGGGACTATATCATGTTAGTGTTGGTATTCAGGGACTATATCATGGTAGTGGTGGTGTTTTGGAACTATATCATGGTAGAGGTGGTGTTCAGGGACTATATCATGGTGGTGGCGGCGTTCAGGGACTATATCATGGTAGTGGTGGTGTTCAGGGACTATATCATGGTGGTGGCGGCGTTCAGGGACTATATCATGGTAGTGGTGGTGTTCAGGGACTATATCATGGTGGTGGCGGCGTTCAGGGACTATATCATGGTAGTGGTGGCATTCAGGGACTATATCATGGTAGTGGTGGTGTTTTGGAACTATATCATGGTAGAGGTGGTGTTCAGGGACTATATCATGGTGGTGGCGGCGTTCAGGGACTATATCATGGTAGTGGTGGCATTCAGGGACTATATCATGGTAGTGGTGGCATTCAGGGACTATATCATGGTAGTGGTGGTGTTCAGGAACTATATCATGGTAGTGGTGGCATTCAGGGACTATATCATGGTAGTGGTGGTGTTCAGGAACTATATCAGCGAATTGAAGTGAAACAAATTGACTGCAATACTAATTTCAGGAAAACTTTGATTCGCCACAAATACGAATATCCTCTTGCTTCATAGTAACAAATGTTTTTTTTTCCTAAAATGGCAGCTACACGTGTTACAAAGTTAAAGTAAGAAGCCCGGGAGGGAGATACAGTGTAGGGAGTGTAGGGAGTGTTTTCAGACACTGTAGGGAGAGCATAGGGAGACTGCAGGGAGAGTGTAGGCTCAGTGTAATCGCCCTGTGCATATTGTTCCACTACTTCACCATTTATAATTAACCCTTTTGCTACCTTGGAGTTATGGGTAAGCATGGCACCTGCCTGTGCATACAGCGTGTGCCATGAGGGTCTCTACTTTTTCAAACAGCAGAGACCCGCGGCTAATGACCACAACCAGAAATAATGCTGATCGCGGTCATTAACCCTTAGTATGCCTGAGGTTTTTCTTTTCGTTTTCTTTTTTATTCCCTATCTTCCTTGAGCCATAACTTTATTTTTCCATTCACAATGCCGTATGAGGGCTTATTTGTTGCGGGACAAGTTGGACTTTCTAATGCCATTTAATATGGCATACAATGTAGTGGGAAGTGGGAAAACATTCCAAATGGGGTGGAATTGGAAAAAAATGCAATTCCTCCACGGTTTTACAGATTTGTCCCTACAGCATTCCGTTTGCAGCAAAACTGACCCATGCCTTTCATTCTCTGGGTCAGTATGATTACAATGATACCACATAGATATAGGCTTTTTATGTCTAAATAGTGTAAAAATAAATTTAAACGTTAAATTATTATTATTTTTTTAAATATCGCCATATTATGACCCCTCTAATTTTTTTTATAGTTACTGAGCTGTGTGGGGGCTCATCTTTTGAGGGACAATCTGTAGTTTTTAGTGATTCCATTTTGCAGTGTGTGTGACTTTTTGATCACATTTTATTACTTTTTGAGGGTAAGAGAAGCGATGAAAAAATGGCGAACCCTTTTTAAAAATTTTCTATAATTTTTTATACTTTTTTATGGTTTTGTAGATTATGCTTGAGGCTACAAAACACTCAACAGCTGGTCTAATTTATAGTCGTATTTACCTAGTTTATCTGCTGCGCCATTACTAACTAATCTTTATACAGAGACTTACTATGCATCAGACTCAACAGGAGGTCTATAATATGTGCGCATTTATACTTAGTTACGTAGTTACTTTACTGATTCAATTACTGTACACTGTGGAAAACAGACAGTTGCCTGGGCTCTCAAAAGGAACGGGCACTGGCAAAAATGTTTCTGTAGCCGACACAAGTAGCAATAGAAGAAGGGGGTGCTGGTGGCAGAAGCTGCAGCAACAGGCCAGAGCTGCCACTGTCATCCAGTGGTCGTGTTTTGCTGTACTGGAATTGACTCGGTTTCATCACCATGTCAGGTGACATTCTTCCACCTCTGGCCACGCCCTGCTACAGTTGATTGACAGGGCCATGCAGTGTTGGTCTCCTCCTGCCGGCCATGTCTGCCGTGTAAATTTCGCGCCTGTGCCGTTCTGTTCAGAATTTGGCGCAGGCGGAGCAAGTGAAAGACGCTCCACGGCTGCCAGCTTCACTCACAGTGCCTCCGCTGAATACTGAATGGGACGGCGCTGGCGTGAGATTTCCACGGCAGACATGGCTGGCAGTAGGAGACCAGCGCTGCCTGGCCCTGTCAATCAAATGTAATAGGGCATGGCCAGAGGTGGGAGACTGGAGCCTCTAGGAGCAGGAGCAATGCCCTGCAGTCTCCCTATGCTCTCCCTACAGTGTCTGAAAACTCTCCCTATGATCTCCCTACACTTTCCCTGCACTGTCCTTATCCCAGACTATACTATTAAAAGCTTTGTAAAACATTTTCCCTAGCACTTGTCACATCTTTCCCTATGCTCAGTTCACTGGAAAATGGCGGAGGCCAGGCAAGATGAGGCTTTTTATAGGGCTGTGACATCACAGGGGCTGGCTATCTGCTGATTGGGTGGCTGGATGGCATTATGGGTGATCCCTCATTCCTGGGCTTCTTACTTTTAACATGTAACTTGGTAACATGTGCAGCAGCCATTTTGGAAAAAAATCTGATTCATTACCACAAAGTGTGAGGAAATTCGGATTTGTGGCAAATCAAATTTTTCTTGAAATTAGGATCAAATTCCAATTCGCTCAGCACTAGCGCAGGCCTCTACGTAAGTTTGGCACCTGCTGCTTCTAGCCATTTGACATGCTTTAAAGAGGTCCTCTCCCCTCTCCTGACATGCCTGTTTTAATAGCTTTATGCATTCCCCATGTAATAGCAATTCTGGAACATCTATTCTTTCGAATCTATGTTCCGCCATTCCTTTATTATTCCTTCTAGAAGTTATGGATAATTTTCTAGCAGTCTGCAGTAAGGGTACAGAGGGGTGTTAACAGTTGGGGATCTGACAATGGCAGCACTGATTGGATAGAGAAAGAGAGACTGTGCAGGGACACACCCCAAACTGGTTACCACCCCTCTGTACCCTTACTGCGGACTTCTAGCCATTCATTCATAACTTCTAGTAGAAATAATAAAGGAATGGCACATCATACAGACATAAGAATAGAGACTCCAGGATCGTTATTACATGGAGAATACATGAAGCTATTAAAACAGGCGTGTCAGGAGCGGGGAGAGGACCTCTTTAAGCTATGTCAGGTCCCTTGCTGGCGCAGTTTTAGGCCATTTTCCACGTCATAAACTGTCATGGAAAATGATGAATGAGATGAACCGGCCGTCCCACCCTCTACCCCGGCCACGTCATGCTCCATTTTTCTGCCACTTCACAAAAGTGGCTTAAACAGAGTAAAGTCACAGATTATGTATCGAAACATCTTTGCAACAAAATCTGTAACCTAAATACACCAAAAAGTGAGATATAACACATAATAAATGACTGGCACAGTGTATATGGGGGCCCAGACTTTCCATCCAGCCCAGGGCCCATCCTTAATCTTCCCCAACAGCAGCACAGTAATGATCTTACCCTGGAGAACAAGCTCTGTGCCCCTTTTATTTTCTCCATCCCTCGATTTCTCTGTGTTTTGGGCATCAGCTGAAATCAAACAGACATGGACAATTTATTAACCACTTCCCCACCCCTGCCGCATATGTCCAGTGCAAATCGGAAGAATGGTATGGAGGGGGTGAGGAGCAGAGCCTTCTCCTTCCATGGCAGGTGCCGGCAGTGTGACTAGAGAAAACAGCCGTGCACATCTCAGCCGGAAAAAAGCACTAGGCAGGAAGAAGACGGGTTTTCACATGACCCTGGCAGGAAATGGGAGGAGGCACTGGCATAACTATCGGGGTCACGACGGTCGCAGTTGCGACCGTGCACTGTATTTTTACCTTTTATAAGATGCATTACATCTTATTAAGTAAATACTAGTGAGCGCTTCCATGATGGAGGGGGGGGGGGGGAGTGAAGCGCTGTGGGCGCTGTACCCACCTCTCTTATTGGGGCCCGCACTGCTTTGTTCTGGCTGCCTACAGCGTCAGGACATACAGAGCGCACTATGATCTGACGCTGCAGGCAGTCAGGTGACCGTGCAGAGCTGGCCCCGAGAAGACAAGAGAGCCTGGGAGACCGCCGGACATGGGGAGGGGAGGCGGAGCAGCAGAAAGATGGCAGTGCCAGCATCACTGCAGGGCAAGTTAAGTGGCGAGATGATCGTGACAGTCAAGATCATCTCGACACCTTCTGGATGTCTGTGCAGCTCTGCTATTCCTATTGAAGTGGCAGGCAGCGGCACTTGCCAGCAGAAAGCTTGGGCTGCCTTCTACTGCTGATTAATATGTAGACTGTAACTAGGCAGGGGCCCACCGAGGATTTCCCCGGTGGGCCAGTCCGAGCCTGCTGGCACGGACCACTAGGCTGACAGTAACTAAAGGTGGATTTATATGGGAGTTATACGAGGAGAAGCGGATTGTCAGGAAGGAAGTGTTCCTTCCTGTCAGTCGGCCGCTCTTAGGTGGAGGTGAAGCTCTGTATTTAGATGCAGTAATCACCTCCACAGTATGAGGATGAGCAACCACCTCTACAATGGCTCGTCCCCGTATAAAATCATTGCTCCTGGGCAGCAAACGTTTTTTAGACCACACAATCTGCTGCCCAGGAACGATTATTGAGGTGTCCGCACCTCCGAATATTTTCCCCAATGAATGAGGGTTTTGCTCGTTCATCAGCTGATCTGTGGCACCTTCAGATGGGCAAATCCAATAATCGGCCCGAACATCAAGCCATGTGAATCCACCTTAACCCAATATTCTGATTATCTTTACAACGTACTTAATGGGAAACAGAAAACAGAAGATCCACATATAAAAGAAAAGATAACTTCTATTGACCATCATTTGGAGTTCGGGAGATGTAAACTGACTGATCTCTAAAGAACACTAAAGCCTCATTCACACGTCAGTGTTTTAGTCAGTGTTTTCTATCAGTGATTGTGAGCCAAAACCATGAGTGGAGCCTCCACAGACCTAATGTATAAGGGAATGATCTGCACTTGTTGTGTGTTTACAGCCGCACCTAGTTTTGGCTCACAATCACTGATGGAAATCACTGACTAAAACACTGAAGTGTGAATTAGGCATTAGAAAATGGAGACTCCCCGGAAGGTTTATTACAGCTAATCCATAACCGGGTATATAAAAGGATCAAATACTGGCCTATTGTTCGTGCCCATTGCGGTACCCTCTGAGATTAGGTATGCAGATGAGAGGGCAACTGTTTGGAAAAAGTATAAACATTCTGCAAATCTTACAGGTTAAAAAAAAGGGGTGATCTTACCCCGGTGGGCACCTGATGCTGTCTGGGTTATATTTTCTTGGCTTTTTGATTTATTTTGCTCTTTTATTTCAGATTTTTCTCTTGTTCCAGGTAAAGGCATTGAGCTTTCAGTCTCTTCACCTAATTTAAATGATAAAAGATTTACATTGAGTTTATAAACATTCATATATTTGTAATACACAATTCGTTCATTGCTACAATGTAAGTGATTGTCTGCACTGGGTAATTATTGGGATTTTCTTCATTTCTGTTTATTTATAATGATGATTAATGTGTGTGACTGCAGGAAGAGATCAGGAATAAGCGAGCGAGCTATAGACAAGAGGCCACTAATGCTGATATTTGTGGAGAGGTCAATCAGAGCTCAGCATCACAAAATGAGAAAAAGGCGTTGGAAAGTGAAGGAGAAAGGATAAGATATTAGGGGAATATGTGACCCGACCGATCTCTGCAGGAAGGAAACAGCGTCTCCTCAGAAGGATTTATAACAAAATGGGACTTTTCCTCCATGCAGTTTACACCATATCTGCTTTGTGACATATTTATTAACCATTTGTGCCATGCAGTGAATATGTGTGAAATATTAATAAAACGTCACACTGTATCCTGGTGTATTGCTGGGTCCTCACCTCAGCCATTGAAAAGCTTAAAGGGCTTTGGCCCTTTTGTGGTTGCTGTGGCCAATGTGTTTGTGAGATGACTACACGGCACTTACTAATATAACCCTTGTGGAACTTCTGCACCTTTTTATGGTGTTTTTGTTGTCCACACAGAGATGCTGATGATAGAGGGTCCTGTGACCCGGCTGGTCACCGCCATGTGACATGAGCACTTGTACTGCTGGGACTTTAGTGCAGGTGCAGTGCCTCTGAATGGAGAAGGCTGAGTGATGTGTCTGGTCACATGACCCTCCATCAGCGGCCATTTTCTGGACTGCGCCCCCTGTGGACAGCACAGAAGGTTTCCCTAACAAGGGGGCTTTACGTATGAAATATAGCAAACTGCACCGAATATTAACTCAGGCCATGTAAGTAAGGGCCATCCAGTCATCGTACACGCGCAGTGGTCAAAAGTCGCCAGAAAGTCGCCAACCCCTTTAGTGATAGGGATATGTGTGGCGACGGATTAAAGGGGTTTTCTGAGTTTGCATGGATAAAGTGAATGTGGATCCTGCAGCCGGCGTGTACAGTATACACACCACAGAGCAGGCTGCAGAAGGCCAATCACTAGCTTGTCTCTCAGACTCGGTCTCCGGCCCCTTGGTCTCCAGCCCCTCGGTCTGCGGCCCCTCGGTCTCCGGCTCCTCAATCTCTAGCCCCTCGGTCTCCAGCCCCTCGGTCTCTAGCCCCTCGGTCTGCAACCCCCCGGTCTCCAGCCCCTCGGACTCTAGCCCATCAGTCTCCAGCCCCTCAGTCTCCGGCCCCTCGGTCTGCGGCCCCTTGGTCTCCAGCTCCTCGGTCTGCGGCCCCTCGGTCTCTATTCCCTCGGTCTCCAGCCCCTCGGTCTCCAGCCCCTCGGTCTGCGGCCCCTCGGTCTCTATTCCCTCGGTCTGCGGCCCCTCTGTCTCCAGCCCCTCGGTCTCCAGCCCCTCAGTCTCCAGCCCCTCAGTCTCCAGCCCCTCAGTCTCCAGCCCCTCAGTCTCCAGCCCCTGGGTCTCTAGCCCCTCGGTCTCCAGCCCCTCGGTCTCTAGCCCACCTCAAATGATTTATGACTAAACTGAAGAAACACTAAAATATTGTCATTGCCTAATCTTAGGGAGGTTTCTGCCTTCCTCCAGATCAACATTCCTGGATAACGGGCTGAATTGGATGGACGACGTCTGGTTTCAGTCTTAAAAATAATGGCACTGTGCCACAGGGAGGACCACCGGTGACCACAATCACACTGGGCATATCAATAACCATACATCTCACCCCACCGGTCACCACCATCACACTGGG
Source organism: Bufotes viridis (assembly GCA_033119425.1). NCBI lineage: Eukaryota > Metazoa > Chordata > Amphibia > Anura > Bufonidae > Bufotes > Bufotes viridis. The sequence goes on along the minus strand of CM065595.1, from coordinate 2,807,779 downwards.
CATATCAATAACCATACATCTCACCCCACCGGTCACCACCATCACACTGGACATATCAATAACCGCACATCTCATCCCATCGGTCACCACCATCACACTGGACATATCAATAACCATACATCTCACCCCACCGGTGACCACCATCACACTGCATACCCAGAGCACAGTAAAAGCCCGCCGCTGCGCTCTGCAGACTCCAGAATATGGGCAGGCAGCAGGGCTCTGTGAGGGCACAGAGTGCGTGCGTGCAGCGCAGGGAGTAAGGAGGAAGCTCAGGCACGTATCAAGAGGGACCCGCCGCCCACTGAAAGATGGCAGTGCCAGCATCACTGCAAGGCAAGTTAAGTGGCGAGATGATCGTGACAGTCAAGATCATCTCGCCACCTTCTGGATGTCTGTGTAGCTCTGCTCTTCCTATTAAAGTGGCAGGCAGCGGCACTTGCCAGCAGAAAGCTTGGGCTGCCTGCCACTGCTGATTAATATGTAGACTGTAACTAGGCAGGGGCCCACCGAGGATTTCCCCGGTGGGCCAGTCCGAGCCTGCCGGCACGGACCACTAGGCTGACAGTAACTAAAGATGGATTTACATGGGAGTTATACGAGGAGAAGCGGATTGTCAGGAAGGAAGTGTTCCTTCCTGTCAGTCGGCCACTCTTTAAGTGGAGGTGAAGCTCTATATTTACATGCAGCAATCACCTCCACAGTATGAAGATGAGCAACCGCTTCTACAATGGCTCGTCCCCGTATAAAATCATTGCTCCTGGGCAGCAGAAGTTCTTTAGACCACACAATCTGCTGCCCAGGAACGATTATTGAGGTGTCCGCACCTCCGATTATTTTCCCCAATGAATGAGGGTTTTGCTCGTTCATCAGCTGATCTGTGGCACCTTCAGATGGGCAAATCCAATAATCGGCCCGAACATCAAGCCATGTGAATCCACCTTAACCCAATATTCTGATTATCTTTACAACGTACTTAATGGGAAACAGAAAACAGATGATCCACATATAAAAGAAAAGATAACTTCTATTGACCATTATTTCGAGTTTGGGAGATGTAACCTGACTGATCTCTATAGAACGCTAAGAAAATGGAGACTCCCCGGAAGGATTATCACAGCTAATCCATAACCGGGTGTATAAAAGGATCAAATACTGGCCTATTGTTCGTGCCCATTGCGGTACCCTCTGAGATTAGGTATGCAGATGAAAGAGCAACTGTTTGGAAAAAGTATAAACATTCTGTAGATCTTACAGGTTAAAAAAAAGGGGTGATCTTACCCCGGTGGGCACCTGATGCTGTCTGGGTTATATTTTCTTGGCTTTTTGATTTATTTTGCTCTTTTATTTCAGATTTTTCTCTTGCTCCAGGTATCAATCTTTCAGTCTTTTCACCTAATTTAAATGATAAAAGATTTACATTGAGTTTATTAACATTCATATATTTGTAATACACAAGTTGTTCATTGCTACAATGTAAGTGATTGTCTGCACTGGGTAATTATTGGGATTTTCTTCATTTCTGTTGATTATAATGATGATTAATGGGTAGAGATGACATAGCTTGTTCGCGTTCGCCTCTGCCGGGCGAACATATGCGATGTTCGGTCCGCCCCCTATACATCATCATTTAGCAAACTTTGACCCTGTTCCTCACAGTCAGCGGACACATTCCAGCCAATCAGCAGCATACCCTCCCTGCCAGACCCTCCCATCTCCTGAACAGCATCCATTTTAGATTCATTCGGAAGCTGCAGTCTTAGTGAGAGGAGGGACAGTGTAGCTGCTGCTGATTTAATAGGGAAATCGATAGCTAGGCTAGTGAATTCAGTGTCCACTCCAGTCCTGAAAGACTCATCAGATCTCTGCTGTAAGGACAGCGTCCTGACAGCACCCCAAAAAGCCCTTTTTAGGGCTGCAACATTAGTCTGCTTTTTTTCTTCTTCTCCATATATATATTGCAGTTGCCTGTCAGCCCGTGTGTGAGGAGCTGCAGGCCCACAGACTGTAGTGTGCCCACTGCCAGTGCCCACCCCTGTCATTCAGTGTGGCACAGGACTTTGCATCAAAAAAAGGCATTTAATTTTTACACATTAGTCTAATTCGACATACGTCCCCGGATAGGGTCCGTAACAGGGATTAAACTGATAGGAATAGTACTAGTTAAGACACCACTCATATAGGGTGTCACAGTACATTGCACGGCGCACGCGCAGTGCCCCAATTTGGGAGTATGAGGACCGACCAAGCTTCTTTTTCGATCTCCCGGTTCCTGAAATCAATTCAGTTTGGTTTATGAGAGTTTGGTCTGTCACTGTGAAGGCAGTCGAAGGTACCCGGCCTACATTTTTTTTCACAAAAGGCAATCCCTGATATGGGATGTAACAGGGATTAAACTGATGAGGATAGTACTACAGAAAATACCACTCATATCGGGTGTGACAGTAAATTGCACGGCGCAGACGCAGTCACCGTGGATTAAAACAGAGTGGAGGGAGCCAGCGTTTTTTTAACCATCTCCCCGTTCTAAAAATCAATTCAATTGACCTTTCGGGGACCCTTGGTGTTGTACGTGGCTGGGTGGAGGAAGAAACCTTCAATGACATCACCGGGGCGTGGCTAGCTTGGTATCCAACCTTGTGCAAATGGGGAGTTTGCGGTTGTGCAAAGGGACTGTTTGCGGTTGTTTGCGGTGCATTAAAAGAGGAGTTTGGTCTGTCGATGTCAGTGAAGCGGGCGTGACCCTTACACTACCTGATCGATACAACATCATACCTGATCGTATACACACACTGGATGTTTTAAAGCATGTTATTCCAAACAATTTAGGAATGTTAGGTGATTTATGCCCTTTATGGATTAAAACCCGACTCTGCGTCCACTACGTAATTTTCCATGGGAGTTTTGCCATGGATCCCCCTCCGGCATGCCACAGTCTAGGTGTTAGACCCCTTGAAACAACTTTTCCATCACTATTGTGGCAAGAAAGAGTCCCTGTGGGTTTTAAAATTCGCCTGCCTATCAAAGTCTATGGCGATTTGCCCGGTTCGCCCGTTCGTGAACATTTGTGGAAGTTCACGTTCGCCGTTCGCGAACGGAAAATTTTATGTTCGCGACATCACTATTAATGGGTGTGACTGCAGGAAGAGATCAGGAATAAGCGAGCGAGCTATAGACAAGAGGCCACTAATGCTGATATGTGTGGAGAGGTCAATCAGAGCTCAGCATCACAAAATGAGAAAAAGGCGTTGGAAAGTGAAGGAGAAAAGATAAGATATTAGGGGAATATGTGACCCGACCGATCTCTGCAGGAAGGAAACAGCGTCTCCTCAGAAGGATTTATAACAAAATGGGACTTTTCCTCCATGCAGTTTACACCATATCTGCTTTGTGACATATTTATTAACCATTTGTGCCATGCAGTGAATATGTATGAAATATTAATAAACGTCACACAGTATCCTGGTGTATTGCTGGGTCCTCACCTCAGCCATTGTGAAGCTTAAAGGGCTTTGGCCATTTTGTGGTTGCTGTGACCAATGTGTTTGTGAGATGACTACACGGCACTTACTAATATAACCCTTGTAGAACTTCTGCACCTTTTTATGGTGTTTTTGTTGTCCACACAGAGATGCTGATGATAGAGGGTCCTGTGACCCGGCTGGTCACCGCCATATGACATTTGCACTTGTACTGCTCGGACTTTAGTGCAGGTGCATTGCCTCTGAATGGAGAAGGCTGAGTGATGTGTCTGGTCACATGACCCTCCATCAGCGGCCATTTTCTGGACTGCGCCCCCTGTGGACAGCACAGAACGTTTCCCTAGCAAGGGGGCTTTACGTATGAAATATAGCAAACTGCACCGAATATTAACTCAGGCCATGTAAGTAAGGGCCATCCAGTCATCGTACACGCGCAGTGGTCACAAGTAGCCAGAAAGTCGCCAACCCCTTTAATGGTAGGGATATGTGTAGCGACAGATTAAAGGGGTTTTCTGAGTTTGCATGGATAAAGTGAATGTGGATCCTGCAGCCGGCGTGTACAGTATACACACCACAGAGCAGGCTGCAGAAGGCCAATCACTAGCTTGTCTCTCAGACTCGGTCTCCGGCCCCTCGTTCTGCGGCCCCTCGTTCTGCGGCCCCTCGGTCTGCGGCCCCTCGATCTCCAGCCCCTCGGTCTCCAGCTCCTCAGTCTTTAGCCCCTCAATCTCTAGCCCCTCGGTCTCTAGCCCATCGATCTCCAGCCCCTCGGTCTCCAGCTCCTCGGTCTGCGGCCCCTCGGTCTGCGGCCCCTCGGTCTCCAGCCCACCTCAAATGATTTATGACTAAACTGAAGAAACACTAAAATATTGCCATTGCCTAATCTTAGGGAGGTTTCTGCCTTCCTCCAGATCAACATTCCCGGATAACGGGCTGAACTGGATGGACGACGTCTGGTTTCAGTCTTAATAATAATGTCACTGTGCCTCAGGGAGGACTCTTCCGTCCTGTGTACCCCACAGGTATGACCACGGTGTCCGCCCCACACACTGTAAGCTCTAGAACAGATGAGGATATTACCAGGTATCATCTCTCTTATCACTCCTGTCAGGTTCTGCAGTTTCTTCTCCGCTTGTTCTTTGGTCACCGAGAGATATCTCAGATAGTTTGATTTCTTCTCCTCGAGGCTGATCAGGAATAGATCTGCGGCCTTTGTCCCGATACTCGGCTGATCACTTAGAATCCTGTGTTTCTTTTGATCACTGCTGTCAGCCAGATCATCTATCACCACAATGACGTTATCCTTCCCTGCGCAGAGAACATTACAGAGAACCGGTGACCACCATCACACTGGACATATCAATAACCATACATCTCACCCCACCGGTCACCACCATCACACTGGACATATCAATAACCATACATCTCACCCCACCGGTCACCACCATCACACTGGACATATCAATAACCATACATCTCATCCCACCGGTGACCACCATCACACTGGACATATCAATAACCGCACATCTCATCCCACCGGTGACCACCATCACACTGGACATATCAATAACCATACATCTCACCCCACCGGTCACCACCATCACACTGGACATATCAATAACCATACATCTCACCCCACTGGTCACCACCATCACACTGGACATATCAATAACCGCACATCTCACCCCACCGGTCACCACCATCACACTGGACATATCAATAACCGCACATCTCATCCCACCGGTCACCACCATCACACTGGACATATCAATAACCGCACATGTCACCCCACCGGTGACCACCATCACACTGGACATATCAATAACCGCACATCTCATCCCACCGGTGACCACCATCACACTGGACATATCAATAACCATACATCTCACCCCACCGGTCACCACCATCACACTGGACATATCAATAACCGCACATCTCATCCCACCGGTCACCACCATCACACTGGACATATCAATAACCGTACATCTCATCCCACCGGTCACTACCATCACACTGGACATATCAATAACCGCACATCTCATCCCACCGGTGACCACCATCACACTGGACATATCAATAACCGCACATCTCATCCCACCGGTCACCACCATCACACTGGACATATCAATAACCGTACATCTCACCCCACCGGTCACCACCATCACACTGGACATATCAATAACCGCAAATCTCACCCCACCGGTCACCACCATCACACTGGACATATCAATAACCGCAAATCTCACCCCACCGGTCACCACCATCACACTGGACATATCAATAACCATACATCTCACCCCACCGGTCACCACCATCACACTGGACATATCAATAACCGTACATCTCATCCCACCGGTGACCACCATCACACTGGACATATCAATAGCCGCACATCTCATCCCACCGGTGACCACCATCACACTGGACATATCAATAACCATACATCTCACCCCACCGGTCACCAGCATCACACTGGACATATCAATAACCATACATCTCACCCCACCGGTCACCACCATCACACTGGACATATCAATAACCGCACATCTCACCCCACCGGTCACCACCATCACACTGGACATATCAATAACCGCACATCTCATCCCACCGGTCACCACCATCACACTGGACATATCAATAACCGTACATCTCACCCCACCGGTCACCAGCATCACACTGGACATATCAATAACCATACATCTCACCCCACCGGTCACCACCATCACACTGGACATATCAATAACCGCACATCTCACCCCACCGGTCACCACCATCACACTGGACATATCAATAACCGCACATCTCATCCCACCGGTCACCACCATCACACTGGACATATCAATAACCGTACATCTCATCCCACCGGTGACCACCATCACACTGGACATATCAATAACCGCACATCTCACCCCACCGGTGACCACCATCACACTGGACATATCAATAACCATACATCTCACCCCACCGGTCACCACCATCACACTGGACATATCAATAACCATACATCTCACCCCACCGGTCACCACCATCACACTGGACATATCAATAACCGCACATCTCACCCCACCGGTCACTACCATCACACTGGACATATCAATAACCACACATCTCACCCCCCCCGGTGACCACCATCACACTGGACATATCAATAACCGCACATCTCATCCCACCGGTCACCACCATCACACTGGACATATCAATAACCGCACATCTCATCCCACCGGTGACCACCATCACACTGGACATATCAATAACCGCACATCTCATCCCACCGGTCACCACCATCACACTGGACATATCAATAACCGTACATCTCACCCCACCGGTCACCACCATCACACTGGACATATCAATAACCATACATCTCACCCCACCGGTCACCACCATCACACTGGACATATCAATAACCGCACATCTCACCCCACCGGTCACCACCATCACACTGGAGATATCAATAACCATACATCTCACCCCACCGGTCACCACCATCACACTGGACATATCAATAACCGTACATCTCATCCCACCGGTGACCACCATCACACTTGACATATCAATAGCCGCACATCTCATCCCACCGGTGACCACCATCACACTGGACATATCAATAACCATACATCTCACCCCAACGGTCACCACCATCACACTGGACAAATCAATAACCATACATCTCACCCCAACGGTCACCACCATCACACTGGACATATCAATAACCGCACATGTCACCCCACCGGTCACCACCATCACACTGGACATATCAATAACCGCACATGTCACCCCACCGGTCACCACCATCACACTGGACATATCAATAACCGCACATGTCACCCCACCGGTGACCACCATCACACTGGACATATCAATAACCGCACATCTTACCCCACCGGTGACCACCATCACACTGGACATATCAATAACCGCACATCTCATCCCACCGGTCACCACCATCACACTGGACATATCAATAACCGCACATCTCACCCCACCGGTCACCACCATCACACTGGACATATCAATAACCGCACATCTCATCCCACCGGTGACCACCATCACACTGGACATATCAATAACCATACATCTCACCCCAACGGTCACCACCATCACACTGGACATATCAATAACCGCACATGTCACCCCACCGGTCACCACCATCACACTGGACATATCAATAACCGCACATCTCATCCCACCGGTGACCACCATCACACTGGACATATCAATAACCATACATCTCACCCCAACGGTCACCACCATCACACTGGACATATCAATAACCGCACATCTCATCCCACCGGTCACCACCATCACACTGGACATATCAATAACCGCACATCTCACCCCAACGGTCACCACCATCACACTGGACATATCAATAACCGCACATGTCACCCCACCGGTCACCACCATCACACTGGACATATCAATAACCGCACATCTCATCCCACGGTGACCACCATCACACTGGACATATCAATAACCATACATCTCACCCCACCGGTCACCACCATCACACTGGACATATCAATAACCGCACATCTCATCCCACCGGTGACCACCATCACACTGGACATATCAATAACCATACATCTCACCCCACCGGTCACCACCATCACACTGGACATATCAATAACCGCATCTCATCCCACCGGTCACCACCATCACACTGGACATATCAATAACCGCACATCTCATCCCACCGGTGACCACCATCACACTGGACATATCAATAACCGCACATCTCATCCCACCGGTCACCACCATCACACTGGACATATCAATAACCATACATCTCACCCCACCGGTCACCACCATCACACTGGACATATCAATAACCGCAAATCTCACCCCACCGGTCACCACCATCACACTGGACATATCAATAACCGCAAATCTCACCCCACCGGTCACCACCATCACACTGGACATATCAATAACCATACATCTCACCCCACCGGTCACCACCATCACACTGGACATATCAATAACCATACATCTCACCCCACCGGTGACCACCATCACACTGGACATATCAATAACCGTACATCTCATCCCACCGGTGACCACCATCACACTGGACATATCAATAGCCGCACATCTCACCCCACCGGTCACCACCATCACACTGGACATATCAATAACCGCACATCTCACCCCACCGGTCACCACCATCACACTGGACATATCAATAACCGTACATCTCATCCCACCGGTGACCACCATCACACTGGACATATCAATAACCGCACATCTCACCCCACCGGTCACCACCATCACACTGGACATATCAATAACCGCACATCTCATCCCACCGGTGACCACCATCACACTGGACATATCAATAAACATACATCTCACCCCACCGGTAACCACCATCACACTGGACATATCAATAACCGCATATCTCACCCCACCGGTCACCACCATCACACTGGACATATCAATAACTATACATCTCACCCCACCGGTCACCACCATCACACTGGACATATCAATAACCACACATCTCACCCCACCGGTCACCACCATCACACTGGACATATCAATAACCGCACATCTCACCCCACCGGTGACCACCATCACACTGGACATATCAATAACCGCACATCTCACCCCACCGGTCACCACCATCACACTGGACATATCAATAACCGCACATCTCATCCCACCGGTCACCACCATCACACTGGACATATCAATAACCGCACATCTCATCCCACGGTGACCACCATCACACTGGACATATCAATAACCGCACATCTCATCCCACCGGTCACCACCATCACACTGGACATATCAATAACCGTACATCTCACCCCACCGGTCACCACCATCACACTGGACATATCAATAACCGCACATCTCACCCCACCGGTCACCACCATCACACTGGACATATCAATAACCGCACATCTCACCCCACCGGTCACCACCATCACACTGGACATATCAATAACCATACATCTCACCCCACCGGTCACCACCATCACACTGGACATATCAATAACCGTACATCTCATCCCACCGGTGACCACCATCACACTGGACATATCAATAGCCGCACATCTCACCCCACCGGTCACCACCATCACACTGGACATATCAATAACCATACATCTCACCCCACCGGTCACCACCATCACACTGGACATATCAATAACCGCACATCTCACCCCACCGGTCACCACCATCACACTGGACATATCAATAACCGCACATCTCACCCCACCGGTCACCACCATCACACTGGACATATCAATAACCGCACATCTCATCCCACCGGTGACCACCATCACACTGGACATATCAATAACCGCACATCTCATCCCACCGGTCACCACCATCACACTGGACATATCAATAACCGTACATCTCATCCCACCGGTGACCACCATCACACTGGACATATCAATAACAGCACATCTCACCCCACCGGTCACTACCATCACACTGGACATATCAATAACCACACATCTCACCCCCCCCGGTGACCACCATCACACTGGACATATCAATAACCGCACATCTCATCCCACCGGTCACCACCATCACACTGGACATATCAATAACCGCACATCTCATCCCACCGGTGACCACCATCACACTGGACATATCAATAACCGCACATCTCATCCCACCGGTCACCACCATCACACTGGACATATCAATAACCGTACATCTCACCCCACGGTCACCACCATCACACTGGACATATCAATAACCATACATCTCACCCCACCGGTCACCACCATCACACTGGACATATCAATAACCGCAAATCTCACCCCACCGGTCACCACCATCACACTGGACATATCAATAACCATACATCTCACCCCACCGGTCACCACCATCACACTGGACATATCAATAACCGTACATCTCATCCCACCGGTGACCACCATCACACTTGACATATCAATAGCCGCACATCTCACCCCACCGGTCACCACCATCACACTGGACATATCAATAACCATACATCTCACCCCAACGGTCACCACCATCACACTGGACAAATCAATAACCATACATCTCACCCCAACGGTCACCACCATCACACTGGACATATCAATAACCGCACATGTCACCCCACCGGTCACCACCATCACACTGGACATATCAATAACCGCACATGTCACCCCACCGGTCACCACCATCACACTGGACATATCAATAACCGCACATGTCACCCCACCGGTGACCACCATCACACTGGACATATCAATAACCGCACATCTCACCCCACCGGTGACCACCATCACACTGGACATATCAATAACCGCACATCTCATCCCACCGGTCACCACCATCACACTGGACATATCAATAACCGCACATCTCACCCCACCGGTCACCACCATCACACTGGACATATCAATAACCGCACATCTCATCCCACCGGTGACCACCATCACACTGGACATATCAATAACCATACATCTCACCCCAACGGTCACCACCATCACACTGGACATATCAATAACCGCACATCTCACCCCACCGGTCACCACCATCACACTGGACATATCAATAACCGCACATCTCATCCCACGGTGACCACCATCACACTGGACATATCAATAACCATACATCTCACCCCAACGGTCACCACCATCACACTGGACATATCAATAACCGCACATCTCATCCCACCGGTCACCACCATCACACTGGACATATCAATAACCGCACATCTCACCCCACCGGTCACCACCATCACACTGGACATATCAATAACCGCACATGTCACCCCACCGGTCACCACCATCACACTGGACATATCAATAACCGCACATCTCATCCCACCGGTGACCACCATCACACTGGACATATCAATAACCATACATCTCACCCCACCGGTCACCACCATCACACTGGACATATCAATAACCGCACATCTCATCCCACCGGTGACCACCATCACACTGGACATATCAATAACCATACATCTCACCCCACCGGTCACCACCATCACACTGGACATATCAATAACCGCACATCTCATCCCACCGGTCACCACCATCACACTGGACATATCAATAACCGCACATCTCATCCCACCGGTGACCACCATCACACTGGACATATCAATAACCGCACATCTCATCCCACCGGTCACCACCATCACACTGGACATATCAATAACCATACATCTCACCCCACCGGTCACCACCATCACACTGGACATATCAATAACCGCACATCTCACCCCACCGGTCACCACCATCACACTGGACATATCAATAACCGCAAATCTCACCCCACCGGTCACCACCATCACACTGGACATATCAATAACCGTACATCTCACCCCACCGGTCACCACCATCACACTGGACATATCAATAACCATACATCTCACCCCACCGGTGACCACCATCACACTGGACATATCAATAACCGTACATCTCATCCCACCGGTGACCACCATCACACTGGACATATCAATAACCGCACATCTCACCCCACCGGTCACCACCATCACACTGGACATATCAATAACCGCACATCTCACCCCACCGGTCACCACCATCACACTGGACATATCAATAACCGCACATCTCATCCCACCGGTGACCACCATCACACTGGACATATCAATAACCATACATCTCACCCCACCGGTCACCACCATCACACTGGACATATCAATAACCGCACATCTCACCCCACCGGTCACCACCATCACACTGGACATATCAATAACCATACATCTCACCCCACCGGTCACCACCATCACACTGGACATATCAATAACCACACATCTCACCCCACCGGTCACCACCATCACACTGGACATATCAATAACCGCACATCTCATCCCACCGGTGACCACCATCACACTGGACATATCAATAACCGCACATCTCACCCCACCGGTCACCACCATCACACTGGACATATCAATAACCGCACATCTCATCCCACCGGTCACCACCATCACACTGGACATATCAATAACCGCACATCTCATCCCACCGGTGACCACCATCACACTGGACATATCAATAACCGCACATCTCATCCCACCGGTCACCACCATCACACTGGACATATCAATAACCATACATCTCATCCCACCGGTCACCACCATCACACTGGACATATCAATAACCGCACATCTCACCCCACCGGTCACCACCATCACACTGGACATATCAATAACCGCACATCTCATCCCACCGGTCACCACCATCACACTGGACATATCAATAACCGCACATCTCACCCCACCGGTCACCACCATCACACTGGACATATCAATAACCGCACATCTCACCCCACCGGTCACCACCATCACACTGGACATATCAATAACCGCACATCTCATCCCACGGTGACCACCATCACACTGGACATATCAATAACCATACATCTCACCCCAACGGTCACCACCATCACACTGGACATATCAATAACCGCACATCTCATCCCACCGGTCACCACCATCACACTGGACATATCAATAACCGTACATCTCACCCCACGGTCACCACCATCACACTGGACATATCAATAACCGCACATCTCACCCCACCGGTCACCACCATCACACTGGACATATCAATAACCACACATCTCACCCCACCGGTCACCACCATCACACTGGACATATCAATAACCGCACATCTCACCCCACCGGTCACCACCATCACACTGGACATATCAATAACCGCACATCTCACCCCACCGGTCACCACCATCACACTGGACATATCAATAACCGCACATGTCACCCCACCGGTCACCACCATCACACTGGACATATCAATAACCGCACATGTCACCCCACCGGTGACCACCATCACACTGGACATATCAATAACCGCACATCTTACCCCACCGGTCACCACCATCACACTGGACATATCAATAACCACACATCTCACCCCACCGGTCATCACCATCACACTGGACATATCAATAACCGCACATCTCATCCCACCGGTCACCACCATCACACTGGACATATCAATAACCACACATCTCACCCCACCGGTCACCACCATCACACTGGACATATCAATAACCATACATCTCACCCCACCGGTCACCACCATCACACTGGACATATCAATAACCATACATCTCACCCCACCGGTCACTACCATCACACTGGACATATCAATAACCGCACATCTTACCCCAACGGTCACCACCGTCACACTGGACATATTACTAACCACACATCATACTTAGGGCTATCATTCTCGTACACACAATCCTCCAGCTCTTACCATATCTAGAGGAAAGATCCTTCAGCTCCTCGTCATACAGGGCGCCCTCCATATTGGTCACATTGATTCTCCCTCTGTTCTTGCTGTGATACAGGATCCCGAATTTGCATTGAGATAAATCCTGATAAAACTGCTGGAGACCATTATTACTGATGCAGCAGGGCCGGAGCTCAGGAATATCATCCCTGTCAGGGTGTGACCGGAGGGCGCTCATCAGCCAGGAATACTGACTCTCTGCTTCTCTGGAGAAGATCCCGATTACAGGTTTATTATACTGAAAGTGAAGTAAAGATACACAAGGTGCAGAAGGGCGTCAGCGCGAGAACAGATAACCCTGAAGAAGGCCGGGACTATCATTCCACCTGGTGCGGCAGGATAGAGCAGGAGGAGCTGAGCAGATAGTCATCACCATCTCCAGATGTATCCGGCCAATTAACCCCCTTATATCCCAGGTTACTGCACTCCCCCCGATTACCAACAATCAATAATAGTTTTTAATTTAATTTTTAATTTTCATTTTTTTTTTTATTGTCAAAATAATAAATATATTATTTAAAAAAACGGAGAAAGAGAAATGGGTAGAATCGCACATCCACAAGCTCAGCTTCTGATTTATAACTGCTTCTCAGCAAAATTTTTATCGCCTCTCGGCGCAATATTTACTGTACTGCCCCCTAAACAATGAGAGAGGCATTAGTGTACATTTTGATCAAAAGGCATAAGCCCACTCACCGCGCCAAGGTTGCCTCTTAGAGTGGGTACTACTCTAAATTTGGCGCAGCACCGCCAGGGGACCACAGCCACCGCAGCACCGCACCAGCGGGAGGCGGGATCCAGCCGTCAAACAACACCCCTGCTGTCTGGCAATGCCACTATGGCACCGGGTCCCGCCAACCCCCCAGCGCCGCACCACAGCAAACAATGGCCACCACGCAGTACTGCTGTGGTGCGGCGCTGGGGGGTTGGCGGGACCCAGTGCCATGGTGGCATTGCCAGACAGCAGGGGTGTTGTTTGGCGGCTGGATCCTGCCTCCCGCTGGTGCGGTTCTGCGGCGGCTGTGGTCGCCGGGCGGTGCTGCGCCAAATTTAGAGTAGTACCCACTCTAAGAGGCGACCTTGGCGCGGTGAGCGGGCTTATGCCTTTTGATCAAAATGTACACTAATGCCTCTCTCATTGTTTAGGGGGCAGTACAGTAAATATTGCGCCGAGAGGCGATATAAATTTTGCTGAGAAGCAGTTATAAATCAGAAGCTGAGCTTGTGGATGTGCGATTCTACCCATTTCTCTTTCTCCGTTTTTTTATAATGAATATATTATTGTTGTGTCATGAATAGCACGGAAAGACAAAAAATGACGAATGTGAACATCAATATACAGGAAGAAAGCCGCATAAAATTCCAATTCTCTATTTGTTCGGTTGGCAAAATTATTATTTTCATTTTTGCCTTTCAGTATGACAAATTATTTTTGTGAAATGTGAAAAAGGAGCAATTCATCCTTATTTTTTACCGATAGCCATCTCTTTACTGCGCAGGTTTTTCTGGTTACAGGGAGACCGACCATCTCTATGCTATATACAGCGTTATGGTGTTTATTTGACCATTAATATATATTTATAGTATTTTTAAATATATATATTTATATATATTTTTTTCAGTTTTTCAATTCAAAGCGCAGGTGTTTTGTTACAGTGTTTCAGACCAGTGCCTAGAGACCAGGACACGAGAGAGATAAAGTCCTAGAGGGTTTTTTACACTGATTCCAGGGCTGACAACCCCCATAAGTTCCTAGAAACAATATACAATATCAGGACACAAAATGTGCAGGTGATTGTAATTATCATCATACACATCCCAGTAAATGTTGCTGATAGTTACATCGTAACAACTTAAAGGGGTATTCCGGTTATGTAAAAGGTAGCGGCCCAGAGGGACACTACCATTCCTACATGCCTATTGCTAGCCTATTTGCCACCATTCTATTGGTTTGCATCATCAACTGTGCTACCACCATCAGCAAAGAGTCAGTGGGTTATATACAAAAACTGCTATGTTCATGCACTGTGCCTGGTTCACCAGTGGGCGGCAGTGTACCCGGCAGAGAGTACCTTTAGATAGAATGGAACCTACCATTACATTCTTATCCCCCCTTTGGGCAGAAGTGGGTCAGTCCTGTTTCCCACCAAGGGAGGGGTTTCAGGAAGTGTCCAGAGAGACAGGACCGGGTGCAGTGAGGGGAGCGTTCCCCCCCCCTCCTGCTGCAGGAGCCCCTGGAAGCAGCTCGCAGAGCACCCGCTCCTTGCATTATCCTGTTTCAAGAGACTTCATTAATGGAGTAGAGGGAAAATGGGCAAAAGACAACCTCTTCAGCAAACTATATTGAAGCCAAGGCTAGTTAGGAATGAGAGCAGCATTTAGAAGGCCTGCCGCCATATTGCATCCTGCTGGAACCAAGTAAAGGAGAATCGCACTAAACCTTTTGAAAGCGATTGTATTGTAAAGTTATTCCAGTGATTACGACTGAAACGTTCCCAAGTCTGGACTTCACTTTATTCTTCAATTCAGTCTCTGCAATGAAGGTGGGAGCACCGTGACACAAACATTGGGCCACCGTATACCACTCGCATCCCTACGCAACAGGACTACTACTCCACCTGAGGGGGCGGCCCGCTGCATGAAGTAATCCCCTATGTGTTCTTGTGCCTGTGATAGGACCAGCACCTGTCCATCCCCTCTTCTCCTATACACAGGATAGGGGATAACAGATTGGTAGGGGTCCTACCACTGGGGCCCCCACTGATCGCAAGAACGGGGACCCCTACCCCCTGGAGCCCCCTAAAATGAACCGAGTGGCTGGTTGGGCATGCGCTGAGCAGCTCCATTCATTTCTATGGGAGTGTCGGAGATGAGCGCTGTACTCTGCTATCTCTGTAACTCCCAAAGGAATGAATGGCTCCAGGGGGTACAGGGTAACTATTCTTGTGCTCGGTGGGGGTCCCAGCAGTAGGACCCCTACCAATCTAAGTTATCCCCTATCCTGTGCATACAGGATAACTTCACATAACTGGAATACCCCTCTAAGTGCCAAAGGGTTTATGCTCTTCATACTTGGGTCTATTTTGTGGAACTTTACATCACTGCGATTTAGAATTTTTCCTCAAACATTTGGTATCTGTAGTTGTCATTTTCAGTGGCTTCACTTTGGGTGCATAACACAAGGGGCGAGCGAATCGAGCTTTGTATCCAAGATCCGAAGTCAATTCGTTCCCCAATAGTGATGAGCAATATATCCCAAATTTTTGGCCTAATATTCTAGATCTTCGCGAATTCTCGAAGTGCCGATTATTTGCGATAAAAATTTGCGATTAGAATTTTCGCGATCAACACTGCTGGGGAGTTTCCTACACAGGAAGAGGTAGGTAACTTTCCTATTGGTTGCTAGGGATGTTGCTAAGCTCAAAGACATTGCAGCCTTCTCATTGGCCCATAAGCAAGAAGCAGGGAGGGATCATGGGTTCAGATGAAAATAAAATCTAAAATATTCGCAATTACTAAGATATAGAACTATAATCTAGATCTTCCCAAATTCTCAAAGTGCCGATATTCGCAATGAAAATTTGCGATTCGAATATTCATCATGATCAACACTATTCCCCAACTTCGTTTTAATGCTGTATGGAGACCGGTCTCTGTAGAGCAGTAAAATGTATTGGCTTCATGGAGGCAAAATTAAGTCCGAATTCGTGCGAGACTTCAGTGAATAACTTCGACCTTTCATTCTACAACCTTAGAAACATTTTAAAACAGGAATCCGAATTCCGCTTCGGTACCAGATGAATTCGGATTCCAGTTTTAAAGGTTAGGTTGGTGATCGGGGTTTTCTGGCGATCAGAGGCTCCTGACATCACACATAGAGATGAGCGAAGTTTGCAAAAATTCAATTTGGCTTCTTTGCCGAAGTTCACAAAGAAATTTGATTTGTGACAAATTACTTTCATTCCATTGTATAGAGCGGGTACAATGACAGGGAACGCCTATCGCTCCCCCCCCCTCCCGTCATGAACTCCTCAGATGCCACGTTCAAACATGATCGCGGCCTCTGACAGTCACATTAAGGCCTTTCAGGAGTTAATCCGGGGAGAAGCCATCACAGCCATCTTGAAGAAAATGCGTACAATCTGTCGCGTGCTGATGTGATGACGTGGTGACTGACGTTACTGGTGAAGACCCCGGCCATCGTGATAATGTGGTGACATCACACGGCAGCGTGTGCGAGATTTCAGAATCTCCGTGTGCAAATGGATGAAGTGAATATGTATTTTTTTCTTTTTTTGCCACTATTTCAGGAAAAATTGATTTGTTACCACGAAGCGCCATGAAATTCGGCTTTGTGGCGAATCAGATTTTTCCTGAAATTCGGATCAAAGTAAATTTGATTGACTTCGATCCTCTCAACACTAATCACACATACAGATTATTTCGGTCATTAGATCCTCTGTGTTTTCCTTACCGAGAGACGACGGAGATGTGAATTATCTGTAAAGAGGGAAAGAAAGGCGATTAGTACCAGACAAGCGGTAATATCATATAATACTCCGACCGCCGCCGGCACAGCAGGGGTCAGGATGTAATAAATGTCTATCACTGGTCCTAGATGGGGTCTACATCCCACACCGGCCCCCTACACACACTCTGCCATGATCTGCCAAGATGACCTGCAAAGCAGAAGCCCACCTACACCACTACTGCCCCCAACATCCTCATACCACTGATATTGTCTTCAGATTGTATTCCTCACTCACCTGCGTCCACTTGTAGGAGTTTCCTTATCTGCTTTACTTTGTCGGCCATTCTCCTCCCTATAGGCACATCATCGGATGGACTGATCGCATCCAGCTCGGCCTCCGTCAGGGTCACCTTTGGACACGGGGGGGATTGTCCCCATTCAGAATGGTTCCGTTCCAGGGATTCCGCGTCTTCCGAATCAATAATCACCTTTATCATGTTCCCCGCTCCTGAATATTCACATTAGATTATGAGAAAATACTGAGGACAACTACTCCCATCATTATCCACCATAGCAAGACCTCCTTATATCAGGAGAGATCGGCCTAGTCCATTATGTAATGTATGAGGCTACATCACAAACTATACAATACAGAAGCTCCGCCCCTATATACAATGTATCATTTATACTGATCGGTATATACATTGTATCATTTATACTGATCTTATATACAATGTATCATTTATACTGATCCCTATATACAATGTATTATTTATACTGATCCCTATATACAATGTATCATTTATACTGATCCCTATATACAATGTATCATTTATACTGATATCTATATACAATGTATCATTTATACTGATCCCTATATACAATGTATCATTTATACTGATCCCTATATACAATGTATCATTTATACTGATCTCTATATACAATGTATCATTTATACTGATCTCTATATACAATGTATCATTTATACTGATCCCCTTACACAATGTATCATTTATACTGATCTCTATACACAATGTATCATTTATACTGATCCCTATATACAATGTATCATTTATACTGATCCCTATATACAATGTATCATTTATACTGATCTCTATATACAATGTATCATTTATACTGATCTCTATATACAATGTATCATTTATACTGATCCCCTTACACAATGTATCATTTATACTGATCTCTATACACAATGTATCATTTATACTGATCCCTATATACAATGTATCATTTATACTGATCCCTATATGCAATGTATCATTTATTCTGATCCTTATATACATTGTATCATTTATTCTGATCCTTATATACATTGTATCATTTATACTGATCCCTATATACAATGTATCATTTATACTGATCCCTTTACACAATGTAGCATTTATACTGATCCCTATATACAATGTATCATTTATACCAGGCATGCTCAACCTGTGGCCCTCCAGATGTTACAAAACTACAACTCCCAGCATGCCTGAACAGCCTACAGCTATCAGCCTACAGCAGGGCATTGTGGGAGTTGTAGTTTTACAACAGCTGGAGGGCCGCAGGTTGAGCATGCCTGATTTATACTGATCCCTTTACACAATGTAGCATTTATACTGATCCCTATATGCAATGTATCATTTATACAGATCTCTGTATACAATTTATCGTTTATACCGGCCCCTATATACAATGTATCATTTATACTGATATGTACTGTATATACAATATATGGGGATCAGTATAAATAATACAGTATAAATGATACATTGTATATAGATATCCTGATTGGCTTCCAGGCTGACAGACAGCCTGGATGAGCCAGTCAGTGCTGCAGCAGACAGAGAGGTGCCCGAGCAGAACTCATTCACATCCCTGTGCTGGGTTAGGGTTACGGTAACAATGTCTGCCAGGAAAACCATCTTAAGGAGTCAGGGAGAGTCAGAAATCAATCAGGGAGAGTCAGAAATCAATTAAGCTTATTGTCAGTGAGAGTGAAGGGAAAGGCTAGGATTACAAAGAAGAAGAATTGTGTATGTAGACGGGTGGACCTAGCCTTTCTGCTGCCTGAGGCGAAAGCTGAGACAGCGCGGCAGTGTGTTATTGTAAATAAAAAAGCCCTTGCCCTGCACGATTCTGCACAGGGTAAGAGAGAGCATCGGAGCATTTCATCACGGGGATGCCTAGGTCAAAATATGGGTATGTCTGGGTTCAGCTTTAAACCCGGACAACCCATTTAACCAAACCCCTTCCCTTCAGCCCTTGGCCCTTCGGCTGCCCCCCTCTTGCCCCTACCTGGTGCTGCCCGTGGCCTCACCTGGCCTCATAGATGGTGCACCCCTGTTTGTAGAATAGGGACAGGCAGGGAATCTGTCAGCCAGGGAGTGAGAAGTGAGGAGCTGAGGCCGCTGTGCCTCCTAGCAGAACTGCAGCTGCTGCAAACCTCAAAAGCAGCGAACAACAAGAACATTACTTTTATTTCATTTCCCTCATTTTCACAGAAAACCTTTTTCTGGGGGATGGAATAAGCGAAAACTGTACAGCACATGTTCTACCATCCATCTAGCATAGCATATAGAATACTAGTGAGAGCTTGGTGTCAGCTCATCTCACATATTTAATTTCATTAATTTTGTTGTTTTATTTTGAAAAACCGTATACATCAGTGATTGAGAACGAAATACTAGGGCTAAATCCATTTGTTATCTCCATACACACACAGTATATATATATATATATATATATATTTTTTTTTTGGGGGGATATTGAAATTAATAAAACCAGCATATAGGTCATCAGCCAACATCCCGCTGGCTGTCACCTCGCCGACTTTAACTGGGCAAGGTGGTCAGCGACAACGGGCACAACGTCCTGGCTGCCCTGAACCTGGGGGAAATAACATAGGCTTCCTGCATGGCTTTTAAAAAAATGCACTGGTTTGAACAAGGTGCTGGCAGTGTACAGGAGACTGTCCCTCTTCTCAGTCATTCTTACGTGGTGAGGAACGCTCTCCTGGACTTGCAGTGACAGAGCGGTCTGCAGCTACAAGGCGTAATCCGCGATGGGCCAACTCACTGGCATTCAACGTTGCATGTGCTCGAGCGTCTGTACGAGCAGAGGAAAGCCGTGAATGATCTGGTCATACACAAGACCGCCTCAGCAGGACACATGTACAGTTTCTAGGCCGGCAGTGGCAGCTCATGCCGTTAATGCTGCGGCTGTCCCTCAGTCCCCTCATATGTATTTGAAGAGACGCTGACGTTCATTCAGCAGGTGGTGACGAAGGAGGAGGAAGAACAGATGACGCATCCTGCTGTCTGCCCTGTAGCTGCTGGGGACCCACAATGAGAAACACCCATGACCTGACAACCTGCTGCTGCCACCTGCATCATGCCACTAATGCAACCGGCCTACAGTCATGTTCCGTACGGCTGCTGCTGCCACCTGTCAACATGTACCATACGGCTGCTGCTCCTCGCTGCTAATCCCCCACTGCCACCTCCATTAACTCAAATTTGCTAGTACTATTACTACTACTTATGCTACTATTTCCCATAGACAGCCTTGTATGTTCCATCCTATCCTCCTTCTGCTGCTTCTACTATTGCAGCCACGTGTCTTATATTAACCTATTCTTTCCACATACACACTGCAAGGCTGCTACTACTACTGCTACCACTAATACTACTACTTCCAACACATTATTACTACGACTACTACTACTGCCATGGATGCTACTACCACTACTACTACTATTACTACTACTGCCAATACTACTATTATCACTTCTACTACCACTACTATTGCAGCCACGTGCCTCTTATCACTGTACTGCTACTACTACTAAGACGACTGCTACTACTACTGCAAAAATACTACTGCTACGACTACTACTCCCTCTACTATTACTAATACTGCTACTACTACTGCTGCTGCTACTACTACTTAAACTACTACTAATGATTCTGCTGCTACTACTACACTAGTACAGCTACCACAACTACTAACATTACTGTTACCACAACTACTATCACCACTACTACTACTGCTACTACTTCTACCACCCCTACTACTACTACTACCACTTCTGATGCTGCTGCTTCTACTACTACTGCTACCACCACTATTACTACTACTACCACTACTGCTGCTACTATTACTACCGCTACTACTACTGCTGCTACTACTAGTACTACCACTACTACTACTGCTGCTGCTACTACTACTACCACTACTACTATCACTACTGCTACTACTGTCATTGCTACTACTAATACCACTATTACTATCACTACTACTACTACCACTATTATTATCAATACTACTTTTACTACCACTACTACTATTAGCACTACTACTACCACTACTATTGCAGCCACGTGCCTCTAATCACCATACTGCTACAACTAATACTACTACTGCTATACTACTGCAACCACTGCTGCTACTTCTACTATTGCTACTACTATCACTACCACTACTACTACTGCTGCTGTCACTACTATTACCATTACCACTACTACTTCCACTACTAATACTGTTACTGCTGCGGCTACTAATACTACTACACTACTACTGCTACCACTACTACTACCATTACTATTACCACTTCTACTACAACCAATACTACTGCTACTTCATTGTTACCGTTCACCAAGCACCACAATAAGAAAAAAAATATTTGGCCCAATGTATTGATTTCAAATTCAGGCCTTTTTTTACAGGCACCTAACACTATCTGCCTATTTGTTTATGTAGCGTATTACACTAATCCAGGCACAGCAGTAACCACTGATTTAGGGGAATATCTCTTTTAGGGCTAGTATTTAGGCCCTGGTTGAAAGGTATCCTTTTATGGACAGATTTACACTTGGAGATGCACAGTAGCGTGAGAAAAAATATGTAGGATTATGCCTTCAGCAATTGTATTTTAACACTTTGTGTAATATACCCTTTAACAGACAGAAATCCAATGGGAGATGCACGGTAGCGTGTGAAGTTAATAAAGATGACCCTCTCAGCACTTGTATATACACCTTGAGAGTAATATACCCTTTTACGGACAGATTAACACTTGGCCTGCAACAGCTGTGACACCAGAATCAGGGGATTGCTATTTTGGCAATTGTATTTAACCCCTTAATAAAATATAGAAATTGCTATCCTGAGTTTCTAGGGGTGACAATTAGCACAGCCAAGCCCCTGATGTAGGATATAGCAAAAAAAAACAAGTATTGATGGATTGATGGACTTGGTGGCAGCTTCTTCTGGTGCACCACAAGTCACAAAATGTCCGCCGATCACCCCAGAAAATAAGTGACAGAAAAACGCTCTGTGCAGCCTAAAAACCAGCGAGCAAGTAACTAGCAGAAGTTCAATCATTCACAGCTGTAGATCGATCACTTCATTAGGTGCTGTTTCTGACTTTTCCCTGCCTAATCTCGCCCTCACAGCAGCTGCGTCCTCTCCCTACACTAATCAGAGCAGTGTGACGTGCGGCGCTATGTGACTCCAGCTTAATAAAACGCTAGCTGATTGGCTGCTGTGCAGCCCTTCAGAAAGCGGGAAGAAATCGCCGAACAACGAACCCGAACCCGAACTTTTTTGAAAATGTTCGGGTTCAGGTCCATGTCCCGAACACCCCAAAATTCGGTATGAACCCGAACTATGCTCGAACTGTTCACTCAACACTAACTACTACTACTACTACACTACTAATCCTGCTATTACCACTATTATTGCAGCCACATGCCATTATATCCATACCCTTTTCACATTCACACTGCACGGCTGCTGCTTCCAATTAGAAGGGAGAAGTTTTGTTCACCACTAGAGTTGAGCGAACCCGAACTGTATAGTTCGGGTTCGTACCGAATTTTAGGATGTTCGGGTCACCGACCTGAACCCGAACATTTTCAAAAAAGTTCGGGTCCATTGTTTGGCGATACTTCCCGCTTTTTGAATGGCTGCAGAGCAGCCAATCAGCAAGCATTTTACATCTTTGCCTTAAGAAGCCATTACAGCCATGCCTACTAATGGCATGGCTGTGATTGGCTGAGTGCAGCATGTGACCCAGCCTCTATATAAGGTTTCTGCTGCTGGTGCTCTCAGGGAGAGATTAGCAGAGAAATCTGTAGAACCTGGTGGTGTGAAATCTTCAAGCTACAGCAATTATTTAGGGGGTGCTACTGCAATCCTACATATTTGTACCCAGCCCTGAGCCCAGTGATACTGAGTGTTTTTTTTTATCCATCTGTTATTGAGGTGGGAGTCGGCGGCCATTTTAGCCACTGCCGTGTCCTTGGAACTGCATGTGACCTGCATGTGTGCCAGCCTGCCAGGGACATCAGTCTAATTATTTTTGGTAGCTCAGTAGAGGAAAAAATCCTATTTCTGGCTGGTCAAGTCCCCCACATTACCTATTTTATAATTTAGGGGTGACATAGTGCATTTCTCTAGTCTGGGGCAAAAATCTGTATTGTGGTGCTATAGAGCACTTGTGCATACCACGCACCAAAACGTATTTTCAATTCAAGCAGTAAAATAGAGCATCAGTGTATTTTTGGGAAAAAAGCGGTATTCTTGGTCGACAAACCAGTTTTAAATACACTCCCCAAATACGTATTTTACATTTCAGCACTGAAATAGTGCATTTTTCTGTTTTATTTAAAAAAAGCCATATTCTTGCTTCACATAGCAGTTGTGCATATAGCGTACAAATACCTATTTTAAATTTCTGCACTGAAATAGTGCATAAGTGGTTTTTTTGGGGGGAAAAAACGTGTTCTTGGTCCACAGAGCAGTTTTCAATAAACCGCACAAATGCGTACGTTTAAATTTCCGCAGTGAAATACTGCATTAGTGTAAGTGTTTTGTGGGAAATAAACCTGTATTGTTGTTACACAGAGCACGTTTGCATAGAACGCACAAAAACGTATTTTAAAATTTAGCAGTGACATTTCTGTAGTTTGTTGCAATAAACACAACCAGTGTTTATTGCAACAAACTACAGAAATGTCACTGCTAAATTTTAAAATACGTTTTGTGCTACATCGCAGATACATACGTTTGTGCTACATCGCAGATCTGAGGCCGACCCCGTATTTCACCCATTTTAAGTAACCTTTTGAACTCCGCATTTACACAGTTGGTTGCAAACACACTGGTTTTGTGGTAGATCGCACATTCGCGGCCTACGCTGCATTTCTGACAGTCCAATTAAACCGTTAACTTCGGCTGTTACATTGTTGGTTTGAAAAATCGAATTTTCGGTGACAGTGAAGTAATTGTATTGAATTGCTCCGTTACACTGTTGTGTGACCTAAAGACATGTAGGTTTATGACTTACAATTGGCGGTTACCTTCTTGCATGACATAAAGCCTTTTTGGGCTGTGAAGCCAAACGTAGTCGCCAACAACGTTTTTTTTTTTTTTTTAAATAAATTGCTGTAGACCCCCAAAAATTGTGAAAATATAAAAAAATAAAACACAAAGTGTAGGTGCACGGTAGTATAACAGTGGCGGGGTGAGGTGGGTATACATGTCTATTCTGCACAAGGTACGGACAGGTCCTGTGGGATCCATGCCTGGTTATTTTTAATGAACGTGAGATTGTCCACGTTGGCTTCAAATCCCGCGCCTGCGCCTTACGTGCCTTCATTCGGCGCAGGCGCTCTGAGAGAAGGACACTCGCTTCATCTGCACTTCCAGAGTGCGCCTGCGCCGATGACGTCATCTCTGCAGGTGCGCCTGTCCGAATGAAGGCACGTAAGGCGCAGGCGCGGGATTTGAAATGCAGACAGGGCCAGCTGGAGGAGGAGAGCGCTCGCTGGCCCTGTCAATCAACCGGAGGAGGGGGCCTATTTTTGAAAGGAGGATGCGGCGGCTACCAGCAAGTAACCGCCCTACTTGCTGGTAGCTAAGTAATTAACATATTATAAAAGTGCGATTTTTAAAGAAACTAAGCCACAGAAAAAGGTAAGGGCACTATATATGGAATAATCGCACAATAAGGATTTTAATAAGGCCAAAAATTAAAAATGACTTTTGGGGGGTGACAGAATGCCTTTAACATAAGGATAAGGCGTGTATGTGGTTTGGTTTCTTTATATGGTTAGTTTAGCTGCATTATAGTTATTTTAATATGTTTTAAGTAAATTTGTAAATGGTTAGTGTTAATGGTTTGAGTGAAGGGGGGGGGGGGGGGGTGTTTGATTAACTGAATTGATTTTCACTGTCTGGTGTTCAGGAATTTCTGCACTTCAAATTCAGCAGATGTGGCCGGCAGGGGATGTGCGTCAAACCGGCTCAGCCCAGACCTGCTAGTATATGTCACCCATTAGCGCACACCACCAGGCCGGGCTGGAGGCTCAGTGGCACCAACCAATGGTCTGTCTGTTGTTCCATGCCCGTCCACAGCTCCTGCGCGGTGTGGGGTTCATCCCCCAAACACACGAGTTTTAAAACTGCCTGCTGTCGTTTCCCCCGGGCTGTGCTGCTGTGGGTGGTGAAGGTGTTACGCTGAGCGGATGAGGGAGTGGTAGAGGAGAAGGAGGTAACAGGAGGCAAAGAGAATTGCCCTGCAATCCTCAGGGGCAGAAGGACATTCGCAAAAATGCTATCCGCCTCAGGCCTAGCCGCCACTGCATTTACCCAGTGTGCTGTTAGGGAGATATAACGTCCCTGGCCGTGCTTACTGGTCCACGTATCGATTGTTATGTGGACCTTGCCGCAGATAGCGCTGCGCGGTGCACACCTGATTTAGTTCGCCACTTGGTTGTGCAGGGAAGGGATGGCTCGCCTGCACCGCCAAAAGGTTTTTAAAACTGTCCACCAGACAGAATGACAGCATTTCAAAGGAGCAGGAAGTTTGAAATAAGGCATTCAGATCCAGGGATCGCGGGTGGGGGGGGGGACTTCCTCTTTCTCTCCAGTGTTTGGGAGATGGACAGCTGATAGCTGAACACTTCCATGGGATTCGGTGGAGACGGTTGGTGACGGTGGCATTGCTGCAACATCCTCTGTTTGCTGGGTGGCAGGTGCCACTTTCACTCACTTGGTTTACAATGTTTATTTATTATTTTTCTGTATTTTATGTTATTTTAAGTCATTTCCCTATCCACATTTGTTTGCAGGGCATTTACCTACATTTTGCTGCCTTTTACGGCCCTCTAGCCTTTTCCAGGGCTATTTTACAGCCGTTTTAGTGTGAAGTTCGGCCGAACCCGTCGAACCCGAACTTCCTGGTGTTCACTCAACTCTATTCACCACCAGACACATTTTCTTTTGACAATCAGCACTTGTTCACATTGTACAGACAGCATTCCAACCCTGATACAATGGGGGAGATTTATCAAAACTGGTGTCAAGTAGAACTGTTTCAGTTGCCCATAGCAACCAATCAGATTCCACCTTTCATTTTTCAGAGCTCCTTTAAAAAACCTAATCTGATTGATTGCTATCGACCACTGAGACAGATCTTCTTGACACCAGTTTTTATAAATCTCCCCCAGTATATCATTTATAGGGATATCTATGTACAATGTATCATTTATAGGGATCCCTATATACAATGTATCATTCATACCGATCCCTATATACAATGTATCATTTATACTGATCCCTATATACAATGTATCATTTATACTGATCCCTATATACAATGTATCAATTATACTGATATCTATATACAATGTATCATTTATACTGATCCCTATATACAATGTATCAATTATACTGATATCTATATACAATGTATCATTTATACTGATCCCTATATACATTGTATCATTTATACTGATCCCTATATACAATGTATCATTTATACTGATATTGTATCTATATACAATGTATCATTGATACTGATATTGTATCTATATACAATGTATCATTTATACTGGTACTGTATTTATATACAATGTATTGTTTATAGTGATCTCTTTATAGTACATAACATACAGCTGTTCTTCAGGTCTCGTACCGTGTTTGCTGGTGTAGAACTCCAGGAACCTCTTCATTGAGGACGGACCCGTCTGTGACGAGTAGATTACTATAACTACAGAAAATCTTTGTACTTGATTCCATTCATTCTCACTTAGACGTGAGACCGGTATTGCAGAGGTCGGGCCGATGGTCGATACCGGAGAGTTTAGCAGTGATTTCATATGTGCGTCCATGTCCCAGCAGAAGATTCCCACAGACTTCTGGATCTCAGTACAGCTGCTTCTATGAGACAGAAAGGAAGAGACTTCAGCATAATGTCCGCAGCCTCCAGCGCAGGCGCTCCATGTCAGCGCAGACTTCCAGCATTGCATTTCCCCTTCCCGCCTTTACCCTTCCACATTTTATCTGGAACCCGCCCCTCCAGTTCCCTCTCCTCTCCACACCTTTCTCTACTCCTCTTTTCTCCCCTTTTTCTCCTTCTGCCCATTCTCCACGTGTCTCCCTCTCCATCTCTTATTTTCTTCTCTTCTTTACCTATTTCTATTCTTCTCTTCTCCTCTCTTTCCTCTTTCCGCACCTTCTTCTCCTCTCCTCGTTTTTAGTGATGAGCAGCATAGGCAATATACATTTTCGCAATATTTTTGGCCTAATATTCGCCATAAATTCACAAATTCTAGAATTCATGATCTACAGTCAATATTTTCTTGATTGCGAAAATTGTCGATGTAATATGTACGTAATGCGCGCACAGTACAGGCCTGGGTCACTTTTGCTAAATTTTTCAAGCTGCTAGAAGTTTCCTGAGACTGGAGAAAATGGTTGTCACGGCAGAACATTACAATAGCTTTATATGCAGATAGAGTGCTCCGATATACTGATGGGAAAAAAAACTAGAATGTTCGTGATTACAAATATATAGCACTATATTCTAGATCAGGCATCCTCAAACTGCGGCCCTCCAGCTGTTTCAAAACTACAACTCCCAGCATGCCCGAACAGCCTCCAGGTATCAGCCTACAGCAGGGCATTGTGGGACTTGTAGTTTTACAACAGCTGGAGGGCCGCAGTTTGAGGATGCCTGTTCTAGATCCTAAGCAAATTCTCAAAGTGTCAATATTTGCGATAAGAATTAGCGATTAGAATATTCACGCTGAACACTACTTGTTTCCTCACCCTCCTTTTGACTTCTCCTTTCTCTTATTTCTCTCCTCCTTTCCTCTTCTTCTCTGTTCCCCACCTCCTCTCCTCCTGCTCTCTATCTCTTCCTCTCCTCCTTTCCTCTTCTTCTCTGTTCCCCACCTCCTCTCCTCCTGCTCTCTATCTCTTCCTCTCCTCCTTTCCTCTTCTTTCTCTGTTCCCCACCTCCTCTCTCCTCCTGCTCTCTATCTCTTCCTCTCCTCCTTTCCTCTTCTTCTCTGTTCCCCACCTCCTCTCCTCCTGCTCTCTATCTCTTCCTCTCCTCCTTTCCTCTTCTTCTCTGTTCCCCACCTCCTCTCCTCCTGCTCTCTATCTCTTCCTCTCCTCCTTTCCTCTTCTTCTCTGTTCCCCACCTCCTCTCCTGCTCTCTATCTCTTCCTCTCCTCCTTTCCTCTTCTTCTCTGTTCCTCACCTCCTCTCCTGCTCTCTATCTCTTCCTCTCCTCCTTTCCTCTTCTTCTCTGTTCCCCACCTCCTCTCCTCCTGCTCTCTATCTCTTCCTCTCCTCCTTTCCTCTTCTTCTCTGTTCCCCACCTCCTCTCCTCCTGCTCTCTATCTCTTCCTCTCCTCCTCTCCCCTTCTTCTCTGTTCCCCACCTCCTCTCCTCCTGCTCTCTATCTCTTCCTCTCCTCCTTTCCTCTTCTTCTCTGTTCCCCACCTCCTCTCCTGCTCTCTATCTCTTCCTCTCCTCCTTTCCTCTTCTTCTCTGTTCCCCACCTCCTCTCCTCCTGCTCTCTATCTCTTCCTCTCCTCCTCTCCCCTTCTTCTCTGTTCCCTACCTCCTCTCCTCCTGCTCTCTATCTCTTCCTCTCCTTCTTTCCTCTTCTTCTCTGTTCCCCATCTCCTCTCCTCCTGCTCTCTATCGCTTCCTCTTCTTTCTTTTTCTCTTGTTTTCTCCTTCTACTCTGCTCTCTTTCTCCTTTCTCAGTCTCTTTCCTTCTCGGTGTCCTCCTCACCTCTTTGGTTCTTCCTCATTAATAAAGGGTACAGAGGTGGCAGTCATGTACTGGAGGTGGCTGAGGACTCCTCTGCGACATATGACACTAGAACAAACACAGAACCAGAGATCGGTGCACACTGCCGTCACACTAAACCCTCACACTGATGTTAAAAATTGAGAGGTTAGTTCGACATATCCTACTAGGAGGACATGTCTTAAGCTCGTGCACCAGCGTCAAGGTCTCTCAAGTAGCCCGAGGCCCTAACACTCACCTACCTGCGCCATATGGGCGATATCAGGGGCCAGTGGGCAATTACAGGAGCATTAGGACGACTCACAAACATCTCCTCTGTTACCTCCAGCATGTAGCCATGCTTGCAATGGGAGGTGGGAGGTGTCTATGAGCCCTACCCAAGACTGACTGATATAGCCCCAAGGCCAAGCAGGTGCACCCAAATGTGACCTGAAGATGAAAGACAGGCACATTTAAATTGGAGGTAACAGAGGAGATGTTTGTGAGTCGTCCTAATGCTCCTGTAATTGCCCACTGGCCCCTGATATCGCCCATATGGCGCAGGTAGGTGAGTGTTAGGGCCTCGGGCTACTTGAGAGACCTTGGCGTGGTGTCCGAGCTTAAGACATGTCCTCCTAGTAGGATATGTCGAACTAACCTCTCAATTTTATCTTATGTAGGATGTCCATTGTGGTACTTGTAGTCCGTTGCTGGCATCATCCATTGTATGCATTTTTTGCTGGTGATTGCCATTAGCAACGGACTACAAGTGCAGGATGTGCTCCCCTACAGAAATGCACAACTGCATATGGGTATGAGCGCATCCTGCTTTTTTATCACCACATTTTTTGATGGTTTATATAGACATATGACACTAGTTGTATAAATGGTACCTGGTGGGTGCAGAGAGACCCTTCTTTTGTATTTTCGGCTGGGGCCCAGTTGCTTCCATTTTTTCCTCTGACTGTCCTATGATTGATTTCTCCTGGAAGCCAAAATGTCTGGAGAGAAATAGAAATTACACAGATTTCCCAGAGTTCAGTGAAATGTGAGGGCATTTATGAAGAATCCCAGGGAGATCGCTAGGTGCTACTTACCCTCCTCCAGCAGTGGGTGAGGGTGATGAGTCATTATCAACTATCTCCCATTCTTCCTCATTCTTCTTTGTCCCATCCTCTGGTGGCGCTGTATCCATGTGACATGCAGGTGGCGCTGTATCCATGTGACCTGCAGGTGGCGCTGTATCCGTGTGACCTGCAGGTGGTGCTGTATCCGTGCGACCTGCAGGTTGTGCTGTATCTGTGTCACCTGCAGGTGGTGCTGTATCCGTGCAACCTGCAGGTTGTGCTGTATCCATGTGACATGCAGGTGGCGCTGTATCCGTGTGACCTGCATGTGGCGCTGTATCCGTGTGACCTGCAGGTGGTGCTGTATCCGTTTGACCTGCAGGTTGTGCTGTATCTGTGTCACCTGCATGTGGCGCTGTATCCGTGCGACTTGCAGGTGGCGCTGTAATCATGTGACCTGCAGGTGGCGCTGCATCTGTGTGACCGGCAGGTGGCTCTGTATCCATGTAACCTGCAGATAGCGCTGTATCCATGTGACCTGCAGATGGCCCTCTATCCATGTAACCTGCAGATAGCGCTGTATCCATGTGACCTGCAGATAGCGCTGTATCCATGTGACCTGCAGATGGCCCTGTATCCATGTAACCTGCAGATAGCGCTGTATCCATGTGACCTGCAGACAGCACTGTATCCATGTAACCTGCAGATAGCGCTGTATCCGTGTGACCAGCAGACAGCACTGTATCCTTGTGACTTGCAGATAGCGCTGTATCCATGTGACCTGCAGATAGCGCTGTATCCGTGCGACCTGCAGGTGGCGCTGTAATCATGTGACCTGCAGGTGGCGCTGCATCTGTGTGACCGGCAGGTGGCTCTGTATCCATGTAACATGCAGATAGCGCTGTATCCATGTGACCTGCAGATAGCGCTGTATCCATGTGACCTGCAGATAGCGCTGTATCCGTGCGACCTGCAGGTGGCGCTGTAATCATGTGACCTGCAGGTGGCGCTGCATCTGTGTGACCGGCAGGTGGCTCTGTATCCTTGTGCCCTGAAGATGGTGCTGTATCCATGTGACCTGCAGATGGCCCTGTATCCATGTAACCTGCAGATAGCGCAGTATCCATGTGACCTGCAGATAGCGCTGTATCCGTGTGACCTGCAGATGGCACTGTATCTATGTAACCTGCAGACAGCACTGTATCCTTGTGACCTGCAGATAGTGCTGTATCCGTGTAACCTGCAGATAGCGCTGTATCCATGTGACCTGCAGATAGCGCTGTATCCATGTGATCTGCCTTGTCTGGAGGGGTCTTTCCCCAAGCTATTGCCCCCTTCTCTGCTGCTTAGGGTCTCCCTCTGATCCCTGCGCTCTCACCTCTCTCTTTCGTAGATGAGTGTGAGGACTCGAGTCCCTTTCACTTTCACTCTGCAGATTCCTCCCTCTGTATGTAATCTGGAGGGGGGGAGGGGCGATGAGAGAGGCACCAGATGCCTCATGATCCAGGAAGTTCTGGAACTCTCTACCCCAATACATCAGACTCTCCCCCTACATCATACATGGTACTCATACAAAGTATTCACACCCCAACATCCAAACCTTCACACCCCAACACAGCATATGTGGTGCTTGCATAAAGTTTTCACACCCCAACATTTAACCCTTTACATCCCAACACATCATACATGGTGCTTGTGTAAAGTATTCACACCACAACACATCATACAGGAAGGAGGGGGTGACCTCGCTCCCAGTGCACCCTGCACCTTCATTGCTGCTTCATCATCAGTCACCAGCATGCGCTCTTTGACGCGAATTTAGGCAAATGTGACGCGTTTCTATTTCTAATAAACATCTTTTTTAAACAAGCATTATTTAGCCGAAATGCATCACATTTGTCTTTTTATGGCAATAAAGTCAGGATTTATTAGCTTCAAAGAGCGAGTGCTGATCACTTCTCCCGCAGGGATGTATGGGCGTGCACTTCTAGGGTGGCTATAGGGGCAGTTCTAGGCCGGACAGTCCGGCTTTCAGACTTCCTGTCCTCCGTCCGGCGCAGGGCCTAGCTCACACTAGTGTAGTGTAGTGTAACTACCATTAAAAAATGTATTTTGCTAATGTGTAGAGCTAGTGATATTTTACATCTTTTTATTAAACTTTATCTAGGTAAAAGGTTAATTTTTACTGAAAAATAAGACCCAAAATGTCCCATAGCAGCGTTGCTAAGGGCCATCCGTCTCCTCGAAGAAGACGGACTGTTCGGGAGCTGCGCTTCTCCCTGCCCTGCTCCCCTGGTGGCCACCCTAGTCTTTGGGGTTAAAATGACTTTTTTATTCCCCGATTCTATGAAATATAATGTACTGAGCACTTACTTCCGGCCGGGGGAAGCAGAATAAAAGAGCAAGGAAAGCAGGTTAGTGATTGTCAAACAGCATTATAGATCATAGAATCGGGGAATAAGAAGACTAGGGGGGCCACCAGGGGAGCAGGGCAGGGAGAAGCGCAGCTCCCGAACAGCCCGTCTTCTCCGAGGAGACGGATGGCCCTTAGCAACGCTGCTATGGGACATTTCGGGTCCTATTTTCCAGTAAAAATAAACGTTTTGCCTAGATAAAGTATAATACCAGGATGTAAAATACCACTAGCCCTACAAATTAGCAAAATAGAATTTTAATGGCAGTTACACATTAAATCCCTGTCGGCTGCAGAGTGGGAGGGGGCGTGGCCAGACCGGGTCAGGGGCGTGTCTTAGCAGAGCCAGGGGTGGGATATTACAGTCCATCTTTTGAGGACTTTGGAGCGTACACCCAGGATACGAGCACCACCACCTTCTTCCAGAGGCTGACTGACTACTTCAGCCATTGTGTATAAGAGAGGACAAGAGAAGGACTATACCGCCGACTCCTGACAGTGGGCGTCATAGATTCGTCATCTGCAGAGCAGCCCTGAGAGGTGCAGCACATTGTACAAACACAGCTCTGCTGCATAAATCGAGGACAGCTGAGCGCAGACCTCCCCCCCCTCTCCTCCGCTGTATCACCTCATTTCCAGGAATCACAGACACTTTCACTTTAATCTGATTCACTGCTTTACCAGTTAAAGGGAACCTGTGACAATAAAATCTGCAGACAGTGTGTTATAGAGCAGGAGGAGCTGAGCAGATTATATATACACAGAGAACCTGTCACCATGTAATCTGCAGGCAGCGTGTTATAGAGCAGGAGGAGCTGAGCAGATTATATATAAAGAGAACCTGTCACCATGTAATCTGCAGGCAGCGTGTTATAGAGCAGGAGGAGCTGAGCAGATTATATATACAGAGAACCTGTCACCATGTAATCTGCAGGCAGCGTGTTATAGAGCAGGAGGAGCTGAGCAGATTATATATATAAAGAGAACCTGTCACCATGTAATCTGCAGGCAGCGTGTTATAGAGCAGGAGGAGCTGAGCAGATTATATATATAGAGAACCTGTCACCATGTAATCTGCAGGCAGTGTGTTATAGAGCAGGAGGAGCTGAGCAGATTATATATAAAGAGAACCTGTCACCATGTAATCTGCAGGCAGCGTGTTATAGAGCAGGAGGAGCTGAGAAGATTATATATAAAGAGAACCTGTCACCATGTAATCTGCAGGCAGCGTGTTATAGAGCAGGAGGAGCTGAGCAGATTATATATAAAGAGAACCTGTCACCGTGTAATCTGCAGGCAGTGTGTTATAGAGCAGGAGGAGCTGAGCAGATTATATATACAGAGAACCTGTCACCATGTAATCTGCAGGCAGTGTGTTATAGAGCAGGAGGAGCTGAGCAGATTATATATAAAGAGAACCCGTCACCATGTAATCTGCAGGCAGCGGATTATAGAGCAGGAGGAGCTGAGCAGATTATATATAAAGAGAACCTGTCACCATGTAATCTGCAGGCAGCGTGTTATAGAGCAGGAGGAGCTGAGCAGATTATATATAGAGAGAACCTGTCACCGTGTAATCTGCAGGCAGTGTGTTATAGAGCAGGAAGAGCTGAGCAGATTATATATACAGAGAACCTGTCACCATGTAATCTGCAGGCAGTGTGTTATAGAGCAGGAGGAGCTGAGCAGATTATATATAAAGAGAACCTGTCACCGTGTAATCTGCAGGCAGCGTGTTATAGAGCAGGAGGAGCTGAGCAGATTATATATACAGAGAACCTGTCACCATGTAATCTGCAGGCAGCGTGTTATAGAGCAGGAGGAGCTGAGCAGATTATATATACAGAGAACCTGTCACCATGTAATCTGCAGGCAGTGTGTTATAGAGCAGGAGGAGCTGAGCAGATTATATATAAAGAGAACCTGTCACCATGTAATCTGCAGGCAGTGTGTTATAGAGCAGGAGGAGCTGAGCAGATTATATATACAGAACCCGTCACCATGTAATTTGCAGGCAGCGTGTTATAGAGCAGGAGGAGCTGAGCAGATTATATATACAGAGAACCTGTCACCATGTAATCTGCAGGCAGTATGTTATAGAGCAGGAGGAGCTGAGCAGATTATATATACAGTGAACCTGTCACCATGTAATCTGCAGGCAGCGTGTTATAGAGCAGGAGGAGCTGAGCAGATTATATATAAAGAGAACCTGTCACCGTGTAATCTGCAGGCAGCGTGTTATAGAGCAGGAGGAGCTGAGCAGATTATATATACAGAGAGCCTGTCACCCATGTAATCTGCAGGCAGCGTGTTATAGAGCAGGGAGGCGGGAGAGCTGAGCAGATTATATATAGAGCCTGTCACCATGTAATCTGCAGGCAGCGTGTTATAGAGCAGGAGGAGCTGAGCAGATTATATATAAAGAGAACCTGTCACCGTGTAATCTGCAGGCAGTGTGTTATAGAGCAGGAGGAGCTGAGCAGATTATATATACAGAGAACCTGTCACCATGTAATCTGCAGGCAGCGTGTTATAGGGCAGGAGGAGCTGAGCAGATTATATATACAGAGAACCTGTCACCATGTAATCTGCAGGCAGTGTGTTATAGAGCAGGAGGAGCTGAGCAGATTATATATACAGAGAACCTGTCACCATGTAAT
Source organism: Bufotes viridis (assembly GCA_033119425.1). Classification (NCBI taxonomy): domain Eukaryota; kingdom Metazoa; phylum Chordata; class Amphibia; order Anura; family Bufonidae; genus Bufotes; species Bufotes viridis. The sequence goes on along the minus strand of CM065595.1, from coordinate 2,771,315 downwards.
CTGCAGGCAGTGTGTTATAGAGCAGGAGGAGCTGAGCAGATTATATATAAAGAGAACCTGTCACCATGTAATCTGCAGGCAGCGTGTTATAGAGCAGGGGGAGCTGAGCAGATTATATATAAAGAGAACCTGTCACCATGTAATCTGCAGGCAGCGTGTTATAGAGCAGGAGGAGCTGAGCAGATTATATATAGAGAACCTGTCACCGTGTAATCTGCAGGCAGCATGTTATAGAGCAGGAGGAGCAGAGCAGATTATATATACACAGAACCTGTCACCATGTAATCTGCAGGCAGTGTGTTATAGAGCAGGAGGAGCTGAGCAGATTATATATAAAGAGAACCTGGCACCGTGTAATCTGCAGGCAGCGTGTTATAGAGCAGGAGGAGCTGAGCAGATTATATATAAAGAGAACCTGTCACCATGTAATCTGCAGGCAGCATGTTATAGAGCAGGAGGAGCTGAGCAGATTATATATAAAGAGAACCTGTCACCATGTAATCTGCAGGCAGCGTGTTATAGAGCAGGAGGAGCTGAGCAGATTATATATAAAGAGAACCTGTCACTGTGTAATCTGCAGGCAGTGTGTTATAGAGCAGGAGGAGCTGAGCAGATTATATATAAAGAGAACCTGTCACCATGTAATCTGCAGGCAGTGTGTTATAGAGCAGGAGGAGCTGAGCAGATTATATATACAGAGAACCTGTCACCGTGTAATCTGCAGGCAGCGTGTTATAGAGCAGGAGGAGCTGAGCAGATTATATATACAGTGAACCTGTCACCATGTAATCTGCAGGCAGCGTGTTATAGAGCAGGAGGAGCTGAGCAGATAATATATAAAGAGAACCTGTCACCATGTAATCTGCAGGCAGTGTGTTATAGAGCAGGAGGAGCTGAGCAGATTATATATACAGTGAACCTGTCACCATGTAATCTGCAGGCAGCGTGTTATAGAGCAGGAGGAGCTGAGCAGATTATATATAAAGAGAACCTGTCACCGTGTAATCTGCAGGCAGCGTGTTATAGAGCAGGAGGAGCTGAGCAGATTATATATACAGAGAGCCTGTCACCATGTAATCTGCAGGCAGCGTGTTATAGAGCAGGAGGAGCTGAGCAGATTATATATACAGAACCTGTCACCATGTAATCTGCAGGCAGTGTGTTATAGAGCAGGAGGAGCTGAGCAGATTATATATACAGAGAACCTGTCACCATGTAATCTGCAGGCAGTGTGTTATAGAGCAGGAGGAGCTGAGCAGATTATATATACAGAGAACCTGTCACCATGTAATCTGCAGGCAGCATGTTATAGAGCAGGAGGAGCTGAGCAGATTATATATACAGAGAACCTGTCACCGTGTAATCTGCAGGCAGTGTGTTATAGAGCTGGAGGAGCTGAGCAGATTATATATACAGAGGACCTGTCACCATATAATCTGCAGGCAGCGTGTTATAGAGCAGGAGGAGCTGAGCAGATTATATATAAAGAGAACCTGTCACCATGTAATCTGCAGGCAGTGTGTTATAGAGCAGGAGGAGCTGAGCAGATTATATATACAGAGAACCTGTCACCATGTAATCTGCAGGCAGTGTGTTATAGAGCAGGAGGAGCTGAGCAGATTATATATACAGAGAACCTGTCACCATGTAATCTGCAGGCAGCGTGTTATAGAGCAGGAGGAGCTGAGCAGATTATATATAGAGAGAACCTGTCACCATGTAATCTGCAGGCAGCGTGTTATAGAGCAGGAGGAGCTGAGCAGATTATATATACAGAGAACCTGTCACCATGTAATCTGCAGGCAGCGTGTTATAGAGCAGGAGGAGCTGAGCAGATTATATATAAAGAGAACCTGTCACCATGTAATCTGCAGGCAGCGTGTTATAGAGCAGGAGGAGCTGAGCAGATTATATATAAAGAGAACCTGTCACCATGTAATCTGCAGGCAGCGTGTTATAGAGCAGGAGGAGCTGAGCAGATTATATATACAGAGAACCTGTCACCATGTAATCTGCAGGCAGCGTGTTATAGAGCAGGAGGAGCTGAGCAGATTATATATAGAGAGAACCTGTCACCATGTAATCTGCAGGCAGCGTGTTATAGAGCAGGAGGAGCTGAGCAGATTATATATAAAGAGAACCTGTCACCATGTAATCTGCAGGCAGTGTGTTATAGAGCAGGAGGAGCTGAGCAGATTATATATAGAGAACCTGTCACCATGTAATCTGCAGGCAGCGTGTTATAGAGCAGGAGGAGCTGAGCAGATTATATATAAAGAGAACCTGTCACCATGTAATCTGCAGGCAGCGTGTTATAGAGCAGGAGGAGCTGAGCAGATTATATATACAGAGAACCTGTCACCGTGTAATCTGCAGGCAGCGTGTTATAGAGCAGGAGGAGCTGAGCAGATTATATATAGAGAACCTGTCACCATGTAATCTGCAGGCAGCGTGTTATAGAGCAGGAGGAGCTGAGCAGATTATATATAAAGAGAACCTGTCACCATGTAATCTGCAGGCAGCGTGTTATAGAGCAGGAGGAGCTGAGCAGATTATATATAAAGAGAACCTGTCACCGTGTAATCTGCAGGCAGCGTGTTATAGAGCAGGAGGAGCTGAGCAGATTATATATAAAGAGAACCTGTCACCGTGTAATCTGCAGGCAGCGTGTTATAGAGCAGGAGGAGCTGAGCAGATTATATATACAGAGAACCTGTCACCGTGTAATCTGCAGACAGTGTGTTATAGAGCAGGACGAGCTGAGCAGATTATATATACAGAGAACCTGTCACCATGTAATCTGCAGGCAGCGTGTTATAGAGCAGGAGGAGCTAAGCAGATTATATATACAGAACCTGTCACCATGTAATCTGCAGGCAGCGTGTTATAGAGCAGGAGGAGCTGAGCAGATTATATATAAAGAGAACCTGTCACCATGTAATCTGCAGGCAGCGTGTTATAGAGCAGGAGGAGCTGAGCAGATTATATATACAGAGAACCTGTCACCATGTAATCTGCAGGCAGTGTGTTATAGAGCAGGAGGAGCTGAGCAGATTATATATACAGAGAACCTGTCACCGTGTAATCTGCAGGCAGTCTGTTATAGAGCAGGAGGAGCTGAGCAGATTATATATACAGAGAACCTGTCACCATGTAATCTGCAGGCAGCGGATTATAGAGCAGGAGGAGCTGAACAGATTATGTATTATGCAAATATATTTGCTGTATTTGTGGAAGGGGAGGCTGATTGCTAGGCTAGTTATAGGCACCTGAGGGCCCAGGCTGACGCCGATTCAGCTGGTTTCACTACCTCTGGGTCAGCTCTAGGATACAGCAGCATGGTGTGGAGGCTCCTTACGGCTGGGCAGAATCTCTCAGGAGGGCGCTGGTATTAATGGTAGAATCAGAGTGGTTTGCACGGGACCCATGCTGCAGTCCGCGACATGTAGTGATCTGGGATGAAGCAGAGTTCGGGCACTAATGCTCGAGCGATGGCGTCAGCATTGTTTGTCTGGCTTTTCAGAGGCCTGCGGGGGCCATTGCATACAGTTATTGGGGCAGCATGCGCTTAGAGTAGGTATGGCTGTATGTGTCTGATACCTGGTTCACACGTGGGGTGCGTGTCTGCAGTTGGCTCAAGCTAAGCACGCTGTGTTTAAGTGTTGTGTATCAATGGTCAATGAAAAAAAACAAAAACACGCAGCTGCATCGTCTGCAGGCTCATTCACGCCTGGGCAGCGGCAGAAAGTGCCAGGCGAGTGCTGGCATTCACTGTAGGATCGCACTTGTCGGCACGTGACCCACACTGCGTTATGCGATTCGCAATACTCTAGGACGAAGCAAAGTTGGGCGCTAATGGTCAAGTGACTGTTGTTAGTTTTTCGTCTGGCTGTTCAGGGGCTTGTTGGGGGCTATTGCATATAGTTATTGGTGCAGCCTGCGCCTAGAGTAGGTATGGTCGCCTGTTTTCTGATATCTGTTTGATACGTTACGCGTGTCTCCAAGCTACGCACGCTGTGTTTAAGTGATGGTTTTATTTAGTTTATCTCTCTGGAAGGGTCATGTATTAATGGTCGATAGAAAAAAAAAGTGCATGTTTACGGTCACCTGGCTTACATGTGGGGCGCACGTCCGCAGTTAGCGCCAGACATGCAAGGCGTTGGTGAATGTGTATCAGTGGTCCGTATATGGGGGCACAAGCAGATCGGTGAAGGCGCCGGTATTTGAGTTCTGAGGTTCTTGTATGTCAGTGTGTTTAATCTATAACCTGTATGTTATGGGCACGCGTGTGTCAGCGGTTCTGTGCTGTGTTTATAGGTGCACTATCGTGTCGATTAATCGGCGTTGCATCAGGGTTTATGTTTCTTACAGGAACACGAGGTGGTTTTGTGGTTACCATCTTATAAAAAAAAAAAACTCCTGCAGCTTTATGTGGAGGTTCATTCGCACCTGGGCAATGGCAGAAGGTGCCAAGCGAGTGCTGGCATTCACGGTGGGATCGGACTTGGTTACACGGTCCATGACTTGTAGCGCTATGGGGCGAAGGAGGTTGGGCGATAATGGTTGAATGATCATGGTTAGGTTTGTTACCTTCAAAGCTACGTCCGTGTGTCTGCATTTACATTTTGTCCTATACTCCACTCACTACTAGAGCTGCGTTCATGCATCTGTTGTATCACATTAATGCTCTGCTCACTTTCAGATTGCATTCATACGGCTGCGTTATATCATGCTCTTCATGCTCACACTCAGAGCTGCGCCCATACCATGTGTTGGGCACCACTCACATCCAGAGCTGCAGTCTCCCACCTGTTCTTACACCATGTGTTATACTCTGCTTCCACTTATAGCTCTCCCGATTAACATAGCTGCTTTCTTCTCAAGCTTGCGTGTTTTTCCTTGTTGGTTTGTTACATTCCAAAGGCCTACTTTTTCTGTTCACATCGGTGTAAAAAAGGGTGTTTTTGGGTGTTTTCAGTCCTGGGTTGCATTTACTTAGGCCTCTTTCACACTTGCGTTCTGAGGATCCGGCAGGCACTTCCGTCCCACCGAATCCGTCAGAACGCAAGTCGCCTGAAGCATTAGAAGACTCAGGATCCAGATCAGTCTTCAGTATGCTTTCAGGTTACTATGGCAGCCAGGACGCTATTAAAGTCCTAGTTGCCATAGTAGGAGCAGGGAGCGGTGGAGCAGAATACTTATAGTCCGTGCGGCTCCCGGGGCGCTCCAGAATGATGTCAGAGCGCCCCATGCGCATGGATCACGTGATCCATGCGATCACATGATCCATGCGTGTAGGGCACCCTGACGTCACTCTGGAGCCCCCCGGGAGCCGCACGGATGGTAATTATACTGCGTTAGCGTCCTGGCTGCCATGGTAACCATTGAGAAAAAGCTAAACTTCGGATCCGGCGATGCGCCGAAACGACGTTTAGCTTAAGGCCGGATCCGGATTAATGCCTTTCAATGGGCATTAATTCGCCCATTGAAAGGCATTGATCCGGCCTTGCGGCAAGTGTTCAGGATTTTTGGCCGGAGCAAAAAGCGCAGCATGCTGCAGTATTTTCTCCGGCCAAACAACGTACCGGTCCTGAACTGAAGACATCCTGATGCATCCTGAACGGATTTCTCTCCATTCAGAATGCATTGGGATAATCCTGATTAGATTTTTCCGGCATAGAAACCCGACGATGGATCTCTATGCCGGAAAACAAAAACGCTAGTGTGAAAGAGCCCTTAGACTGGCCTCCTTTACTTCTGGTTCATATTCACTAAGATTGGTCAGATTGGTCCCTTGCCCCAGTTAACTAAATAGCTTCTCAGCGGTCAGTGGGCCAATAGGAGTACGTTTCCTACTATATTTTCACAAATCCTTCATTTGACAAGATAAGGGTCTTCTCTTAGCGAACTGCAAGGCCTCTGGCTCTTCGTTTTCTCCCACCTGTTCAATTTCGCGGTTGGTTAATGTTTATTTATGCACATGGTTCGCATTACTCATGCCTATGCATATCCCATCGGGTCTGGCTCACGTTTTAATTACTCATCGTCACTGTGAGGTCATTTAGTTCAGTCTCATGGCTTCCAGGGGCCCGATGATCGCTTCGGCCTCATGGCTCCGGGGGGCCCTTTGACCGTTCTTCATGTTGTTCGTTAGGGGTACAATATGGTTGTAGGCTGTTTAGTGCCTTAGGTTTCCTGTCAGAGGGGTGTCATGGTTACGCGAGTTCCAAAGTCATACTGGTGCTGCATAAGTGGTTTAAAAAAAATAAAAATAAAATCTGCCATTAGAGTCTCGCATGTATTGCTCTGCCATCAGTCTCTCACGCATGGCTTCTCCAATTAAGTGTACACATATGACTCCGCCACCAGAGTCTCTCACGCATGGCTTCTCTGATTAAGTGTTTCATATATGACTTCACTATTTGAGGTCAGCCACGTGACCCCACCACAAGTAGGTTCCATGTCTTTTTCCGCCACTTGGGCGAGGGTGTTGGTGTCGGGCCTAAGTCCTGGGTATCGGTCTGTCTTCCAGTAGGAGGTACAGTAATAAGACGCAATTCTCAATGTCTCACGTCTACAGACACAAGTCCTATCACGACTACAGGCGCTGCATACATAGTATCACGACCTTAAGCTTATTTCCTGTCACCACTGCAGGTATAGTGTGTACATTCTCTGTCCTCATTACAGGCAACATTAGCTCGTTAATTGAAATAGCCATGTATTCGTGTTGATGGTTCCCCAGGCCTGGTGAGTCTACACATTCCACGTAAACCTACTAATAGAGGAACACGGCATATGCCATGTTCTTACTTTTTGGCCCCTTATATATAAAAGGTGTGGCCTGGGGAATAAGTAGAGGTGTAGTAGTTTGCAACCAGGAAGAGTTGGTGCCCGATCAGGGCCCTCGGCGAATGCTTGGAATTCATTAAGGCCGTCCAACAGATTCACCATTGTTTGTTTCAGTCTGCAGCTCTCAGGATTCAGACCTTCTCGTAATATGTTCATACATTGTTAGTATACGTAGGAGTAAATCGTTTCTGATTGCCGGCCACTCCTTCAATCGCATCAGCATTAGACCCATCCAAGGACGATGTGCCGGTTCACATGACAGAGGTAAGGTAGATGGTAGTCACGGTGATATGTACAGTATATTACTAGGCTAGTGATATATACCTGTGGGCCCAGGCTGGCTGATTGCCACTAGTGACAGTGACCCCTCTATTACTGACCCCTGAGGTACCCCACTAGTGACAGTGACCCCTCCAGTACTGACCCCTGAGGTACCCCACTAGTGACAGTGACCCCTCCAGTACTGACCCCTGAGGTACCCCACTAGTGACTGAGTGTTTACCGTTAATAACCCCCCTCTGTTTTCTGTCACTCAGCCAGTTACTTACCCACATACAGACATTTTCTCCCAGTCCGAGCATCCTCATTTTATATACTGACCTTTTATGAGGTACGGTGTCAAGATATACGACATCCATTGATTTGCCGCTGTGAAGTCTAGAACTTACCTCCCCATAAAAGATGATTAAATTTGTTTGACATGACCGATCCCTCATGAAGCCATGCTGATATGGCGGTATTTGCTTATTTTCACTGAGATCCTCTAAAATAGCATTTCTTAAAAACCCTGCAAACAGTTTACTCACAACAGATGTTACACTTACCGGCCTATAATTTCCAGGCTCTGTTTTTGGACCCTTTTTGAATATTGGCACCACATTTGCTATGCGCCAATTCTGTGGAACATTCCCTGTCAGTATGGAGTCCGTAGATATCAGAAATAATGGTCTGGCTAGGACATTACTTAATTCCCTTAGGATACGGGGGTGTATGCCATCAGGTCCTGGCGATTTGTCTATTTTAATCTTTTTAAGTCGCTGTTGTACTTCTTCCTGGGTCAGACAGGGCACTTTTAAAGGGGAATTTACTTTTATATTCAGCATTTCATCTGACAGTTTATTTTCCTCAGTGAATATAGTGGAGAAATACATATTTAATAGTTTTGCTTTATCCTCGTCGCTCTCGGCAACACCCCCCTCATCACTCTGTAAAGGGCCGACACCTTTAGATTTATGCTTTTTACCATTTATATAATTGAAGAACATTTTAGGGTTAGTTTTGCTCTCTTTGGCAATTAATCTCTCGGTCTCTAGTTTGGCAGTTTTTATTAGTTTTTTACATATTCTATTTTTTTCCTTATAGTTTATCAGTGCATCCTGACTCCCCTCCTGTTTTACTGATTTATATGCTTTCTTTTTGTCATTTATTGCCTTCTTTACGGTTCCATTTATCCACATTGGTTTCTTATTGTTCCTTAGCCTTTTATTCCTATAAGGTATGTACCTCTCACAATGAGATTTTACGATGCTTTTAAAGCTATCCCATTTTGTGGCTGTATTTTTATATTTTCAGGACTTTGTCCCAGTTAGTTACGGCCTACGGCCTCTCTTGTTTGGCTAAATTTTGCTTTTTTGAGGTTTGGTATTTTTGTTCCTCCTTTAGAAACGCTCGTTTGGAGGATAATTGGAAGGCTATTACTTTATGGTCACTATTTCCCAGGTTCCCCCGACCTGCACGTCTGTTGTTCTGTCCGGTCTATTGGTTAATACTAAGTCCAGTATGGCTGTCCCTCTAGTCGGGTCCTGAACCAGTTGGGAAATGTAATTGTCTTTGGCTATTGCCAAGAACCTGTTTCCTTTATGGGATGTACAGCTTTCAGTTTCCCAGTCTATATCTGCGGAGTTCCCCCATAATAACGACTTCATTATGATTTGCTGCCTCGTCTATTTCGTTTAGCAGTAGATTTTCTGTGGACTCTGGTATATATATATATATATGTATTTTTTTAATAGCGTTTATTTAACACTTTTGCATTAATTACAACAATCCCGAAGGGAAAAAGAACAATCACAGATACATTCAACACCGTAGGCAAGTTCAGCAATGATCAAGTGTACATGTGTTTCCTGACAGCAGAAAGGATATACATTAACTTTAATGTTTTAAAGCCCAAGCTGATAATCGCTGTCGCCATGTGCCCACCACCGGAACCCACTCATCCCACAATCACACTCTCAGTCACACACTTGGGCAGTCCGGTCTCCACACCCAATTCTTCTTCATATCATGCCCCCAGCCTGCACCCATAAGCCCCAGATTTTGTCAAAACGGTCTGGTACCCCCCTTGCAGCATACGTCAGCTTGTACATCTGAAGATCTTTATTGATAAGCTGTGACCATTGGTCCACAGTTGGGCGTTTAGGTGGTTTCCAATTAAGAAGAATATTTTTGCTCCCATAGAACAGCAACAGCCGAAGCAATATTCTGCCGTATTTAGTCGGCGTAACTTCGGAGCCCCAACTTCGTGTTAATGAAGCTGCATATCCCCTTCCAGTACACTTGCAACACCGGGCACAGCCAAACCATGTGGAAAAAGGAGCCCCTCACCTCTCCACATCTCCCACAAGCCGGATCCGGTATCTGCCGCATGTGAAAGAGACGTAGTGGGGTCAAATATATCCTATGCATCCATTTGGCTTGGATGAGTTGATCGCGTGCACTAATAACAGACTTCCTCCACCACAAGCGCCACTCCTCCAGATGCAAATCCTCCAAGTCCGGAATATCCTCTGACCATCTGGTGAAGGATCGCCGAATAGGGGAATCCTGCATCTTTACAATTTCTACATAAAAGGATGAGATTGGTTTATACAGATGTACCCTCCTAGCTACCGATTCCAGAGGTCCACAGTCCAGGGTCAGCGACAAGGATTTAAACTGCGTTTCACAAGCCCTTCTTCAGGCATCTTCCAAGATAGTATCTGAGGATTGACATATTCATACACCAAAGTACATAGGAATAACGATGTGGATGAGACAAGTGATGTAAAGCAGATAAATGAGAGTGGAGAAGGAAACCTAACAGTAAAACGGTAGAAATTATAGGTAAGGCTGTAAAAGTGTTACTGTCCTCTAACCGATAACCAGTAAATGAATGTGATTAACCCGAGAGATCTGAGTGGAAAAGTCCTTCCGAGATGTAGGACATAAATCGATGAGACATTAATTCCTGATCTGAGTGTGTAGAAGGTTGGCATGAGCTTGTGTTTGCAGACTCTTCTGTCCGTCTAAAATATGTAATTCGCTCTTTATCTATAATTGCTTCAACATTTTACTGCTACAACTGTTCGTGTCGTCCTCCACTCACAATGATCTGCTTTACATCACTTGTCTCATCTACCTCATTCTTCCTTATATGTGACTCTTCAGATACTGTCATAAAAGATCTCTGAGGAGGAGGCCCAAGTAGCCTGGAAAGCTTGCAATTGTGTCATCATCTTTTCAGTAAACCAACCCCTGATAGAGGAAGGATTGCTGACAATGGTCTACATAAATCCAGGCTCCTCGGCAGCTAGCACATTGTATGTGAAGCATCAGAGCTCTATGGATCTTGACGTGGTCATGCCACATTTCTCATCACCACGGAGCTACGTCAGAAGGAAGAAGTTCCTCACTGATCTGCTTCCCCAGTCAGAGGTTAGGGTTCAAACCCGAGGATCTGGACAAACATCAGGGACCAATGTTCACACAATGCTTCTTCCCAATAGCTGGCTGGTGTAAAGCTGCCGCTGAGAGCCTGATGAAGGACCGAACACTGCATTTTAGTCCTCGTTTGCCGTCAGCAGACGGTCCATGTAAGCATGCGCAGCAGGACAAGTGGTTGCAGTGTCAAGGACAGCTCCACCGAGAAGATGATTGCTGCACCTAAAGCTATCGCCTCACCTCAGAATCAGACAGCGGTAGAGATGAGCGAACTTTAAAAAAAAGTTCGGCGTTCGGGTTGTGGTAATCACCGCATTCCGTTATGGATTCCACTATCGCGTCATATGGAATCCATAAGGAGCGGCTTCCACCAACCCGAACTGATGAACAGCCGAAGGACCTGGGGTGACGTCACTGTCATGTGATCAGTGCAGGGGGCGTGGTTCAGCACGGGATCAAATCCAGTGCTGAGCCACGCCCCCTGCACTGATCACATGATGGTGACGTCACCCCAGGTCCTTCAGCTGTTCAACAGTTCGGGTTGGTGGAAGCCGCCCCTTATGGATTCCATATGCCGCGATAGTCCGTGGTAGTGGAATCCATAACGGCATGCGGCGATTACCAAAACCCGAACACCAAACTTTTTTTTAAAGTTCGCTCATCTCTAGACAGGGGTTCAGAATGAACTGTTTGCTTTATGTGATTGCCTTTGCATCATCCCACCAAAAAGGGCCCTAAGCAATTTACAGAGGGGGCACTTACTTTTAGAGCATAAAGAAATGCAGATCTGGAGATTGTTATGGTCATTCCAAAACTATTTATTGCTTTCGATTGTGATACGGAGTAGCTGATGCATGTTATAGGATGAAACACATGAACTCTGTACATGGGGCGTGCATACCTAGAGTACATACTGTAGAAGCCTGAGCAGATTGGTACCAGCTATGACCCCCGGGTCTTCATGTTGTCTTTTTCTGTGTAGTTCTCCAGAGAGAACATGTTCTTAACTCCCATCGTCCGAAATGTCTCCTTAACGGATGACAGATTGTGACTGAGCTCGTGGGTGAGAACCACGGTCGGGAAGAGTCCTGGGTCAGAAGAAGAGGAAGAAGTCATAGACATACTGCACCAAGGTCTACACGCGGATACAAGTCACATAGACACAAACATACGTTCACATAAATGAGTCCCATACTGTACACATCTCCCGGTAATACACATACTGTACACATCTCCCGGTAATACACAAACTGCACACATCTACTGGTAATACACATACACATCTACCGGTAATACACATACTGCACACATCTACCGGTAATACACATACTGTACACATCTCCCGGTAATACACATACTGTACACATCTACCGGTAATACACATACTGTACACATCTCCCGGTAATACACATACTGCACACATCTCCCGGTAATACACATACTGCACACATCTCCCGGTAATACACATACTGCACACATCTCCCGGTAATACACATACTGTACACATCTACCGGTAATACACATACTGTACACATCTCCCGGTAATACACATACTGCACACATCTACCGGTAATACACATACTGCACACATCTACTGGTAATACACATACACATCTCCCGGTAATACACATACTGCACACATCTCCCGGTAATACACATACTGTACACATCTACCGGTAATACACATACTGCACACATCTACCGGTAATACACATACTGCACACATCTACCGGTAATACACATACTGTACACATCTCCCGGTAATACACATACTGCACACATCTACCGGTAATACACATACTGCACACATCTCCCGGTAATACACATACTGCACACATCTACCGGTAATACACATACTGTACACATCTCCCGGTAATACACATACTGTACACATCTCCCGGTAATACACATACTGCACACATCTACCGGTAATACACATACTGCACACATCTACCGGTAATACACATACTGCACACATCTCCCGGTAATACACATACTGTACACATCTCCCGGTAATACACATACTGCACACATCTACTGGTAATACACATACTGCACACATCTACCGGTAATACACATACTGCACACATCTACTGGTAATACACATACTGCACACATCTACTGGTAATACACATACTGCACACATCTACTGGTAATACACATACTGCACACATCTACTGGTAATACACATACTGCACACATCTACCGGTAATACACATACTGCACACATCTCCCGGTAATACACATACTGTACACATCTACCGGTAATACACATACTGCACACATCTACCAGTAATACACATACTGCACACATCTACCGGTAATACACATACTGCACACATCTACTGGTAATACACATACTGCACACATCTACTGGTAATACACATACTGCACACATCTACTGGTAATACACATACTGCACACATCTACTGGTAATACACATACTGCACACATCTACCGGTAATACACATACTGCACACATCTACCGGTAATACACATACTGCACACATCTACCGGTAATACACATACTGCACACATCTACTGGTAATACACATACTGCACACATCTACTGGTAATACACATACTGCACACATCTACTGGTAATACACATACTGCACACATCTACCGGTAATACACATACTGTACACATCTCCCGGTAATACACATACTGCACACATCTACCGGTAATACACATACTGCACACATCTACTGGTAATACACATACTGCACACATCTACTGGTAATACACATACTGCACACATCTACTGGTAATACACATACTGCACACATCTACCGGTAATACACATACTGCACACATCTACTGGTAATACACATACTGCACACATCTACTGGTAATACACATACTGCACACATCTACTGGTAATACACATACTGCACACATCTCCCGGTAATACACATACTGCACACATCTACTGGTAATACACATACTGCACACATCTACCGGTAATACACATACTGCACACATCTACTGGTAATACACATACTGCACACATCTACTGGTAATACACATACTGCACACATCTACTGGTAATACACATACTGCACACATCTACTGGTAATACACATACACATCTCCCGGTAATACACATACTGCACACATCTCCCGGTAATACACATACTGTACACATCTACCGGTAATACACATACTGCACACATCTACCGGTAATACACATACTGCACACATCTACCGGTAATACACATACTGCACACATCTACCGGTAATACACATACTGTACACATCTACCGGTAATACACATACTGTACACATCTCCCGGTAATACACATACTGCACACATCTACCGGTAATACACATACTGCACACATCTCCCGGTAATACACATACTGTACACATCTCCCGGTAATACACATACTGCACACATCTACTGGTAATACACATACTGCACACATCTACCGGTAATATACATACTGCACACATCTACTGGTAATACACATACTGCACACATCTACTGGTAATACACATACTGCACACATCTACTGGTAATACACATACTGCACACATCTACCGGTAATACACATACTGCACACATCTACCGGTAATACACATACTGTACACATCTCCCGGTAATACACATACTGCACACATCTACCGGTAATACACATACACATCTACCGGTAATACACATACTGCACACATCTACCGGTAATACACATACTGCACACATCTACCGGTAATACACATACTGCACACATCTACTGGTAATACACATACTGTACACATCTACTGGTAATACACATACTGTACACATCTACCGGTAATACACATACTGCACACATCTACCGGTAATACACATACTGTACACATCTACCGGTAATACACATACTGCACACATCTCCCGGTAATACACATACTGCACACATCTACCGGTAATACACATACTGCACACATCTACTGGTAATACACATACTGCACACATCTACTGGTAATACACATACACGTCTCCCGGTAATACACATACTGTACACATCTACCGGTAATACACATACTGTACACATCTACCGGTAATACACATACATATCTATGGTAATACACATACTGCACACATCTCCCGGTAATACACATACTGTACACATTTACCGGTAATACACATACTGTACACATCTCCCGGTAATACACATACTGCACACATCTACTGGTAATACACATACACATCTCCTGGTAATACACATACACATCTCCCGGTAATACACATACTGTACACATTTACCGGTAATACACATACTGTACACATCTACCGGTAATACACATACTGCACACATCTACCGGTAATACACATACTGCACACATCTACCGGTAATACACATACTGTACACATCTACCGGTAATACACATACTGCACACATCTACCGGTAATACACATACACATCTCCCGGTAATACACATACTGCACACATCTACTGGTAATACACATCTCCCAGTAATATAGATACTGTATACATTTACCAGTTATACACATACTGCACACATATACCGGTAATACACATACTGTACACATCTACCGGTAATACACATACTGTACACATCTACCGGTAATACACATACTGCACACATCTACCGGTAATACACATACACATCTCCCGGTAATACACATACTGCACACATCTACTAGTAATACACATACTGCACACATCTACTGGTAATACACATACACATCTCCCGGTAATACACATACTGCACACATCTACTGGTAATACACATACACATCTCCCAGTAATATAGATGCTGTACACATTTACCAGTTATACACATACTGCACACATCTACCAGTAATACACATACTGTATACATCTCCCGGTAATACACATACTGCACACATCTACCGGTAATACACATACTGCACACATCTACCGGTAATACACATACACATCTACCGGTAATACACATACTGCACACATCTACCGGTAATACACATACTGCACACATCTACCGGTAATACACATACTGCACACATCTACCGGTAATACACATACTGTATACATCTCCCGGTAATACACATACTGTACACATCTACCGGTAATACGCACTGGATGAGGCACTGGTCGTAGTATCGGAGGTGGGTTCAGAGGTCTGGAGCAGGTGCTGTGACTTTACCTGTGATGTTTCTTGCTTTTATCAGTATTTCTCTCATTTCCTGAGTGTCGATTATCAAGGTTTTTGCGCTGTGGGAAGAGGAAGAAGAATAAACGGCAGAGCAGGCGCCCTTCAGTCATGTATGTGTAGGATGGCCGCCATGTCCATTCTCATTAGGAAAGCTGGGTGACTGCCCTCCTGTAGCAGATTTCATGGGACCATTGATATATTTTATACTGAAAAGTATTTCATACTTCATGCAATGTCTTACAGGATTCTGTTCACTGACATGTAACATGTGACTCAGGGTTACCTGTAAACAAGCACGGGGACAATGAAATCTGACGACAGATCCATCCTCTCCGAATTCAGCACAGTCTCCATCATGTTGTTATATGCAGTCTGCCAATTCACTTTACGATCCACAGGAAGAAAGTTCCCTGTTCAATAATAAGGATTGTAGTAATGGGAATCGGGTTACCATACACACACGGCAAAGAGGCCAAAGGATTTCCCAATTTCGCACTTATTAAAACTTGAAAGTATTTTTATTCTTTAAAAAAAAAGAATACCCCCCCCCCTCCTCCCAATAGTGAAAAAGTGCTCCAAGGCTATGGGTGATGAAAATTGTATTAGAGTTCATGGTAAATGATGGGGATAACTGAACACATCAGTGTGTGGTCTGTATCCAAGGAGTTAGTTACAGGGGCAGCAGAGTTACACCTCATGCACACGTCCGTGGAATACGGACTATGAGATACCGGCCTGGATTCCTGCTGAGTGCAGGAGCGCACAGCGTTATTGGTTGCTATGATGCCGTGTGCTTTGTGCCGCCGCCGGCGCTGCTGTATGGTAATACACTCATGTAGATCATACGATTGTATTACTGTACAGCAGCGGAGGCACAAAGCGCACAGCGTCATAGCAACTAATAACGCTGTGCGCTCCTGTACTCAGCAGGAATCAAGGCCGGTATCTCATAGTCCGTATTCCACGGACGTGTGCATGAGGCTTTACAATTGCAGCAGAGGTAAGGGTGCAGCAGAGTTAGGGCAGGTTTATATCACCGTTATGGATTCCGTATTTGTTTTCCGGAAATCTTACAGCTACATTGACATGATTGTATAAATGAGTCCGCATCTGATCCGCAATTTTGTGGATCTGGTGCGGACAGATTCATTTCTACGGGGCCGCAAAAATGCGGACAGCACACTGTGTTGTTCCGTGCCGCCGCCCTGCAAAAAAAATAGAACATTTCCAATTCTTGTCCGCAATTGCAGACAAGAATAGGCAATTTCTTTGACAGCTGCGGCATGTGCGGTCCGCAAATTGTGGAACGCACATGCGCCGGTATCCGTGTTTTGCGGATCCGCAAAACACAACATGCTTGTGAATCTAGCCTTAAGCCGTAGGATACCAGGGTCACAAATACCAATACCGTACAGGTACGGCGCTCTAATCGAACGATCAGCTGAAGGGGTCCGTCAGTCAATGATAGCCAGACCCTGCTGTATGGGCCGGCATCCGTGAAAACACAGATGCCGGCGCATTAACCCTTCTGCTGCAGTCAGCGCTGACCGCAGTACATGCAGCATCCTGCCGCGTGCGGGGTGGCCATCTGGTCCCCACGTTGCAGTGATGGGGACCTGATTTCAGGGAAGGCAGCCTTCCTTAGGCATCGTGGCTGCCTTCGGTGACAGCATGTGAGATCCAGCCTCCTGCATTACACTGGTAATACACTTACAGCCAATGCATCACAATACAGAAGACCCCCCAATAGTTGAAGTCCCGGAGTGGGACAAAAAAAAAAAGGGAAAAAAAAAGGGAAAAAGAGAAAAGTACACATATTAGGTATTGCCATGTCCTTATCAACTGGCTCTATAAACCTATCACATGATCCAGCCCATCAGGTGAACGCCGTAAAAAATAAAAATAAAAACAGTGCCAAAGCAGCCATTTTCTGGTCACCTTGCCTCACAAAAAGTGCAATACAAAGGCATATTTAGCCCAAAAAGGAACCAATCAAACCGTTATCTCATCCCACAAAAACTGCGACACTACCTAAGACAATTATTTAAAAAATTTAAAAAAGATATGTCTCTCAGAAAATGCCAACAGAAAAAGATTTTATTCTGTTCAAAAAGGCTTTACTGTGTAAATTAACAAAAAAAAAATGATAGACATATTAAGTATCGCCGCATCCGTAACAACCTGCTCTAAAAAAATATCACATGATATTCCCCTGCTCAGGTAAATGCTGTAATAAAAATAAAAAATATGCCAAAACAGCCATTTTGTTCACCTTGCCTCACAAAAAGTGTAATACCAAGCGATCAAAAAGTCTTATGTACCCCAAAATTGTACCAATGGAAACATCACCTCATCCTGCAAAAATTAGCCCCCACATAAGACAATCACTTAAAAGATAAAAACCAAAGGCAACCGTAACCCAATCTATCAAAATCTGTGCTGCTGAAGCCATATGGCACTCCTTCCCTTTTGAGTCCTGCCATGTGCCCCCCAGCAGTTAACCACATATGAGGTGTTGCCATATTCAGGAGAAAATGGGTAACACATTTTGGGTGCCTTTTCTCCTGTTAGGCCTCTTTCACACGGGTGCCATGTTTGACGCCCGGATAAGAGGCGGGTGCGTTGCGGGAATATGCGCGTTTTTCCCGCGCGGGTGCAAACGTTTGTAACGCGTTTTGCACGCGCGTGAGAAAAAAATGCCATGTTTGGTACCCAGACCCGAAGCCGGACTTCATCACTGAAGTCCAGTTTCGGGTCTTCTAGGAGAATTGTTTATTTCCCCTTATAACATGGTTATAAGGGGAAATAATAGCATTCTTAATAAAGAATGCATTGTAAAATGAAGAGGAAGGGGTTAAAAATAATAAAAGTTAACTTACCTTAGCCACTTGATCGCTTAGTTGCGATCTGTCCTCTCTTTCCCTGCATCATCTAAGATCTACAGGACCTGTGATGACGTCACATCACCATGGTAAGATGGACCATGTGATTGGACCATGTGATGTGACGTCATCACAGGTCCTGTAGATCTTAGATGATGCAGGGAAAGAGAGGAGAGATCGCGTCTAAGCGATCAAGTGGCTAAGGTAAGTTAACTTTTATTATTTTTAACCCCTTCCTCTTCATTTTACAATGCATTCTTTATTAAGAATGCTATTATTTCCCCTTATAACCATGTGGAAAAATCGCAACGCATCCGCACTTGCTTGCGGATGCTTGCAATTTTCCCGCAGCCCCATTCAATTCTGTGGGGCCTGCGTTGCATGAAAACTGCACAATATAGAGCATGCTGCGATTTTCACGCAACGCAGAAGTGATGCGAGAAAATCACCGCTCATGTGCACAGCCCCATAGAAATGAATGGGTCCGGATTCAGTGCGGGTGCAATGCGTCCTCCTCACGCATTGCACCTGCGCGGAAAACTCGCCCGTGTGAAAGGGGCCTTACCCCTTGTAAAAAATGAAAAATTTGGGGCTAAGGCAACATTTTCTTTGAAGAAATGAAACTTTTCATTTTCACAGCCATGTGTTTCCAAATTCCAGGGGTCAAAGTGCTCAGTACCCCCTTAAAATATTCTTTAAGGAGTGTAGTTTCCAAAATGGGGTCATTTTTAGGGTTTCCACTCTGGGGGTACATCAGGTTCTCTTCAAATACAACATGGTGCCTAAAAACCATTCTAGCAAAATCTGCCTCCAAAGTCCATATGGCGCTCCTTTCCTTCTGACCACTGCCACGTGCCCATAGAAAAGTTTACTGCCACATATGGGGTATTTATGTAAACTGCAGAATCAGAGTAATATATATTTAAGTTTATTTTGCTGTTAACCCTTACTGTGTTACACTGTGTTACACAGACTGTATCACACAGGAAAGGATTAGCTACACTGCGTAGAAGACTGTATCTCAGCTGATGTGTGAGGTTGTAGGCAGTCTCCTGTACTCACCCAGCTGAGCGTAGATCTCGCCCGTCTCATTCTTATTCATTTTCACACATCCTCGGTTGTCCACCATGCTGATGGTACTGGTCAGCTCGTACGCTTTCCTTATCATGGTCTCCGGCTTCTCCTCTGATGAGGCCACCTTAGCGTAGACCTTGTAGGCTCCATCATCCACCACGTACTTACAGGAGTTGATGAAGGAGGACTTCCCATGACCGGTGAAACCGAAGAGCTGCAGGAGAACCCGGGAGTAGCCCTGATCACCATGAGGTCCACTATCCAGTCTGAAATTCCTGATATAGTCTCTCATGGACAGAGAATCCATCGCTGGTTCTGTATAGTGGTACTGGTTCTGTAGAGAGGAGCTGGTTCTGTATAGTGGTATTGGTTCTGTAGAGAGGAGCTGGTTCTGTATAGTGAACCTGGTTCTGTAGAGAGGAGCTGGTTCTGTAGAGAGGAGCTGGTTCTGTATAGTGGTATTGGTTCTGTAGAGAGGAGCTGGTTCTGTATAGTGAACCTGGTTCTGTAGAGAGGAGCTGGTTCTGTATAGTGGAGCTGGTTCTGTATAGTGGAGCTGGTTCTGTATAGTGGAGCTGGTTCTGTATAGTGGAGCTGGTTCTTTAGAGAGGAGCTGGTTCTGTAGAGGGGAGATGGTTCTGTATAGGGGAGCTGGTTCTGTAGAGGGGAGCTGGTTCTGTATAGTGGAGCTGGTTCTGTATAGTGGAGCTGGTTCTGTATAGTGGAGCTGGTTCTGTATAGAGGAGCTGGTTCTGTAGAGGGGAGATGGTTCTGTATAGTGGACCTGGTTCTGTATAGTGGAGCTGGTTCTGTAGAGAGGAGCTGATTCTGTATAGAGGAGCTGGTTCTGTATAGTGTTGCAGGTTCTATGAGAAAGAAATGGAAACAAATTAACATGAAATGAAAGTGAAAGGAATTTGTTGCAACTTATGAAGTAAACAGGAAGTGAGTCTAAATCCAGACGCTTCTCCTCCAGAAGCTGATCTGCTATCAATCTAAGGCCTCATGCACATTAGTGAATTATTGGTGTCAATTTCGGGCCCTATTAACTACCCTTAACCTGTAATTCCTCCTCCCTCTTAATTTCTCGTCTCGGACACAGAGACTTGAGTCGGATTTTAATCGGCCAGAGCAGCCGTTATTTATTAAACAAAATTACAAATTTATTAACAATAAGTTAACGCCAGACGAGGGAGGTCCTAGAAGCGCCAACATGTATAAATCAACAAAATAACACAAACTGGACAATCCACCTTGCCTCCCGCCGTAAAACACCAGCTCGGAGCCACCAACTGATGGACGCCTCACCGATTAACCAAGTGCCCAATCCTAAGAGTCCAGCTCCACCATTGAGGCCCTCCCATTCTCAAGCACTAACCCATTCCACCAGCTCCTAAGACCCCCCACCGCCTCGACTGCCGCAACATAATAACACCCAACCCTCCTCATACCCAATACAATCCAGTCCCCCACCATTACCGCCAGCCAACTTCATGTCTTCTACCTAGGGAGGGAGGGTGGGCGCTTTTCTAACTGATCTTTAAAATGGCCGCTGAACCATGCCCCTTATATAAAGGCCCCCCCAACTCCACCCCTTATATCACGCCCCTCTGCCTCCTGACTCCCATTAACCCCACACTTCCCAGGCCCTCTCACCCAAATTCCTCATATTTGCCTACCCTTAGGGTAAACCTCTAGTCCGGCCTTACTCGACCGTTGTTTTGGTCCGCATCCGAGCTGCAGTTTTTGCGGCTCGGGTGCGGACCCATTCACTTCAATGGGGCCGTGTGCTGTCCGCATACATTGCTCTGTTCCGTTGCCCCGCAAAAATAATATAACATGTCCTATTCTTGTCTGTTTTGCGGACAAAAATAGGCATATCTATAATGGGCCACCCAGTCCGTTCCAGCAAATTGCGGAATGCACACGGACGCCATCTGTGTTTTGCGGATCCACAATTTGCGGACCGCAAAACACACAACGGTTGTGTGCATGTAGCCTAACTGTGCACAGGAACATGCAAATCCATAAGTAGTCCGAGGGGCACGGAGGTTCAGCACTGCTGCAGTCACGCATGTCTCCGAGGATCCACAAGATCCCAGGTTCTAGCCCACTAAAGGAGTTGAAAGTTGTCACTGTAAAAATATCAAAAAAAAGTTTAAATCCCCCCTTTCCCAATTTTACATATAAAAATATATAAACAAATAAAAACATATTAGCTATCGGCTTGTTTAAAATTTCATGCGCTGATCGTTGTAATGGGGAAAAAAAAATTCAAAACACACATTTTCCTTTTTGTTGTCAATTTTTACCCCCAAAAATTTGAATTACAGTGATCAAAAAGTCATACGTACCAAAAAAAATGGTACCAATAAAATCTGAATTTCGTTCTGTAAAAAATAAGCCCTCACACAGCTCTGTAGACTGAAAGATAAAAGAGTCAGAAAATGTGATAGAAAGAAAATTTAGATTTTTTTCAAAGTTTTTTTTTTTAAATTAGTAGATAAAAAAAAATTAAAGTTTGGTATCGACGTATTCATATTGAGCTGCAGAATAAGGGCTCATTTACACGACCGTGTGAAGCCCATTGCTGTATTGCGGACCGCATTTGCGGACCAGCAATACATGGGCACCGTTCCGTGTGCATTCTGTATCACGGATGCGGACCCATTTATTTCAACACTACGGAGTGCTTTCTTGGGTTCCGTGCCTCCGCACCGCAAAAGGATTGAACTTGCTCCATCTTTTTGCGGAACGGAGGGATCGCGGCCCCATTCAAGTGAATGGGGCCGCAATCCCCATATGGCTGGCACACGCGACGCAATGCGCGGTCCACAGCACAGGCACGGGCTTCACACAGTCGTGTGAACAAGCCCTAAGAATGTTATGTCATTTGCAGCGCACAATGGACGCGGTGATTTTTTCCCCATTTTCCAGTAACAGACATGGTATTGAATGGTGCTCTTACATAGTACAATGTATCACCCCAAAATCAGCCGTCATATGAATGGAAAATTAAAAAAGTTATGGCTATTGGAACATCAGGAGAAAAAAATAAAAATTCAAAACCAAAAATGGGCCCCCCACACTTTATACTCTAAAAACAGCACAAACAATGAAGAACTTTCAAAAAGGGAGAATAAATATATAAATGTGCACATCAGAATTGTAAATCTCTGTTCTGTCACATGGAAACTACTGAAAGAACAGGAATTATTTTTAACCCTGTGGACACAAATCGATTTAAAGGAAGAATGATTTCCATATTCTAAGTGTAGAATCTAAACCTCTACAGATATCTACTATGACCCAGATGGGATTTCACATGTACTGTATTAGGTCTAATACCAGATGGGCTGAACATGGCGAACGGATCAAACATGGCCGCAGGATTATTGCCATAAGGGTTAACTCTGAAAACCAGTAGCTGCCATATACAGTAATATGGTGCAGGGGCTGCTGCTGGTCTGGGGTTTGGCTGGTTAGGTAGGGGCATAATATGTAAATGATTGCTGTCGTGGCTCCTGAATGACACTTTGTATGAGAATTACATAAAGGGCCCCATGGGGCCAATAGTTGTCCACTATATACATTTTACCTAATAGTTAAAGTTATACTGACCTTTAACCCTTGCATCCTGAAACTACATATGAAGAGGACCTCGTTTTGCAGCAGGTAAATAGCAGTTGGGTCCAATGAACTAATAAAACAGGAGAGAGAAACGGTTACAGGGCATTCCTGGAGTAACACAAGAAGATGCAATTGAACACGGTGCAGATGGCGATATATTAGACTGCCTTTTAATACTGAGGCACAGCAATTGTATGTATAAACTAACAGATTAACTCGGAATGTGGCAGAAGTTCAACAGGATGCACACAGCGATTACACAGTCCTTGCACTATCCCTGCAGTATCCCTATGCTCTCCCTACAGTGTCTAAAAATTCTCCCTATGATCTCTCTGCACTATTCCTGCACTGTCCCAGTACTGTCCCTACAGTCTCCCTATGCTCTACCTACAGTATCTGAAAACTATCCCTATGATCTCCCTACACTGTCCCTATCCAATAATTCACAATTAAAAGCTTTTAGCAACACTGACCCTAGAGCTTGCCATGTCTCTCCCTATGCTCAACTCGCAGCAAAATGCCGGAGACCACGCAGAATGATTGTTTTATAGAGCTGTGACATCACAGAGGCTATCTATCTGCAGATTGGCTGGCTGCATGGCATTATGTGTGCTCTCTGGTGCTTCTTACTTTCATTTTGTATCATGTGTATTCGCCATTTTAGAAAAAATCTGATTCGTTACCACCAATGCCTGATGCATCAGACTAGTTTCTTCTGGCTACCTGCCTCAGCTACAATTCTGATGCTGCCACACATCTGATGCCAAGTGCTTCTTCTTTCACCCACCATCTTCAGCTGGTACTGGTATTGCCACCCACCTCCCCACTCTGCCATCGGGTCACTCTGTGGTCTCCTAATTCTGCTGCAACCTCCACACTATGTCACCTTGCCCCTCTGTGATCTCCTGATGCTGTCACCTTGCAACTCTGTGGTCTCCTGATGCTGTTGCCACCTCCACACTATGTCACCTTGCCACTCTGTGGCCTCCTGATGCTACTGCTGCAACCTCCACGCTTTCATTGTGCCACCCTTTGGCCTCCTCCTGATGCTGCCACCACCTGAACACTCTGTCATTGTGCCACTCTGTGGACTCCTAATGCTGCTACTGCAACCTCCACACTGTCATTGTGCCACCCTTTGGCCTCCTCCTGATGCTGCCACCACCTGCACACTGTCATTGTGCCACCCTGTGGCCTCCTCCTGATGCTGCCACCACCTGCACACTGTCATTGTGCCACTCTGTGGCCTCCTCATGCTGCTGCTCCCACTTCAAAACTCTGTCATTTTGCCACTTTGTGGCCTTCTTATGCTGCTGCTGCCACCTCCACACTGTCATTATGCCACACTGTGGCCTCTTCCTGATGCTGCTGCTGCCGCAACCTCCCCACTCTACCATCGGGTCACTCTGTAGTCTCCTAATTCTGCTGGAACCTCAACACTATGTCACCTTGCCCCTCTGTGATCTCCTGATGCTGTTGCCACCTCCACACTATGTCACCTTACCACTCTGTGGCCTCCTGATGCTGCTGCTGCCTCCTCCACACTGTCATTTTGCCAGTCTGTGGCCTCCTCCTGATGCTGCTGCCGCCATCTCCACAATGTCTTTGTGCCCCCCTGTGTGTGGCCTCCTGATGCTGCTGCCACCTACATACTGTCATTGTGCCACGCTGTGGACTCCTCCTGATGCTACTGCTGTTGCCACCTCCACACTCTGTCATTGTGCCACTCTGTGGCGGGGGGGGGGGGGGCTCTACTTGTATAAGTGTTTAATAGAACAGTGTCTGAATAGTGTTGATCACGAATATTAGAATTGCGAATTTTAATCGCGAATATCAGCACTTTGAGAATTCGCGAATATTTAGAATATTCTTTTTTTTTTTTTTTTTTTATACCAGTCTATGCAAATTGTTATGCAAATTTTATGCAATTTTTTTTTATGCGAATTTCCGCAATCAAGAAAATAATGCCTGAAGATCAGGAATTCGCGAATTTGCAAATATATATGGCGAATATTCGCCCAAATATTCACATAATATTGCGAATTCGAGTATTGCCCCTGCTGCTAGTTCTAAAGACATGTATGTGGAATCAGCTGACGACGGTGTAAAAGGAGTGCGCTTCTTCTTGGCGCTAACATCGACCTGTAAGGCTGAGTTCACACCTGAGTTATTTGGTCAGTTTTGGCCCCGTGACCGCCCAAATAAGTGAAGGGTGCAGTGCAATGTCAATCATAGTGCAGAGAGAGCAGAGCCTCTAGGTGTAACGCACTGGTGTAGCTATAGGGGTCGCAGCAGTCGCAGTTGCCAGTGGTGCTGTTTATTGCAGTGCATCTTATAAAGGGAACATAGGCGTGCGCAGACTATTGCATTAGGGTGTGCACCCTAAAGCACAAACACACACGCCACTTGCGCCATACATACACACACAAATACACTCTGCATACTACATACATACAGACCCGCACTCATATAATTATCAATATAAAGAAGAATAAAAGCTATATAACCCCTGTATAATAATGTACCCTGATACCCCTAGTTATATTAACCCCTGCATTGTACCCCGCCATCCACCCCTCCCTCCCCCTTCTCCAACCACCCAGCACCCTTACTCACATAAAACAAGTCATATATATAATATCGCTTACAGTGAATGACTGTAAATCCTTACAGTTCTGAAGACTCCAGCAGGCTCAGGATCAGTCCTCAGGATCAGTCCTCAGGATCAGTGGGCACCGCTCTGCAGGAAGGAAGGAGACCTATAAGACGCACCTAGGTTTTAGAGGGGGACAATAAGAAAAAATATGTTTTTCATTACACCTCAGGTCAGACCACCAATCAGACCCCATTGTTAATCAGACTTCAGCTGACAGCCTCAATCAAACCACCAATCAGACCTCATCTTAGACCTCAATGTAAATGACCCCCAATCAGACCTCAGATAAGAGCCCCATGCCTCTCATCACCCCCATATCAGCCCCCATGCCTCTCATTAGCCCCCATATGCCTCATTAGCCCCCATATGCCTCATTATGCCCCCAGCAGCCTAATTTTTTTTATAAAATAAAAAAACACTTACCTCTCCTGCTCCTTAATGCCTGCAATGTTCTTCCTCCTGATGTCGGCTCTCGGCTGTGCGCTCTTAGCCCTGCACAGCCGACAGCTGAGGACCAGGAAGCGGTAAGTACAGAGTGTTCACTGCTTCCCGGTACTAATGAGCGATTCCCCTCCTATATTATAATTACCCCCCCCCAGTCCCACTACTTTACCCCCGGTCTCTATCTGCACTATCTTCCCCTCCTATAATGTAATTGCCCCCCAGTCACACTACTTTACCCCCGGTCTCTATCTGCACTATCTTCCCCTCCTATAATGTAATTACCCCCCCAGTCCCACTACCTCGCCCCCGGTCTCTATCTGCACTATCTTCCCCTCCTATAATGTAATAACCACCCCCCCCCCCAGTCCCTAGTTTAAACACTCCTCCAACCTTCTCGCCATCTTCTCCCCCACAGCTGCCCCTTTCCCATTGAGGTGCAGCCCGTCCCTACGATAGAGCCTGTACAGAGAAGTCGGCCCAGTTCTCCAGGAACCCGAACCCCTCCTTCTACACCAGTTCTTGAGCCACGTGTTCCCCTCCCTAATCTCCCACTGCCTTTCTTGTGTGGCACATGGTACACGTGGTATCTTGGAAAACACTACTTTTGAGGTCCTTGCCCTAAGCTTTTGACCTAAATCGCTGAAGTCATTTTTAAGGACTCTCCACCTACCTCTAACTTTGTCATTGGTTCCGATATGGACCATGACCGCTGGATCTTCTCCAGCCCCTCCCACTAATCTGTCAGCCCGATCCGCCATGTGTCGAACTCTAGCGCCGGGAAGACAACGCAGCGTTGGACGATCCCTGTCTGTGTGACAGATCGCCCTATCTGGTCCCCTAATAATGGAGTCTCCCACTACCAGCACCGGTCTGCCGTACTCTCCTGCTCCCCTGCTTACGGAGCCGACATTCCCCTGACTGGCAGAGGAAGGGTCCGGCTGCAGCAGTGCCGTCCCTGAACTGACAACCCCCTCGTCTGACAACCTTGTGTCAGATCCGGGTTAGCCTCCCTGGCACTTTTCCCTCTACCCCGCTTTCTAACTGTTATCCAGCTACCTACCTCTTTCCTCGGCCTCCTCGCTACCACCCTTCCCCACATCTACCCCATAGAGCGCTTGCTCAGTGAGCAGCTAACTCTTTTCCAAATTGTTAACACTTCTCAGTGTTGGATCTCGCTCGGTTAGAGACTCGATGTGCGATTCCAAACGGGCAATTTGCTCACATTTTGAACAAAGATATGCACCCTCAAACCGCTGTTCCAGGACTGCAGACATTAGACAACATGTGCACTGGACGCCGTTGTCAACAATGGAAGTCATACTAAATGGGGATTACACAAGAAGAGAGAAAAAATACAATATAGTCCAGTGATGAGAAACTGACTTACTGTAGTCCCCTCCTAAAGTCCCTTAGGCTAGTTTCACATTAGCGGCAGGGGAGTCCGTCAGGCTGCTACGGCGGGTGAACAGCCTGTCGGAACCATCCTGCCGCTAGTTCACCTGTACCCCGGACTGTTGAGTTCCGGCGGCAGCACGGCAGCGCACTGCATGTCGTACTTTTAGTCCGGTGGCCTCTCGCCGTGCGCTGCCGCTGGAACTTCGCCCCTGCCCCCATTATAGTCAATGGGGAAGGAGCAGCAGTCCGGGGGCACACGTAAACTAGCGACAGGACGCATCCGACAGGCTGTTCACCCGCCGTAACTGCCTGACAGACTCCCCTGCTTCAAATGTGAAAGTACCCTTAATCACACACTTAATACAAACACACACTTAAAAATGAAACACGCGAACGCTCATAAACTCGCGTTTTTTGCCTGCTTGTATAAATGGAGCTCTTAAAAGAGCCCGCTTTTTTTTTCTCTGGATTCAGAAAGGACATACGTGATTAATTAATGTGTTGCTTTGAGGTCAGGCAGTGGCTGCTCAGAAGTGACGCCTGTCGGGTGCTAAAGCTCTTCGAAGAAGCCACAAAGCTTGTCAGCCGGGACAACTGTGGCATGAACGACATCATCCCTCTCATACGTATCTTATAACAGACGCTGGCACTCCTGCAGCAGGGATCGACGGCGGAAGAAGAACACTTTACGCATCTTGCTGTTCGTCCTGGTGACGGAAACCACAAGAAGAAACTGCCATGGAGGAAGATGAGGTGAAGAAGCTGCCACTGCAAAAAGAGGAGTCGGAGGTGGAGGAGCAAGAGGATGATGATGATGACAACACTGTGACGAATCATCTCAGTAAGGGCTGGAGCAGGAAAGGACTGTCTCCTTGGGCACACTGGCCAGCAGAATGGCGAACTGTCTGCTCGCCTGCATACACAGTGACAGGCATATCATCCACATGAAGCGGTCTGGTGATTACTGGATAGCCATGCTTCTAGACCCGCACTATCGAAACAAAATGAGAAATGTTTTCTTTTTGCCAAAAATTTGGCTAAATTACATTCTTACCAGGAAACACTGTGTACGCAGCTTACAGTGCGCAATTATATTTCATCTTTATTTATTTTTTTAATCCCAAATTTACCAAAAATTTGGAAACATTCCCAATCTTCTAAATTTTAAATTTCTCTAATTTTAAGACACATAGTAATGCCTCATAAAATAGCCATCATTCCCCATATGTCTACTTTATGTTGGCATCATTTTATAAATGTCAGGAACAGCCGGACCCCTGCTGCTGATCGAGTGGGCGCAGTTCCTGTGGCCGCCAGATAAGCACGCCGCGGCTGTATGCCACTTTCCGCAGTGCTGTAAGCGCGGAAAGGGATTAAACACCATTTTCCCAAGATAACCTTCTGTATGTTACCGCCGCTAGACGTGCGTTCCCCCACAGCTATGTATCTTAGGGTCCCTCAGACATCATTTACAATCGCGGTAATTGCAGTCAAGAGTTTGAGGAGCTTTGTACAAGAGCTTTGCAAACAACTTAACAAAAGAGATAACATTGTTTATGAAAACATTTGACTCAATTTTCAGGCCAATTAGAGCAACTTTAATTCTCGATTTGGGTCTGACCTGAACTTTCCGATAGTTCGTTCCCAGGATATGGTGGAGACGTTAAGGAACAGCCCCGTACTGGTGACCCAGGGTGCTTCCAATGACGGCCAGCTGTGCCACTGCCGGGACACGCCTGAGTACACTATTTTAGTCACAGATTTTGGTTTGGGAATATCCAGGAGGTATGGACCTCGATTAGACAGAATGCATTGTACAGAGAGAACAACAGTTTCCATACAATCTGGATTTCAGGGCAGTCCAACCAAATATGAAGATGTGTCTGCAGGGGAACACGACAGGGGGTTTATACCAAATGTGCATCCAGAAATAGAAGATGTGTATCCATTCCCAGGGATTGGGATCATCCAACATCTGGCTGTCATTTCTGCTGGAAAGCTGGCTCCATGTTTAATTGCCTCCTTCCTCTGTATTTCTGAGTTCAAAGTTCAGAGTTTTTCAAAGACCCTAGGCTTTCTATGGAGTTTAGGTAACTGGGTGAGAAATTGGAGGGCATCATAGAAAAGAAGTGAAGAGAGGGGAAGGGATACCCATCTCTCCACCCCATACCATGGGGTCAGTGGCACAGGTCGCCAGTAGTGATGTCGCGAACATAAAATTTTCCGTTGGCGAACTTCGCAAATGTTCGCGAACGGGCGAACCGCCATAGACTTCAATAGGCAGGCGAATTTTAAAACCACAGGGACTCTTTCTAGCCACAATAGTGTTGGAAAAGTTGTTTCAAGGGGACTAACGCCTGGACTGTGGCATGCCGGAGGGGGATCCATGGCAAAACTTCCATGGAAAATTACATAGTTGACGCAGAGTTGGGTTTTAATCCATAAAAGGCATAAATCACCTAACAATCCTAAATTTTTTTGAACAACGTGGTTTAAAACATCCAGTGTGTGTATACGATCAGGTATGATGTTGTATCTATCAGGGTTACGGGGTTGTATCGATAAGGGTTACGCCCGCTTCACAGACATTGACAGACCAACCTCCCCTTTTAATGCGCCGCAAACAGTTCATTTGCACAACCGCAAACTCCCCATTTGCACAAGGTTGGATACCAAGCTAGCCATGTCCCGGTGATGTCATTGAAGGTTTCTTCCTCCACCCAGTCACGTACAACACCAAGGGTCCCCGAAAGGTGATGTAACGGTCCTTGGCTCACCTGAGTCAGAGGACAGCCGGCTGGTGGTTGGAGTCCAGTGGCAAAGACCCACAGAAGCAGGAGGCAGGTAGCGTGGTCGATCAGTCCGGGTCGGCAGTAGAGATGGCAGCGAGGTAACAGCAGGAGTAGACAGAGGCGTGGTCGGTGGAAGGCAAAGGGTCAATGCAGGCGGCAGTTCAGCGAGGTCAAACGGTCCGGGTCGGCAACAAAGGTAAACAGCAGTAGTCGTGGAGGAGCAGAGAGGAAGCTTGCTACAGGCTTGGAGGCACAATAACCAGCAGTGGTCTGGTGCTAGAGGCTGGGCTTATAAAGGGGAAGTAACAGGTGCATGGAATCAAGACTGATGAACAAGAGTAGGCTGGAGCAAGATAGATCAAAGAGTTCAGCAGGAGGAAAAGTCCAGAAGGGCTGGTAGTCTAGTGGCTAGAGCTACCGCCTGGGACATGACTGGTCACAGGTTCAATTCCCGACAGTACACCCCCCTTTCAAGGTGACCTCTGGGCACCATGGGGGCAGGATTACCGGGGTGCTGTTGGTTAAACTCTTTTACCAGTCTGGGGGCGTGGACATTTTCTTCAGGCTCCCAGGAGTTATCCTCGGGAGGGTAGCCCTCCCACCCAATTAGATATTGCAATTTTCCTCGGTGGATCCTGGAGTCGAGGATCTTCTCGACAACAAACTCTTCCTCACCTTGTACCCTCACGGGTGGTGGAGGGGGCGAGTGGCGGCCAGTGAAGGTATTCTCCACATATGGCTTGAGGAGGGAGCAATGGAAGACAGGGTGCACCCTAATGGAATCCGGAAGGTCAAGCCGGAACGTGACCTCATTGATTTGTGCGGTGACCTGGAACGGACCCATGTATTTTGGGGCTAACTTTTTGGAGGGGACCTTCAGTCTGAGGTTCCTGGTGGACAGCCATACCTTGTCTCCTACATGGAAGCCCGGGGTGGGTTTGCGGCGTCTGTCTGCTCCCTGTTTAAAGCGCCTCTGGGCGAGCTGGAGGTTGTCTATTATGTCCTTTTGTGCCTCCTGTAGGGTTGTTAGGCGCTCGGCCACTGCTGGGAGGGTGGAGGCGACGGGCAGGTGGGGAATGAACACGGGGTGCGAGCCTGTGTTAGCAAAGAAAGGGCTGTGCTTGGTTGAGCTGTGCTCAGCATTGTTGTAGGCGAACTCGGCTGTGGGGAGATGGTCAAGCCAGTCATCCTGCAGGTGGGAGCTGAAACAGCGTAGGTACTGCTCTAAGGTCTGGTTAGTTCTCTCCGTCTGCCCGTTTGACTGAGGGTGGAAAGCGGAGGAAAGGTTCACTTTAACCCCGAGCGCCAGGCAGAAGTCCTTCCAGAACTTTGAGGTAAATTGTACGCCTCGGTCTGAGACCACGTCGTCCGGAATCCCATGCAGCCTGAAGACCTCTTTGAGGACAAGATCAGCCGTCTGTTTGGCCGTGGGTAGGCCCTTGTAGGGGATGAAATGGGCCATTTTGGTGAGGCGGTCGACCACGACCAGGATGGTGTTCATCCCTTTTGAAGGAGGAAGGTCTACCACAAAGTCCATGGAGATCGAGCCCCAGGGGCGGGAGGAAATTGGGAGGGGTTGTAACAGACCCACTGGAGAGGAACGAGGAGTCTTATTGCGGGCACAGACCGTGCACGAGGAGATGTACTTCTTGGTGTCCTCCTTGTATGTTGGCCACCAGAAGGAGCGGGAGAGAAGCTCCTGGGTCTTTCTTGTGCCCAGATGGCCGGCCAGCTTGGAGTCATGGTTAAGTTTGAGCACTTCGAGTCGTGCGATTTCTGGTACATAAAGTTGTAGGTCCTGATGAAACCAATGACCATTTTTAAACGTGAGGCTGACATTCCTTGTGGGGTGGGTGAGGAAGGGGTCATTTTCGTATCCTTCTTTGATTGTGACCAGGAGTTCTTTAGAGTAGGTGGCCCCCACAACACTTTTCTCGGATAGGATGTTGTCTTGGCCCTTATTACTCTGTGAGGGCTCCGAAAACATTCTGGAGAGGGCATCAGCCTTGCCGTTTTTTGATCCGGGGCGATATGTGATGAGAAAGTTGAAGCGGGAAAAGAATAGGCTCCATCTGGCCTGTCTGGCTGTGAGTCTCTTAGCGCTGCGGATGAACTCGAGGTTTTTGTGGTCGGTTAGTACGATTATGGGGTTGGCAGCTCCCTCCAGCAGGTGTTTCCACTCGGAGAAGGCTTCCTTGATCGTCAGTAGTTCTTTGTTCCCGATGTCATAGTTCTTCTTGGAGGGGGACATCTGGCGAGAGAAATATGCGCACGGGTGTAGTAGCATCTTCTCCCCTGTCCGTTGTGACAGAACTGCCCCTACTGCGGAGTCAGATGCATCCACTTCGATAGTAAAAGGCAACTCGGGGTTCGGGTGGACTAGGATTGGAGCAGAAGTGAAGAGGAGTTTCAACTTCGTGAAGTCCTCCTGGGCCTCGGGTGTCCAGGAGAAGGGGACTGCCTTTTTGGTGAGTTGGGTGATCGGTGCGATGACCTTGGAGAAGTCCCGGATAAACTTCCGATAGAAGTTGGCGAAGCCAATAAATCTTTGTACCTCCTTCACGTTTCTTGGAATGGGCCAGTCCAACACGGCTTGGACCTTCCCTGGGTCCATACTTAGGTCCTCTGGGGAGATGATGTACCCGAGGAACTGAGTGGTGGTTCGCTCAAACTCACATTTCTCGAGTTTGATATAAAGAGAGTTCTGGCGGAGTCTCTGCAATACCCTGCGAACATGTTCGCGGTACTGTTCGAGGTCTTCTGAGAAGATCAAGATGTCGTCCAGGTAAACGACTACAAACAGATCCAGCATGTCCCTGAGGACATCATTAATGAAGTGCTGGAAGGTGGCGGGAGCATTACAAAGTCCGAAAGGCATGACCAGGTACTCGAAGTGACCATAACGTGTCCGGAAGGCGGTCTTCCATTCGTCCCCAGGGCGGATTCGGACAAGGTTGTAGGCCCCTCGAAGGTCAAGTTTGGTGAAGATTTTCGCTACCCGGAGTCTCTCGAGGAGTTCAGAAATCAGCGGGAGCAGGTACCGGTTCTTAACGGTTATGTCGTTTAGCTTCCAGTAGTCAATGCAGGGACGCAAGGATGAGTCTTTTTTCTCCACAAAGAAAAAGGGGGCTCCTGCTGGGTAAGTAGAGGGCCGGATGAACCCTTTCTTTAGGTCCTCGTCCAGGTATTCTTTCAGAGCCTTGAGTTCAGGCTCTGAGAGGGAATAGATACTGCCAAAGGGTATTTCAGCCCCGGGCAACAGTTCTATTGGGCAGTCGTAGGGTCGGTGTGGCGGCAGCTTGTCTGCGTTTTTCTTGTCGCAGACATCTCGGAACTCACGATATTGAGGGAGTAGTAGATTCCTGACGGATACTTCAGAGATAGTCGTGTCTTCGGATGGAAGGACGGGTTTGTGGGAGCAATTGAGCGAACAAAACTCGGACGGAAACCGTAAGCAGCGGGTTTCCCAATCCACCGAGGGGTTGTGGGTGGCCAACCATGGAATGCCCAGGATCACCGGGAACTTTGGGGAAGTGATCAGAGAGAAGTAGATCTTTTCACAGTGATTGGGTTCTATGAGGAGCTGTAGTTCAATGGTCTCGTGAGTAGCCGGCCCTGAGGAGAGCGGGGATCCGTCGACGGTTTCCAGGTCAACGGGAGCTGCCTTGACTGTCAATGGAATGTTCTGTTCACGAGCGAAGGTTAGATCCATGAAGTTGCCTCCTGCCCCGGAGTCTAACATCGCTGAACAGGAGAGTTGTTGCCCCTCAATGTCGAAGAGGATGGGGATGATGAAATGGGATCCATGAGCTGCCGTGTTGTTATTTTCAGGGGCTGCTGGTGGGGCTGGAGTCAGTGGTTGCTCCTTTAGCTCCGTGACGGCAATAGTCTTTCGGATCTTATTGGGACATTTAATGGCAAAATGACCCGGCTCCCCACAGTAGAGGCAGAGGTTTTCGGCCAGCCGTCTCTCCTTCTCAGCTGTGGATAAAGACCTGCGTAGTGCGTCGACCTGCATAGGTTCAGTTGCTGGCTAGAGGTCGCGTTGGGCGGTAGAGGAGAAGGAGTAAGTGGGCCTGTGGTCCAAGGACCAAAGTCGTTCTTTCTTTCTCTCAGACAGCCTTTGGTCTATCCGGATGCATAACTGAATGAAGTCATCCAGACTGTCCGGGGCCTCAACTCTGGCGAGTTCATCTTTTATTAATTCTGACAGGCCTCGCCGGAACTGGCTCCTCTGTGCAGCTGGGTTCCAGGTGGTGTCCGTGATCCAGCAGCGAAATTCGGCGGTGTATTCAGCAACGGAGCGTCTCCCTTCCTGTAAACTATGTAGTCGTGCCTCAGCTGTTGCACAGCGGTTGGGGTCATCGAAGACTTGGCTTATAGCGGCAAAAAAATTGTTTAGGTCGTCCAGGAGCTGACTGTTAGTCTCCACGTATGGTGATGCCCATGCTAGTGCTTCATCCGTCAGGAGATTAACCATGAATAGCACCTTCTTTCTCTCAGTAATGAAGGGGCCCGGGTACATCTGAAAATAGATGCGGCATTGGTTTAGAAACCCCCGATACTGGCGTCTGTTGCCACCGAATTTTGATGGGAGTGGCATGCGAGTATCTGCGGCCGTGCTGCGGACGTCCAGGAGTTGCCTCTGAAGTTCAATAATCTCCCTCTGTTGGCTTCGGACAACGCCTTGGAGCTGGGCAAATTCCTCCTGGTACGTAGTACCGAATTCCTGCAGTTCGGTAACCTGCTTGCGCAGAGTGGCCATTGCGGACTCCATGGTAGGGCTGGTTTTTCTGTAACGGTCCTTGGCTCACCTGAGTCAGAGGATAGCCGGCTGGTGGTTGGAGTCCAGTGGCAAAGACCCACAGAAGCAGGAGGCAGGTAGCGTGGTCGATCAGAGCACCACAAATGTCACTCCAGGTAACCTTTTCTTCTTCTTTAAGACAGAAGTATGGTCCACGCTTCCAATACCGACTGAATGTCACATTTCCAGAAGACCTTTTAGAATTAAAAAGACCACATAGCGCAATACTGCATAGGATATGTGATAACAATTTGCTTTATTCTACTTACAAAGTATCTTCTCATAAAATCACAAAACAGACAACAGATCCCCGCTGTGCAGGTAAATGCCCGACCCGGGTTTCGCCCTTTCGGCTTCGTCAGGGGCTGTCCAATCAATACTGCACGGGTTACTGATAAAACCACCGTGCACCCTGCATTACTTCCGGGATAGTTACTTCCGTATAATCGCGGGCAACCTCGATAAAAGCAGTGAATAATCCGTGACAGTCATTTTATCACGGATTATTCACTGCTTTTACTGATTTTCACAGATTTTTGACACATCTTATTTCCAGGATACCTACCCTACGTAAGGCTTATAGGGTCTTATAGCCCTAGGTACAGGGGCAGGGAACCTCCACCACTAAGGGGTGTCGTTGTGCCGAGGGTTAGATAGGGTGATGTAGGGACAGATTTACCCGTCCCCTCCCCCACTTATACCATTGGTGCGAGTATCTATGCATTAATCAATGTTTTGTCTTCTATCTGTGTGACTGTCCCTAGCTTTTAGCTACATTTTGGAAACTATTTGCACCCTTACCTCTCAGGAGTTAATAAAAGGTATTTTAAGTATTGATTTACTTTCACGCTAGCTCTGATTATCCCTTTTCCTTTGTTACACTCTAGTTGAAATATTTTATAGACCTACATCTTGCTAATTGATTCTTGTTGAGTTCACTATAAGAGTTCAGGAGGGGCCTGGATGTATTTCTGGAGTGTAATAATATTACAGGTTATAGTTACTAGAGTAGAGAGGTGTCATTGATCCAGGGAGTTATTCCGATGCCTGATTGGAGTCGGGAATTTTTTTTCCCCTTAAGTGAGGAAAATTGTCTTCTTCCTCACAGTTTTTTTGCCTTTCTCTGGATCAACTTGTAGGAAACAGGCCGAACTGGATGGACAGAGGGATTTTTGGCCTTCTAGACTATGTTACTATGTTACAGGTTCTGAAACTGAATGCAAAAAGATCTGACTGTTTAAGCTGCGGACTGACAGCAGAAGCTGCTACAGGTCTGATCCCGATCAGTCACCGAGTGTAAACAGCACCTTTGTGCCATTTTCCTTTTCACTGCTCATAAACCTGTAAGTAAAGAGTCGTGAAGGAGCCGGGGAGGAATGTGTCTCATGGACTTTGACCAGAGACTGATGAATACTGAAATATGTTAGATAAATTGGTGTCTAAGTTTACAATGAACCAAGGCTGGGTGGAGAGCTTTTTCTCAGATCCGGGAACATTAAGGAAGAGTTATCAGCAGAAGGACTGGACGACTGGTCTGCCCTCGCTAATGCTGGGGTGTGGAGAGCAAGAAAGGAGGGGCAGGACCCGGAAACCACCCAGGAAACCTGCAGACCGTGAGGAAGAGAGACGTCAACACCCACAGGGGCAGCGGGAGCAAGATTTCCCATTACAGACAGTAAGAGACCAGAACCATTCCCTCTCCATACAAAATTGTGTATGTTGATTGCAAAGTCATCTCAGATAAGATGTCGGAGCGTCTCATGAACGCAGCACACCTGGTCTATGACTGAAATATGACTAAAAGAGTGTATCCTGGGTGATTGATGATTATTATTGGTTGATTGATAATGATTGCTTAATTAGTATTTTTTAATTGATGATAATAATTAGTATATTGATAATTTTTTTATTGATGATGATTGCTGATGATTAGGGATGAGCGGACCGGTGGATGTTCAGGTTCGACGGGTTTGGCCGAACTTTGTTTCAAAGTTCAGTTTGGGTCCTGAACTTGACTTGAACTTGACACCAAAGTCAATGGTGTCCGGGGTCCCAAACTTTGGGGCTGCAAAATGGCCGCAAAAAGTCATTTAAAGGGCTAGAGGGTTGCAAATAGATCCAATATGGGGTAAGAACAGGATAATTGCCCTGCAGACAAGTGTGGATAGGGAAATGACTTAAAATAACATATAATACAGAGAAATAAAAAATAATATTCTTGAACCAGGAGTTGGAGGTCCAAATGGAGTAAGTAGTTGAGAAGGCTGTGGACATGGCGGTGTAAGTGGAGAAGGAAGGCAACACTGTTTTTGTTTTGCTTTGTTTTATTTTTTATTCGTCTGTTAATTCTGTGTGTGACCTTTAGCCATTTTTTGGGGTGCGGCCGGTGTATTTCTCTACTCTGCCCAAGGTACGGACAAGTCCTGTAGGACCCATGCCTGGTTCATTTTAATGAACCTGAGCTTGTACACGTTGGCTGTGGAGAGGCGGATTCGCCTGTCCGTGATGAACCCCCCTCCATGGCGTGCTAAACACACGCTCGGACAATACACTTGCTGCAGGGAAGGCCAGGACCTCCAAGGCGTAAAGGGTAAGCTCAGGCCACTGTTGGAGCAGGAACCCACCCTCTGAGCCACCTGTGGAAGACTGGCCTGATAACCAGGATAGGCCAGGATCCCTGTTCCTCCTCCTCTTCCTCCTGTTCCACATCCTCATCCAAAGCCCCAGACAGGGGCGTAATTACCATAGCAGCAGACCAGGCGACTGCTATGGGGCCCAGGGCAGGAGGGGGCCCAGTCGTAGTTGGGATTTTCTCCTCTTCAACTGGAGGTGAAAACTTGGTCAGGACTCTACCCTCTAAAGCAGGGGTGCACAACCTGTGGCCCGGGGGCCACATGTGGCCATTAATACCATTCTATGCGGCCTCCAACCATCTGGTAGCAGACATGTATGTCTATGTCTTGTGGCTGCTCACATGAATGTTTCATGTATTGTCCCATTAGATGGGAGTACTAAAGTGTAACTAGACATAATAATATATACTGTATGTTCAATATGCCATAAATATAGTGGTAATACCTCTTTAAAGTTTATTTTTGGCCCACAGCTCCTGCGTGGTGTGGGGTCTTTCCCCCACACATGAGTTTCAAAACAGCCTGCAGACGTTTCCTCCGGGCTGCACTCAGGTTGTTGGTGCAGGTTTTACGCTGACCGGATGAGGAGGCGGTAGAGGAGGAAGCAGAGTAGGAGGAGGAGGCAACAGGAGGCAACGAGAAATGTCCTGCAATCCTCGGTGGCAGAAGGACATGCACCAAACAGCTGAACGTTTCCATGGGACAGTGTGTAGATGCTCGGTGACAGTGTTGGCGGTGTTGCTTTCACATCCTCACTTTGACACTTTGCTAGGTTGCCTTGTCGCTCCAGAGGGGGAGGAAGAGGCCGAGACCACAGCAGATGAGGGAGGAGGAGGACCTACAGATCTTTCATGGTTTTTCAGGTGTCTACCCACTGCAGCTCGTGCTTTGCGGTTAGATGCCTGGTCATGCAGGTTGTGCTCAGGTTTAGAACATTCATGCCTCGCTTCAGGCTCTGACTGCACAGCGTGCAAACCACTCACGTCTTGTCGTCTGCACATTGTCTGAAGAACTTGGAGCTGGCTTTGGTGTGCTCAGTCTTTGGGTGCGGTGGGCAGTCGCAGGCGTACTGGCTGGGGGACAGCAGCTCTGCTTTTGCACCCTGCTCCCTCTTTTGCTGTGCGGCTGACGCTGTGTGACCACCACCTCCTCCTCC
This sequence comes from Bufotes viridis, assembly GCA_033119425.1. Taxonomy (NCBI): domain Eukaryota; kingdom Metazoa; phylum Chordata; class Amphibia; order Anura; family Bufonidae; genus Bufotes; species Bufotes viridis. The sequence goes on along the minus strand of CM065595.1, from coordinate 2,732,155 downwards.
GAACTGCACACATCACTTGGATGACCTGGATGCCATGTGGGGTCTAGGACCTCATCATCCTCCTAATTGTCATCCACCCTCTCTTCACCCCTGCCCTCCTTGTCGGTCTGCACACTGCAGAAAGCCGCAGCAGTTGACACCTGTGGTTCATCATCATCATCATCAGAGACGTGCTGCGGTGGTCCTCCCACATCCTCCAACATAAGTGGTTGGCATCGGTGCTCTCAATCTCTTCCACTTCTGGGGCAGGGCTATGGTTATGGCACTGGGAAACCCTGCCAGCAGAGTCATCAAAAAGCATAAGAGATGCTGCATGGCTTGGAGCTCAGACTGCTTGGCTGATGTGCAAAGGGTTGAGGTGGAAGACAGATGCCCATGGGCTGCAGGTGCCAACTCTGCGCTTTCAGCAGTGGACCGGGTGGGAGACAAGGAACTGGAGGCACTGTCAGCCACCCAATCTACTACCGCCTGTACTTGTTCTGGCCTCACCATTCGTACACCGGTATTCGGGCCTACTAACTGACACAGAACGTCCCGTCGTCTGCTTGCCCAAATGCGTCTACACGCATTTGGGCGTGTAGCTGGCACAGATCGACCACGTCCTCTCCCTGCAGCAGGAGCCCCACCAGCAGCACCACGACCAGGGCCACATCCCCTGTTTGATGCTCTCCTAATTTTTTTATGTTCAACCAAAAAATTGGCTGACAGATGAACAATTGTATTTCTGTGTCACGGGTGCGAATGAGGTGTTTTGCACCACAAAAAAATGGCTGTAGGTCACCAACACAATTGACAGACCGATTAACTCTCCTATTACAGTAAGTCGGATGCAAAAAATGCCTTTATGTCACTGACCTAATGACAACATTCCTGTCCAAGTCCGTTCATCCCTAGTAATGATTGATATTGATGGTGCTGATAACTGATTATGAATTCTGCTTTAAGTTTATTCCCTTCTTGTAAATAACAATGACTGCTGTTTTCTACATCGAAGATAGTCTTATATAAAATTGTCATCACTTAGTTGTTGTAGTACCCGGGCCCTGGTGCCTGGGATGGATCACAAAGGCTCCTCTGGCACATAAGAAGACAGTAGTATCATAAATGACACAGGATGGGTGTGTGCGTGGGGAGCTGGTAAAGATTATACATTTTTTCATTGGGATCGTGGGACCTGCAGGGCTCAGAAATGCCCCTCTGCCTCATAAGGTGAGGGGTCCAGTTCTAGATTTTGCATTGGGCCCAGGAGCACTAGGTTGTCTTCTATCTCTAACATCACATTTACTAGGACAACTTACTGACTTTACCTTTCAGAATGTCAGGATCCCAGGTGTCGTAGGACAAATTGCCTGAAGAAAGGACATTGGTCTCGAGAAGATACAGAAGCAGAGAGGACCTGGACATCAAAGCAATGCACTCTGACAAGATGGAGGATACAATGAGACAAAAACTGAAACAGATCCAGGAGATCATGGAGAAGACCAAAGGTGGGTGAGGAGATGTAGCAATGTGCTGATTCTTCATCCATCATAAGACTATAACATTATATCTTCTGAACCCATGTGTCCACCTTAGTGATACGAAGCACCTTGTGTTTATGGCTCACACTGATATTATTAGGGTCTTTCCCCAATGCTTCATGATCTCCTCATAGTTTTTGTATACTTTTATGCTCAGACAGTCAGTAATCTTCTCCCTTCTTCTATTGACTGTCATGTACTCAGGGGATAGTTTATAACACGTTCCTTCCAACTTCCATTATTCCCATAACACTGAATCTCCTCAGCTTTTGCTATGGCATCGCCCCTGTGGTCCCATTGGAGGTATCATGCTGGTAACTAATGACAGTGCCTTGTACGTCCATGTCAGTGTGAGCAGTCTAGTCATATCACGGTGGTTGCTCTCTTACCGTCTCTTTGGTTTTTCAGGCATCCCAAAGGAGAAGAAACAGGTAAGATTCACTTTTCTTAAGATGCTTTTAAAAAATTGTTTTTGATCTTATCTTTGATCTGAGGAATGTGCATGGATTACGGAGATTCTTCATATCAAAAAGCTTGGTTTATTGGGATGTTCATGTGCTGTGGAATCTACAAGGAACTGGGGCAGATTATTGGGGTGGACCAATGATAATGTAAATTATGCCTCATTTTGTAAACTCATTCCACGTGCAACAGGCTTTATAATGACCGGAACCATTCCGCACAATTCTAATCTCTTTGATTTTCTGTAAAACTTGCATAATCCATTCTCCCAACTGTGACTATAGATCCTGTAGTGAAGACTTTCTACCATCTATGCCAGTGATGGCTAACCTCCGCCATTCGCCATTCCAGCTGTGGTGAAACTATGACTCCCAGCATGCCCCATTCATGTCTATAGGATTCTGAGAACAGCCAAGCAAGTGAGCATCCTGGGACTTGTAGTTTTGCCACAGCTTCAATGCCGGAGGTTAGCCATCACAGATCTATGCTATCTTTACTGACCAAAGATGTTCACATTAGGTATAACATATTTATCCTCCCACAAGGTTATCCAGTAATCTTTCAGTACTGTGTGCCCCCTGTAGACGTTTATTACATAATATTATGAAGAAAAGTTTTTGAGATAAAAATAAATCTTGCCGAGTCTTTCTCAAGTCTTTTGCCACTAAGCGCGAGGTGGAGCTCAGAACCAAGAGGTCCTTTGACTTAATATTGAAGTGTGGTTGAAGGACCCTTTCAGAGCTAGATTTCAGCTTTATTAAGACACAGCAAATTTCTAAATCCCAAGTAAATCCTTCTAGAAATAAATCTTTGGTGCATTCCACCACGGACTGTTGGCCCCTGATTAATAGTAATGTTCATGGATACCGTGAGAAATGGAGAAACTTTCTCGTAGCTTTTACTATCTGTGTATGGTTTTTTATCTATGTTGTGTGGTTCTATATATTTTCATGCCTTTCTGTAAGATTGTCAGTACGATGCCATTCAGTCTGGACCGGTAGGAGAGAATACACATTCACCTTTGACAGAAATCAGATTAGCATCCTCCTGCTAACAGTAGTTTATCGCCCCATGTAAAGCCACCTATAAGTTCAAGTTTAAAAAGTTATAACTTTTATTATATTATGAACAGTCAAGTTTTTCTGGTTGACGTAATAAAAGTCTATGTGATTAGTGTGGCAGGCGCAGCACAATGAAGTGCCTTATGCGCTGTGGCATTAGAAGAATTTTGGTATCTCTGACTTTTCTAGTCTAACCAGACTGTCTATTACTCTGTGATTCCTCTAAAGCCATTCTATGGAAGCAATAGGTTTAAAGAGCACACCAAATGCTTAAAATAACTTCTTTATTAACTTCAACTTTTCTCAATATATAACGCTGCTGCCTCCGCAGCAGATAGTCCATGTACAAAACACATGTGGAATAAAGTATCACAAAATAGCGGTTCGACTGTTCAATCTTGTCATCCAACATAAAATGGTGGATATATTTCTCTCCTCAGTATCTGTACTTTCACTTTAAGTTATTTAAGCCCTTTATGATCTCTCTGAGAGGTATATCTGAGGCGTAACCAATAGTTTTACTTGCTCTATATGATTTGGCTTGGTCTATACAATTGCTTTGAGCAGTTTGCAGACTGTACGTAGTTTGCTTAGTTTGGTCGCACTTTGGTATTTACTGCTGTATATACTGTTCATTTGGTGGAACTGCAAGTAAACACAAGTAACCAGTTCAGTATACAGCTCTAATCACACTATTAACAATAGGAACATCTATAACTGTATTAAATATCTACTTTGCCCTCTTTTCTTCCATAAAACTGAACTCTCAGTGGAGTGAATATCTGTTCAGCTTCTAATGATTCTAGAAGCTCCTGGTAGGGAATTTCCCAGACAGGCTGAGTGTGAGGCTGGCTGTGATTGGTTAATACTCCTGGGCAGTGACAACAGCTTAACTCTATGCTTTCTGTTAATAATTCCGCTGTGTCATTGAGCTTACCTTACAGTCATATAATGAATCTTAAAGGCATATTATCTTTTCTCTGTGAACACAATATATTACTGTTACATGACATCCAAAACATGAAGTCACATTAAATAACTCTGCTTTTGTCTTGTAACATGTAAACATATAAACTGCATTAAGGTTGTTGGCAGGTCTAGCTGTATAAACACATAAGCCATATTAGCAACCTAGGACAGGTCTTAGCTGGCGAGCTGCAATTAGAGTTTTAAGATTGAAGTCAGTTACTGTTCTCACTTAACTTATCAGACTAAGCTGAATCTCCAATATCACTGCTACTGATGGGGGTATAGTATGGCCTGAGGGGTATGAATTGACCCCAGTATAGTCTGGACTGTTGGTATACTCTGGCCTGTTACACAGGGTCACCTAACAGGGCGGTCCCCGTATGTGACAGATACAATAAATACAGGTTCCTTTCTGTCCTATCCTCATAACCATAATCAGTGGCGCCCCATGTTTAGCTTTCATACTGCTCTGTGACATTACAGGGTAAGATGATGTCAGGACACAACGTCGCCATTGTCTCAGCTCTAGAAGAGAAAGATGTCCAGTGGTTACTTAGAGAAGTGCATTCTGAACATTTCCAAGAACAAGTGATGAACGTGAATCTCATCAACATCATGGAAATGAAGGAAAAGAACTGGGAAAAAAAGTTTTCTGAATACACGTTCTGCATCTATGTATCGAAAGAACATGAATGGACGCAGGGGGCGCCACCTTTTCAGAGGGTTAAGTCACTGTCAGAGCGAGGTAAGAGACTTTCTTGGGCATGATACTGTCCAAACAGGGCAATGATGGTCAAGGGGGTTCATTGTATGTGTACTTTGTACCGTCTCCAGATGCTCAGCGCAAATAACCGTGCATCAGACCAGTTTGTCCTCCACCTCAGCCATGAACATATTGGCAGGGTTAGGGAACATATTGGCATAAGTAGGGGCCACATTGGCCCCCCATAGCCACGCCCCGCTGTTGTTGATAGAAGGTGTCACCGAATAGCCGCTCTGCTACATGCGCTGGAACATTTGTTGTGACACATCACCTCGGTAACAGGATAAGTGACGACGTCATGGATGTGCGCGGCTATTCAGCAACGCGCCCCTATGATGACAGCGCAGCCTGACGCGCGCTGAGGAGATCACGCGATATGTCCGCGAGATCGCATTCCCTGGTTGCCGCGATGATGTAGGTACATAGACAAGTCCATGAGCATGCGCACTTGGACACATGAGACGCTGAAAGCGGCGATGGACGTGCCAACAGGTGTGGATACACTCAGGTGAGCTGGTTTGATAAAATATATGCAAAGTGGGGTTTGGAATAGTGATGGCCATGATTGGTTGACCTTAACAGGTCAACTACCCTGATTGGTAGGACAGTTAGGAGGTGTGAGTTGAACTCCCTACCTAATGTTGGTTTGTATCACTTTGTAACTATGCTTGACAAAGGCTGGTCACAGCCGAAACATTGCATCTGCACTTCACTTGTATCTATGCTGTGAAGTCCTCTGAATAAAAGGAAAGAAACCGGATATGCTGCTGCTACTTCTTTACTTCTGCTGTTCGTCTTGACCACTGGGGATCCGTGGCCTGTTCTGCAGCTGTTGCATTCCGGTGACCCGATAAGACCGTGTGTGCTGCCTTCATCTACCCGTTTACTGTCAAAGATGTGATCCTATGCTAGATGCTAGTTTTTCGCTAGTTTGTAACTCCACCCCTTAATGATAATGAGATGACTACTGCCCTGCCCCTAGTGATCACAGCACCAGCTGGAAAGTGAGAGGAAGAGTCAGTCTATTGTGAGGATTCAGTGGTCAATATGCACATTGAAATATTTCATATTGAGAGTTTCATGGGAAATTCTAAAAATACAAACCTGCATTTTTATTAAAACATCTTTACCATAAAATCTTGGTTTCATCAATGGTTCTATCTGTGAGTAAAGCAGTGTGGTTACAGGAAAGAAGAACCTGGTGGTGGTGGTCGATGAGGTCAGTAATGAGACGGAGACTCTGACGCTTGAACACCATCGCACTATAAGGAACTATACCAAGGGCTTCTTCATCTTCAGCAAGACGGAGAAGGAATCCCAGTATCAGAGGATGGTGAAGTCCCAACAGCCGGCACCAGACAACGACACCAGAGGTTAGTCCCTCCAGAGGTTTGTATCTCCAGAGGTCAGTGCCTCCAGAGGTCAGTGCCTCCAGAGGTCAGTGCCTCCAGAGGTCAGTCCCACCAGAGGTCAGTCCCACCAGAGGTCAGTCCCTCCAGAGGTCAGTGCCTCCAGAGGTCAGTGCCTCCAAAGGTCAGTGCCTCCAGAGGTCAGGGCCTCCAGAGGTCAGTCCCACCAGAGGTCAGTCCCACCAGAGGTCAGTCCCTCCAGAGGTCTGTATCTCCAGAGGTCAATGCCTCCAGAGGTCAGTCCCTCCAGAGGTCTGTGCCTCCAGAGGTCAGTGCCTCCAGAGGTCAGTATCTCCAGAGGTCAGTCCCTCCAGAGGTCAGTCCCTCCAGAGGTCAGTCCCTTCAGAGGTCTGCGCCTCCATAGGTCAGCGCCTCCACAGGTCTGTGCCTCCAGACGTCTGTGCCTCCAGAGGTCAGTGCCTCCAGAGGTCTGTATCTCCAGAGGTCTGTGCCTCCAGAGGTCTGTGCCTCCAGAGGTCAGTGACTCCAGAGGTCAGTGACTAAAAATCCTCCCCATAATCATCACCAGGAAACAAGCAGTAAAGTTGTGGAAATGGAATGATACGAGGGGAGTAAAAGAGGGTATTGCAGTTGTCCGTCTAATATAACAATAGTAGTATTAATAAAGCTAGTAATAGTGAGTATAGTAGTAACAGTAATAGTGAGTGGAGTAGTGATAATAGTAATAGTAATGAGTAGAGTAATTGTATTATCGTAGGATCTGAAGCTCGGGAAAAAATAGGCTTAACACGACTTAGATGCATGAACAGTTTTCTAGACTACGATAAAAGATATACAGTGCCTCGATAAAGTATTCATACCCCTGGAACATTTCCAAATTCTTTTCATGTTACACACAAACACTTAGGACTCATGCACACGAACGTAATTTTTTTTCTGTGTCTGTACCATTTACTTTGCGGCCTGTTTGTCGAACCATTAACTTCAATGGTGCCACAAAAACAACAGAAATGACTCCGTGTGCATTCCATGTCCGTGTGTCCGCATACTGTAGCTGTGCCGCAAAAAAATAGGACTTGTCTATTATTGTCTGCATTACGGGCAAGGATAGGACTGTTCTATTATAGCCCGGAGATTCCATTCCACAAAATGCGGAACATACACGGCTGGTATCTGTGTCTTTTGTGGATTCACAATTTGTGGCCCACAAAACAGGCAACAGTTGTGTGCATCAGCCCTTCAAAGTATTTTATCGGGATTTTATATGATCGACCAACACGAAGTACAAGTCTGTGGGAGGTGAGAAGAAGATGATACAAGGTTTTTAAATATTTTTATAAATAAAAATCTGGACAGTGTGGTGTGCATTAGTATTGACCCCTGAGTCAGTACTTTGTAGGACCACCTTTCACTGCAGTTACAGCTGCAGTCTTCTGGGTCATGTCTCTACCAGCTTTGCAGATCTAGAGGCTGAACTTTTTCCCCATTCTTCTGTGCAGAAGAGCTTGCACTCAGTCAGATCAGATGGAGAGCGTCTGTGAACAGCAATTCTCAACTCTCACCCCAGATTCTTAATTGGATTTAGGTCTGGACTTTGACTGGGCCATTATAACTCCTGAAGATGCTTTGATCTAAAGCCTTCTGTTGTTGTTCTGGCTGGACGTTGAGGGTTGTTATCCGTCTGGAAGGTGAACCCCTGCCCAGTCTTAAGTCTTTTGCAGCCTCTCTCAGGATTTCCTCCAGAATTGCCCTGTATTTAGCTCCATCCATCTTCCCATCAACTCTGACCAGCTTCCCTGTTCCCACTGAAGAAAAGCACCCCCCTCCCCTGAGCATGATGCTGCCACCTCCATGTGTCATGGCGGGGATGTTGTGTTCAGAGTGATGTGCAGGGTTAGTTTTCCGCCACACATAGCGTTTTGAATTTAGGCCAAAAAGTTCTACTTAGGTCTCCTCTGACCACAACACCTTCTTTCAGATGTTTGCCGTGTCTCCTACATGACTTGTAGCAAACTGCAAACGGAACTTCTTATAGCTGCATTCTGAAATGGCTTTATTCTTGCCACTCTTCCATAAAGGCCGGATTTGTGGGGTCCACGACTAATAATTGTTCTGTGGACATATTCCCCTACCTGAATTGTGGATCTCTGCAGCTCCCCCACAGTGACCATGGGCCCCTTGGCTGCTTCTCTAATTAGCCTGTGCTGTCCGTTTAGGTGGACAGCCGTGTCTTGGGAGGTTTGCAGATGTGCCATACTCCTTCCATTTTCAGATGATAGATTGAACAGTGCTCCATGAGGTGTTCAGAGTTTGGTATATTTTTTTTAACCTAACCCTGCTTTACACTTCTCCACAACTTTATCCCTGACCTGTCTGGTGTGTTCCTAATGTTCCTAGAGAACTAATGTTCTCTAACAAACCTCTGAGGCCTTAACAGGAAAGCTAGAGTTATACTGAGAATGACTTACACACAGGTGGACTTTACTTAGGTTACTTCTGAAGGCAATTGGTCAGTTATGTTAGGGGTATCCGAGTACAGGAGAGCTGAATACACAAATACATGCCACACTTTGCAGATTTATATTCATTAGAAATGTTGAAAACCATGTATCGTTTTCTTGTGTTGGTCACATAAAATCCCAATAAAATACAGTTAAATGGAACCTGTCATCACCTTTATGCTGAGGTCACTGAGGGCAGCATAAATTAGTGACAGAAATGCTGACCTCAGCGCTGGGTCACTCATGAGCTAAAAATAAGTGGTTGCCGAGAACCAGCATCATAACCATTACAGCCCAGGCCTTGTAAAGAGTCCAGTCTACCTGAGAAGAGTCCTGGTTATTATAATCTCCTGCTTTCCGCCATCTGCTGATGATTGGCAGTTCTCTCCTAGAGAGAAAGGGAGAAAACTAGGTAGAAGCCTGTCAATCATCAGCAGGTGGGCGGGAATAACCAGGACTCTTCATGGTAGCCAGACATCCTGCCTTGATGATGTCTTTGATAAAGATGAGCGCTTTGTTACAAAACTAAGTGTTTTCTAGTCTCCTGGAGCCTCCTCGCCCAACCTAAAGGTTAGTACGCATGTACCGTTACCTCATACTGCAGGAATGAGGCCAGGTATGGACATCACTAAACATTTTCATTACAAATAATTAAAAGGGAAGAACCAATTAAAACCTTGCTTTACAGTAGTGATAATACTAGAAATAATGAATACTAGAATGAGTATAGTAGTTATAATACGAGTAATGGTAACAGTGAATATATTGTAGTAGGGATAATACTAAGAATAGTAATAATGAGTATAATACCAGTAATACTAGTAATAATGAGTATAGTAGTGCCGATGCTTTTAACAGTAATAATATTAGGAAGATATAACTGTAGTAGTGCTAGTAATAGGTGTAGTATTTAGAATAGTTGTAGTAATGGTAGTGATAATACTAGTAATAATGGTAGTATTAGCAGTAGAACAGAATTTGCATGTAGTAATATTAGTATTAAACACATTTTCCCTGAAATATTTTATCAAAATCTTTTTTCACCCCGCAGGTTTTCATGTTGTCTCTCGCCCAAAGGTGAGCAATAAATAATCAGACCCCCTCGTCCCCCATGATGGCCCCATGTAGCCTGCCATCAGTGACACAGGAAACTCACAATGACTGATAGGGATTATAAGTGAGGAGGACTGTAGCTCAGTCCCCTGACCACCTAATTTACTGTGCGCAGTGGGTACTGATAATTACAAGGGAAGGAACGCTTAGGAAGGAACGCTGAGGAAGGACCGCTGGGGAAGGACCGTTTAGGAAGGAACGCTGGGGAAGGAACACATAGGAAGGATTACTGGGGAAAGAACGCATAGGAAGGAACACTGGGGAAGGAATGCTGAGAAAGGACCGCTGGGGAAGGACCGTTTAGGAAGGAACGCTGGGGGAGGACCGTTTAGGAAGGAACGCTGGGGAAGGACCGTTTAGGAAGGAACGCTGGGGAAGGACCGCTGGGGAAGGAACGCTTAGGAAGTCCTAATTGATCCCCACCAGTAAGTCCCACTCAATCCACACTAGTGTTTCCCCCTCAATCCTGACTAGAGATGAGCAATTCAATTCTTATGATTCATCTCATCAAGCAGAATTGTTCACCTGTGATAGGGTTCCCTGTAGCTGAGGATGCTTCCTATGACACTTAATTGATATGACCGGACGTCTTGGCCGCCTTGACAGTCTCGCACCTTCTGCTATTGAAGCAGCAACTGTTCATGTGATCTCTACTTAGTAAGTCTCCCTGGAACCTCATTAGTAATCCCCAGTCAATCTCTATTAGAAAATCACACTCAATTCTCACTAGTAATCCCCAAATGATCTCCATGGGTAAGTCCCACATGATCCCCACTAGTAATTCCCAATTAATAACTGGATCCACAATATTTAATTCCAAATCAGTCCCCACAAGTAAGTCTCACTAGATGTTCACCAGTAATTCCCAGTAGTAATTCCATATCAATCCCTGGTAGTAATTCCCTTTCTATCCTTACTAGTGATATCCACTCAATCTCCACTAGAAAAGTCCCACTTGATCCCCACTAGTAATTCCCAAATTGATCTCCATTAGTTTGTCCCACTTGTTTCCAACTCAGTGTAGACCAGTCAGTTCCATTCCATTCGAACTAGTAAGCCCCAATCGGCCATCCCTAGTAAGGCTCGATTAACCCTATTAGTAAGCCCCAGTCAGCACCAGTAAAGCTTTCTCCACCCCACCCCATCCCTCCAGTAATCTCAGCTGTGCTTCATGGCATGCAGTAATACCGTGTAACATCTGGGCCTGGTCCTTGTATTATTTTCAGGTTGTGATTGGAATAAGACATAAAGTCGGGATTTTCTCCAGATCAGCAGATAGAGATTTCTCCTGGCTGAAGTCTCTGCTGACATCTGAGGTCAAAGACCACGTCCTGTCTGTCCAGTCATATCTCATCTCTAATAATGGATACCAGCAGCTAAATGAGGACTTGTCCCACTGCACATTCGGGATCCTCTATCATACCAAGAATAATGGAAGAGTCAACATTACCAATGTCACCGACAGTCTCTACGATGAGGAACTACAGCTTCTGTCTAAGACCCTCGGTAAGAACAAAATATATTATAAAAGACTGCTACAAGGATGAGACAGAGCTGGAGTGAGAACCAAAGCTGTGACAGGAACCAAAGTTCTTACGTGAACAGAGCCTTAAACGTGCAGCACGTTGTTAGGGTTAGGTATAAGACTAGGTCTAAGGTTACTATTGGAATTAAGGTTGGGTTAGATTTAGGATGAGGATTTGGGTTTACTTTAGGGTTTAATATGAGGAGTAATTGGAGTTAGGATTATATGTAGGTCAGGCTTAGGTTTCGGGTTAGGATTAGGTATAAGCATTAATTGGGTAAAAGGTTAGTTTTATGGTTAAGGTTAGGATTAGATTTAGAGTTAGGAATTGGGGCTGGTTTAGGGTTATATATGAGGAGTAATTATAGTCTGGGTTATATTTAGGATTAAGCTCTGATTTGAGGTTAGAATTGGGTTAAAGGTTAGTTTTTTTGTAGAATCTGAATTTTTTCAGACTTGTTTGGGTGCAATTTGAGAGACAGAGAGAGAGAGAACTTGAGCACTGACTTCTTGTTAGGTCTGCAGTTTCTGCCCGCCACCCCACTCGCCATGCCATCCAGCATCTTGGTCGGTGGCATTCTCTCCATGCTTCTGCCTGATGCTCCACTATGCTCTCACTTCTGTCCCCATAAAGGACCAGTGCACGCACTCTAAAATTATTCCAATTCACAGGATCCCTGGATATTTAGAGGAAACCTGTCCGCTAGAAAACGCACCATAAACCACCAGCATTGCCTTACAGATGTTCTCATCATGTTTCTAAAGTTGCTTTCCTCTTTGCTCTCTGATACACCTAATAGATTCCCCCGCAGGCCATATGTAATGAAGTACTTGAAGTCAAGCTCTCCGCGCCCCCTTCCCGCCCTTCACATTTGATTGATGGCTTCCATTCTAATTTCATGTACGATTCCAGGCTGAAATCTCACACATGCGCTGTATTGTTGGGATACCGGCGCCTGCACATTGTTCCCCACTGCTGTGTACTTTAAGCTGCTAACATGTGCGAGCGCGCCACAAAACATTGCATGTTCCTGGTCATGTTACTGACATATATACGCGCGGTATTGTGTTGTGGTGCGCTCATGCACGGGAGAGCCTGCACCTGCGCATTGAGCCCCTAAGACAAGTACACGGCAGCTGGAATTAGCACAATTCAGCGCATGTGTGAGATTTCAGGCTGAATTCGTACATGAAATTACAACGGAGGCCATCAATCAAATGGGAAGGGGGCGCGGAGAGCTCGACTTCAAGCCAGAAAGCTGCTGCCCCATTGACTTCAAGAACTTCATTACTTATGGCCTGCGGGGGAATCAAACTGTTTTTTTCTGCAATTAGATGCATCAAAAAGCAAAGAAAAAACCAACTTTAGAAACACGATGAGAAGATCTGTAAGGTAATGCTGGTGGTTTATGGTGTGTATTCTCCCCTTAAGGAACCCTCCCAAGTCAGTGGATGCCGGAGCTTTTATTTCTCTGGTGACCAGCAAAGATGTTTGATTGTCTAGTGCTATTGTGATCCTCCTGCATTTTTCCTGCACTAGTTCCTGCCTGTGGCCCTTTTGTTTTCAAGCCGTGTACCCATCCTACCTAAGCGCCCCTGCACTTCCAGTTCCATGCTTTTTTTTAGTTAACGCAATCTGTCTATCGAGTCTGTGCGCCATTAAAGTTCCCAGCATGCCTGACTTCTGTGTCCTTCACCACTATCCCACCTGTAAGTCTATCCTGCATCTATCTTCTACCACTTGTACTTATGGTTTTCCTGCGCTCTCAATATCCTGAGCTCCTGGTGCTTACCCTGGTGTGTCTGACCTTAGTGGGTCAGCCATTCACTACACTGGGACTATCCCAGGAGATAGCTTTCTTGTTGCTGACACTCAGTGAAGTCCAGGTCCATGTATAGGGATCAAAGTTTGTATGTGGTGGAACCACCAGAAAAATTCCCTTAGGGATAGCCACACTTATAGGATAGCTCCCTTACCTCTGGTGCCATAAGAGGCTAAGCTTTCTTTTTGCATATCTTTTTCGTAGATTAGTGTTACCTGCCTATAAGCCTCCTCGTGCCCACCAGAGACTCTCCACATCAAGTAAAGGGTTCTATCTCTATCATTTTATTTGGGTAGAATCGATTTGTATCCTTTCATTCCTGGTTTTATGGTTAATGGTAGAATTCGATTAGGCTAGGTTCACACAGAGTATTTGGTGCACTGAAAAAAACTGATGTAGGAGCTCCATGAGGTTTTTTTCGGACACATTGATAACACAGTTTTTTAGTGTGGTTTCATTGTGCTAGTTTCCGCATCAAAAAAACTCTGTGTGATCCTAGCCTTAGGTCTATGTGTTGGTCGAAATTTAGGTTAGGTTTAAAGTACAGAATTAAGGTTAAAGGCTATGGACACCTTTGGGCAATATTTTTATTAGTGCATTGTACTCATTTTGACCTAAAATATAATTTTTTAATTGGTGTTTTTTTAAAATATTGGGTCCTTGTTTCTGTACAGAGCTGTACTTGTAGTCTGTGGATTTTCTGTCTTTTCCATCAGACCAGGAGCAGACGGACTCAGTTTTATACAAGTGGGTGTGGACACTGCGCCACTGACCGGCTATACTCTGGAGGGCGTGACTAAGTAACTACCTGGTCTTCAGTAGAGCCGCCAATGGTGAGGATAGGCTTGGGCCATTGGGGTAGTCACCAGGTGTCACTCCAGAGCAGTCCCTGGGTCAGTAGCAGCAGACCAGGGGGTCAGAGATACCGGTGCAAGCACCGAGGGGAAGGATGTGGTGAGGAAGTCCAGAGTCAGGGCAGGCAGCGATCAAGCAAAGTCCATAATCAAAGTCCAAGGTCAGAGGCAGTAGTGATGAGCGGCAGGGGCTATATTCGAATTTGCAATATTTGATAAATAGTTTGTAGAATATTCGTCATATATTCGCAAATATTCGAAAAAAAAAGAATATATAGAAATACATTGAATATATTGCTATATATTCATTTTTAGATTAATTGTAATTTTTCATCATCCATCTGAAGTAAACAGTACACATGATTCCTCCCTGCTTAGGCTGTCTGGTTCCCAAAAAAAACTGTTTTTATCTGTCCGGGCTCTCTGGGATTTCAGCCCGGTCCATTCAATGCCCATTGCCGTGCGCATGGAGCGTCCTCATCACCATGGGAACGATCTTACAACAGCGAAAAGTCTTGTCATCAGAGTATGCAACCAATAGAGGGCCCTGTTTATGAGTTATATATAAAAAGTAATTAATATATTTTGGATACGATTTCATCACGGTTTTGGTGATGGGTGTCTGAGCCGCAGTCCCTCAACTCGCAGCAGTGTCCGTAAAGCTGTGGTTTAGCTGATCACTTTGCTGTCTTGTCACACTGATGCTTTCTGAAAGTTGTGTTCTGGATTCTGATAATGCTTCTGAAGTATTTGTCTCACAAGAGAACTGGATATGGTTCCTAGGAGTAGGAGCTCCGGCATATGCGTCCTTTCCCTTCACTGTCTGAACTGCAACTCCCCCTTCTGGCAGGAAGCAGGACCAGCCCAATAATACCTAGAGGGGAGGAACAGGGTGGTTAGGCTCGTTCCTGCAAACTACTGTCAACCATTCCGTCTCTGCTGCAATAAACGACCAAAACATAAAAAAATACATAATAATAATAATAATAATAATAAAACATTTGCAGATACCTTCAGCCCTGGGGAACTACATATTTTCCTATCTGACCAGGCAGCATGCTGACATATGGGCTGGCTCCATACTGTGGCCTGCATCTCACCTCCTCAGTTATCATCTTAATTACAGATAACTGGAGGAGGACAGAATGTGGCAGCTGGCACTGACCACCACAGAGGGGCAGCTTCTGGGGAGGTATTTGGTTCTGCTGGGGCAGTTTATTGTGTTGCACTGTGGTATTTGGTTCTGCTGCGGCAGTATATTGTGCTGCACTGTGGTATCTGGTTCTGCTGGGGCAGTATATTGTGCTGCACTATGGTATCTGGTTCTGCTGGGGCAGTATATTGTGCTGCACTGTGGTATCTGGTTCTGCTAGGGCAGTATATTGTGCTGCACTGTGGTATCTGGTTCTGCTGGGGCGGTATATTGTGCTGCACTGTGGTATTTGGTTCTGCTGGGGCAGTATATTGTGCTTCACTGTGGTATCTGGTTTTGCGGGGGCGGTATATTGTGCTGCACTGTGATATTTGGTTCTGCTGGGGAGGTATATTGTGCTGCACTGTGGTATTTGGTTCCCCTGCTAATTACTAGCATTTCCTATGGTATAAGGCGTCCCACAGCCCAAGTTCCAGTCTCTACGGATGGTCTCTCTTTCTACTTACTATATTTTAAGGGAAATATTAGGATTGGATGGATTGTGCCTATCCCTCACCGCAGACATGGGGATCTTGTTGTATTTTCTCCATGTAGATATAGTTGTCAGGGATGAACTATTTTCTTTGGCAGTCTATCAGATGATCTGGAGGAACCTTCTGTTCCTACTTTACTACACCACTGGAGACCAAACAAAGACCTGAAGGAATGAGGTCCTCAGAAAAGCTCTCTAATCCAGCTGCTGTATTTCACTTGCAGGGAAGAATACAATTGTGATAATCGATGACCTGGAGGACGCTAGTGATCAGCAGAAGAGGATTATTCTTCACACACAGCCAATGATTGCCCATTGTGCCGATGACCTGATCCTAATTTCATATGAAGACAAGACTGATACCATGGGGCAGTCAGCAAAATCCAAGATCTTAAACCATTTCCTCAGCACCTCAGGTATCAAACATGATGCACCTTATGCAGCTGACAATGAGTCTGTGTGAGAAGTTCAGATAGGACTGTCTGAGTGGGACAATATCAGGACTGTTATCACAGGGGAATACATTAAAGGGTTTCTCCAGGAATTAAAAAAATGAAAATACTTAAATATTACTTTATTCTAAATATATTCCAAAATGTCTTCTAATAGTTAATGGTTCATTTTGTCTGGGGAGCAATCATTAGGAGAAATAAAATGGCCGCCGCCCTATTAGTGCTCACAAAACCTGTCCTAATCACACAGCAGGACGGGTTACTTCAGTGCACTAAGCTAAAGAGCTGCCTCATCCTCCTCTCTGCCTGTCAGGGATCCTGAATATAGCTGATAAGATCTTCAGCTCAATCTCTGTAGGAATGGAGTACATGAGGAGACATGAAGGACAGAGTGGAGGTGGGGATGTAGATAATGAGCTGCACTTGTAAGCTGTCTCCATTACCACAGTCTGTCCTGTCCATCCTCTCTGTACTTCATGTCTTCTCATGTCAGATAAGACCCCAACTCTAATAAACTCCTTCAGATTGTAATGACACCCAACATCCCTCTCAATAAGGGTCCATTCACACGTCCGATTTTGCAATCCGATTCCATTCCGAAAAAAATCGGAACGTTTAATCGGATCCCTTCATTGCTATGGCCTCTGCAAAAATGCGGATAGCACTCATGGTGCTGTCCGCATCCGTGACTTCGTTCCGTTCCTCGGGATCCTTGCATGCGGATCCTGAAAAAAGAAACACCTTGTCCTTCTTTCTGTCCAACTTTCCGTTCCATTTACCCATTGCAGTCAATAAACAGAAGACATGCAGTTTAGCATCCGAATGTCATCCGATTTTGCGGATCCGTTTACCCTAGCAACATGTATTCCTCCTCCTCTTTTTTTTTGGAAAAAAAAAAAGAAACGGAACCACGGAACGGATTCGGATGCACTTTAGTACAAAAACAGAAGGTTGTACAGAAAAACGGATCTGCAAAAAAACTGAACGTTTATCTGGAAAGGTAAAAATACTGACGTGTAAATGGACCCTAATGGCAAGTATTTACTGGTCGTATGCAAAATAAACGTGGAGCCCCAGTTATGGGTCTACAACACAATGAAAGCCAGAAATCCCTCAAAGGAAGGAAAACCAAGCAAAGGGGTGTCTCCATTACAGAGATCACCAAATCCACCATATTAAGTGGCCCCTATGTCAAGATCCCGCTTTTTTACAAGCTTTAAGGATGTGATGGGGTAAGCCAGTTATCCATCCACAGACAGATGTTTCGGGGTGTTGCCCCTCATCAGTGTGGAGTAGGATTCTGGCTAAGTATTTACTGGTCAATATACTAATTTTAGAAGCCAAATCCTTGCCATGGACCAGCTGCCCAGATTCCTACTGAATGGCGATACCTTCACCAACTCTACAAGGCCCGGATGAGGCCTCCATCCCATAAGCATCGGGAGCTGTGAGGCAGGAATATATCTCTTGAAACAGGATAGAGATGAACCCCCCGAACAAGAGGCTTCCATAACTATAACATCTTCATTCTAACATGCTTCCTCCCCCATATTAATTCAGTCAATTTCTCTTTCAATCCTTTTGGATGACTAATAATTACCGATCCATACAGGGCGATTACTGATCCATGCAGGGCGATTACCGATCCATACAGGGCGATTACCGATCCATACAGGGCGATTACCGATCCATACAGGGCGATTACCGATCCATACAGGGCGATTACCAATCCATACAGGGTGATTACCGATCTATACAGGGTGATTACCGATCCATACAGGGCGATTACCGATCCATACAGGGCGATTACCGATCCATACAGGGCGATTACCGATCCATACAGCGCGATTACCGATCCATACAGGGCGATTACCGATCCATACAGGGCGATTACCGATCCATACAGAGCGTTGATCCATACAGGCGTACCATCCATACAGAGTACGATTCACCAGATCCGATACAGGGCGATTACTGATCCATACAGGGCGATTACCAATCCATACAGGGTGATAACTGATCCATACAGGGCGATTACCGATCGATACAGGGCGATTACCAATCCATACAGGGCGATTCCAGATCCATACAGGGTGATTACCGATCCATACAGGGCGATTACCGATCCATACAGGGCGATTACCGATCTATACAGGGTGATTACCGATCCATACAGGGCGATTACCGATCCATACAGGGCGATTACCGATCCATACAGGGCGATTACCGATCCATACAGGGTGATTACCGATCCATACAGGGTGATTACTGATCCATACAGGGCGATTACTGATCCATACAGGGTGATTACCGATCCATACAGGGTGATTACTGATCCAGTCAGCAGTGCGCCCCAAATCACATCAGACAGCAGCGTGCAGAGGCCGTAGTGAACCATTCTCTGTATTGCAGCGAGCGGCAGTCAATAGGTCACAACCTCAATTAGATCCAAGGTTGCTCCCTGCACGCTCGAGCCCTCAGTAGCTCTAGCGCTGCTTATGTTGCGATATTGTCTCCTTATTGCACTAAGCTGTATTTTAATGCTCAATGCATTTCTGCTACAGTGTATTATCAGGAGCTATAACAGCAACCAACGGTCTTAGTAAATTTCCCCCCCAAATACTTTTGTTCTCCAAAAATATAAGCTACCACCAGAAGTATCTGGAGGAGGGGGAAGGCAAAGTAGTCTGGGAAGTAGATAAGGATGGAGGTAGCAAAAGTATCTGGACAGGGCAGAGGAGTCTGGAGGGGGCAGAGAGTCTAGAGGGGACATATGGATCTGGAGAGGAACAGAGGATGTCTGGAGGGGACAGAGGAGTCTGGAGGGGACAGAGGAGTCTGGAGAGGACATAGGGATTTGGAGAGGAACAGAGACGTCTGGAGGGGACAGATGAGTCTGGAGGGGACAGAGAAGTCTGGAGGGGACAGAGAAGTCTGGAGAGGAGCAGAGATGTCTGGAGGGGACAGAGGAGTCTGGAAGCGACAGCAGATTCTAAAGGACATGCTGGTGTCCGGAGGATGATAATGGAGTCTGGAGAGGACAGAATGGTCTGGAGAGGGACACAAGAATCTGGAAGGGAGCACAGAGGAGTCAGTGGAGTCGGAGAGACAGAGGAGTCTGGAGGGGACAGAGGAGTCTGGAGGGGACAGAGGAGTCTGGAGGGGACAGAGGAGTCTGGAGGGGACAGAGACGTCTGGAGGGGACAGAGAAGTCTGGAGGAGACAGAGGAGTCTGGAGAGACAGAGGAGTCTGGAGGGACAGAGGAGTCTGGAGGGGACAGCAGGAGTCTGGAGAGAGACAGAGGAGTCTGGAGGGGACAGGGAGTCAGGAGAGTCAGAGAGCTGAGGACAGAGAGAGTCTGGAGGGGACAGCGGAGTCTGGAGGGGACAGAGGAGTCTGGAGGAAGACAGAGGAGTCTGGAGGGAGACAGAGGAGTCTGGAGGAGACAGAGGAGTCTGGAGGGGACAGAGGAGTCTGGAGGAGACAGAGGAGTCTGGAGGGGACAGAGAGAGTCTGGAGGGAGACAGAGGAGTCTGGAGAGACAGAGATCTGGAGAGACAGAGAGTCTGGAGGAGACAGAGGAGTCTGGAGGGGACAGGAGGAGTCTGGAGGAGGACAGAGGAGTCTGGAGGAGGACAGAGGAGTCAGGAGGAGACAGAGGAGTCTGGAGAGGACAGAGAGTCTGGAGGAGACAGAGGAGTCTGGAGAGGGACAGAGGAGTCTGGAGGGAGACAGAAGAGTCTGGAGGAGACAGAGGAGTCTGGAGGAGACAGAGAGTCTGGAGGAGGACAGAGGAGTCTGGAGGGAACAGAGGAGTCTGGAGAGGGACAGAGGAGTCTGGAGGAGAACAGAGGAGTCTGGAGGGGACAGAGGAGTCTGGAGAGAGACAGAGGAGTCTGGAGGAGAACAGAGGAGTCTGGAGGAGACAGAGGAGTCTGGAGGGGACAGAGGAGTCTGGAGGAGACAGGAGAGTCTGGAGGAGACAGAGGAGTCTGGAGGGGACAGAGGAGTCTGGAGGAGGACAGAGAGAGTCTGGAGGAGGACAGAGGAGTCTGGAGGAGGACAGAGGAGTCTGGAGGAGACAGAGGAGTCTGGAGGAGACAGAGGAGTCTGGAGGAGACAGAGGAGTCTGGAGGAGACAGAGGAGTCTGGAGGAGACAGAGGAGTCTGGAGGAGACAGAAGAGTCTGGAGGGGACAGAGGAGGAGTCTGGAGGGACAGACAGAGGAGTCTGGAGGGAGGACAGACAGGAGTCTGGAGGGACAGAGGAGTCTGGAGGGAGACAGAAGGAGTCTGGAGGGGACAGAGGAGTCTGGAGGAGAGAGACAGAGGAGTCAGAGGAGCGGAGACAGAGGAGTCTGGAGGGAGAACAGAGGAGTCTGGAGGAGCAGACAGAGGAGTCTGGAGAGAGACAGAGGAGTCTGGAGAGACAGAGCAGGAGTCTGGAGAGGAGAGACAGGGAGTCTGGAGAGACAGAGGAGTCAGGAGGGAGACGGAGAAGGAGTCTGGAGGGACAGAGGAGTCTGGAGGGGGACAGGGGAGTCTGGAGGGACAGGGAGTCTGGAGAACGGGAGTCTGGAGGGGACAGAGGAGTCTGGAGGAGACAGAGGAGTCTGGAGAGACAGAGGAGTCAGAGAAGTCAGGAGGGGACAGAGGAGTCTGGAGGAGGACAGAGGAGTCTGGAGGGGACAGAGAGAGTCTGGAGGAGACAGAGGAGTCTGGAGGAGAAGAGTCAGAGACAGGAGTCTGGAGGGAACAGAGGAGTCTGGAGGAGGACAGAGGAGGTCTGGAGGGAGACAGAGGAGTCTGGAGGGGACAGCGGAGTCTGGAGGGGACAGAGTCTGGAGAGACAGAGGAGTCTGGAGGGACAGGCGGAGTCTGGAGGAGACATCGAGTGAGTCTGGAGGGGACAGAGGAGTCTGGAGGGACAGGAGGAGTCTGGAGGGGACAGAGGAGTCATGGAGGGGGATCAGATGGACAGGAGATCAGTGGAGTCGGAGGACAGAGGAGTCTGGAGGGACAGAGGAGTCTGGAGGAGAGAGATGAGAGTCTGGAGGAGACAGAGGGAGTCTGGAGGGAGACAGAGGAGTCTGGAGGGACAGATGAGTCTGGAGGGGGCAAAGGAGTCTGGGGGGGACAGAGGAGTCTGGATGGGACAGAGAAGTCTGCAGAGGAAAAGAAGAGTTTGGAGGGGACAACGAAGTCTGGAAGGGGCAGCAGATTCTAAAGGACATGCTGGTGTCCGGAGGATGTGCAGTATACGGGCACTTTAACACCCGTTTACCACCAATCTGTTATGTTCTTTAAGCGTTTCATGTAATTGCCTGCAGCAATGTTGAAGGGTGTCATTTGGGTATTGGACCACTGGGGGAGCTGGTGAGCAGTTTATATATATAGCTAGGCCAAGGCAGGCTAGTGCAGTGCAGACCCTGGAGTCTGTGGAGGCCACATGTCTCAGGCCTAGGCCAGTTCAGCAGAAGTCAACCTGGAGGCAATCCCTAGAGCAAGAGGTACTAAACGTCAAGAGGAGGTACTCTATAAACTGGAGATTCAAGGATATAAGCCAGAAGTAGGGCATTGGGGCCTTGAAGCATCAATTCCAGTCAGGACGAGTCAGGAAGAAAGTAAGGTTCACCTGCAATTCCAAGTCCTGTATTATCACCCTCTGTTTAACCTTGCTGGATGTAAGACCACTGCAATTTTGATTGTCTGCAAAAGGAACTGTTGGAAAGACTGCTTACTGTATCATCACTGTCTTCAGTAAAGTTTGAATTCTGTTTTCAAGTTACCAGTCTGCACCTCTGTTATTCCTACTGTAAATACGGTGTGCCACCGTTTACTGGCACTGGCGTCACGACATATCAGGGACTTAGCCATAGGCACGTTAAACTATAACACCAAGGGCACCTCACCTTCCACCTGGCTGTGTCCCTCAAGAACCCAGAGAGTGCCCCAGAGGAGCAGCGTGCCGGCCTCTCCATCACTGGCATTCCCCAGGTTAGTTCCACACATTGCCCTGACTTGGGGATGCTACATTTTGGCGTCACGAACAGGATACGCACGTTTTACGGACTGTGATCAAAAACGTGAACTTTGTGCCTTAACCAGTTTGCCAAGTGACAAAACGCCTGTTTATTTGAAGTGAACTTTGCGGACCTAAAGCGTACAGAAAAGTGTCCCAAAAACCTCCAGAAAGCGCTGTGCAGTGTTGCGCTATCAAGAGGAAGAAAATCGCCACTTCAAAGTGCATGTTTGTGGACTTTTATGCTGTTTCACTACCGCTGCTTGCTGTCATTGAATTGATGCATCATGGCGCCCAAGATGGCCGCCTGAACTGTGGACTTATCTACTGCGCCATCACTACTCATCACTGGCGGAAAGCTTAGCGCCAGACTCTGCAGCGTCACCACTTTATTCAAATTTCCCAAGCTGGACTCCACCTACCTTGGACTTAGAAGAACGCATGAGCGCTGTTCCCCGTCGGAGCAAGTCCGAAGCTCCGCCCCTCCAGCCCGGCGTCCTCGCGGGAAGGCACGCTGCGCAAGGGATTCCCGAAGACGTCCTTCCGGATCTCGCGAGATTTGGACCGCCTGCACCGGAGTAAGTACCAACTCCTGGGAGAAATAATCCGACACCGGAGAGGGGTCGCCTGGTTAGCAAGGCCCAAAAGGGGATACTGGACTCTGCCCATCGATCGCGCTCACCGGCCAGTAACCCCGCCGGCGCGACATCGGGCCTATCGCTATCTCTTAAAGGGACCGCTCAACCAGATAATCTGCATCATGTCGGACGCAGAAGCAGCCGAGCAGCCTGCCCCCAGGGAGCCAGTAGCCACCAACGGTATTGCAGCTGCCAACATGATGCCGCTGACGATGCCATACTACTTTGGGGCTCCATGGTTTCCCCGTTATGCCGGGGAGGCTCATAATTTAAAAGACTTTCAAGACAAAATCCTAGCTCTGTTCCGGCTCTATCCTATTAACCCGGAGCAGCAAATGGAAGATTCTGTTAGCCCAGTTGGAAGGAGCGGCCCGTCGAGAAGTCATGTCCTGGCCCAGTTCTGAGAGGAGTACCATAGAGCAGATCTTTGACCGCCTCAGCACTACCTTTGAAGTTAGGACGGTGTCTGAAATAAAGATGCGCTTCTTCAGCAAGAAACAAAAACCTGGTGAGTCACTTCGTGATTTTGCTTTATCCCTCCAAGAGGCCTGGAGGGCTGTCATTCATATAGACCCTAGAGAGTTGACACCCAGGATCAAACTCTGAGAGAACAATTTATTGCGGGTGTGAATAGCGAATCTTTAAAAACACAATTGAAAATGTTGTCGGCTCAGCACCCTAACAGTGTTTTCCTGGACTTTAAAGAACTGGCCATCAGTATTCTGGGACAACATCTGCCAACGGAACCAGTGGCCCATCCCGAGCCTCCTGTCCGTAATCCCAAGCTGACGGATACCAGCCTGCCAGGGGCCAGCCAAGCCGCCCAGACTCCAGTTCCTGATACAGTAGCTGCTCTAATGGAACAGGTCAATTACCTCACTAAGAGCCTGGAAAAAGTCTGCAGGAAACTGGAAGAGTGGGAGAAACCCTTAATGCTGGAAGATGAACTCCTTTTGCCTCAAAAACCTGGCCCCCTGCGTATCAAGAAGTTTATCCCAGAGATCCTGGAAGACGTTCAAGTGACCGGTTTAGGAACCGTAGCGACCTTCCTGTAATTACTGCAAGAAGTTGGGTCACACTGAATCTACTTGCTGGCAGTTAAGCGAGTCACCCTCGAGGCTGAGGACCGCCCCTCGGGAGGTAGAACAACAGGTCCAAGGGATCCAAACTGGATGCCCGTTATGTGGGGTCCCGTCCCAAAATAAACGTCCGGATCAATGGAGTGCCTTTTGAAGCGTTGCTGGACACTGGATCTCAAGTCACCACTATTCAGCAGTCCACCTTTAATCAGTTCTGGAGTTCCAGCCTGCTTACCCAGCCACCTGAGTCCTGGTTGGAGATAATTGCAAGCAATGGTAAGCCCATAAAGGTCCATGGATACTGGGAACCCACGCTCCAAGTGGGTGAAGCCACTTTACCACAGCAAGGAGTGATTGTGGTACAAACCGAGGATAAAGGGGGCCACCCTGTGATTGTTGGGACTAATGTTTTCAAAAATTGCTACCCTGAGGTCCTTGAAGCTCTCCATCAGTCCCTGCCTGCAGCTTCCTCCGCCTCCAAGAAGGTCCTCCAAAAGACCATCAGCGTACTGTGTGCTCAGCAGAGGTTTGCAAATGAAAAAGGAGAGATCTGCACCGCCAGGATCGGTGATAATAGACCAGTGACTCTACCTCCAAACTCTCAAACCCTCCTGTGGTGCCGTGCTGTCCTGGGAGTCCAGGGCCAAGACTATCCGGCCCTGGTGGAACCTGTCCAGATGGAGAACTACCCATATGTGAGAGCTGCCAAGTGCCTGGCGACCGTCTCCCAAGGTAAAGTACCTGTCCGTCTGATTAACCTCAGCGATCATCCTGCTGTGCTTACTAAGCACTGTCCTGTTGCCCAGCTTTCCCAGGTTTCCTTCCAGGATGTCATCCGCCTGCCTGTCACCGAGAAGCCATCAGCTGCCACTCGAGGACCTCTTCCTGCGGACGACTCTCCAGTGCCCTGGTGGAAGGAACTCCATGTCGGGGACGAAGCTACCCCGCAGCATCAACTAGAGGGACTCCTGAACCTAGTAAAGCAACATCATCAAGCCTTCAGTAAGCATGCAACGGACTATGGAGAGGTCAGTGTTATCCAACACACCATACCCACTGGCTCTCATCCTCCCATTAAAGAGAGGTATAGACCCATACCACCAACTTCCTACCAAACTGTTAAAGAGATGATCCAAGAAATGAAAGACTCAAACGTAATCCGGGACAGTCGTAGTCCCTGGGCTGCCCCCTGGTTTTAGTAAAAAGAAAGATGGTGGCATCCGGTTTTGTGTAGACTATAGAAAGATAAATCAGATCACTCACAAAGATGCTTACCCATTGCCGCGTATTGAGGAGTCTCTAACTGCTCTAGGCTCCTCCGCCTACTTCTCCACCTTAGATTTAACCAGCGGATATTGGCAAGTGCCCATGGCCCCTGAAGATAGGGAAAAGACTGCTTTCACCACCCCTATGGGCCTGTTTGAGTTTAATTGTATGCCATTTGGACTGTGTAATGCCCCGGGACCTTTCAAAGATTAATGGAGCGGTGCCTAGGCCATAAGAACTTTGAGACGGTGCTGTTATACCTGGATGACGTTATCATCTACTCTAAAACGTATGAGGACCATTTAAAGCATCTAGCTGAGGTGTTTGAAATCCTTATTAAATACGGCCTCAAGATTAAACCGTCCAAATGTCACCTGCTGAAACCTGCTGTAAAATACTTGGGACATGTTGTAAGTGCAGAGGGGTCCAGCCTGATCCTGATAAGTTGGCTGCTGTCCGAAATTGGCCGGTCCCCACTACAGTGAAGGAAGTGAGGAGTTTCCTTAGCTTCGCTGGCTACTACCGGCGCTTTATCCCCACTTCGCTCAAATAGCGGATCCAATTCAGGAACTTCTGAGGGGGCAACCAAAAAGAGCCCAAAGACTCCTATCCCCATAGAATGGAATGAAGAAAGGGAGGTTGCATTTCAGTTGTTAAAGAAGAAGTTGACTGAACCTCCTGTGCTGGGGTACCCAGATTACAGTAAACCATTTCACCTTTACACAGATGCCAGTAAGAAAGGCCTGGGAGCAGTGCTGGCTCAAGTGCAAGAAGGGAAAGAAAGGGTGATAGCTTACGCCAGCCGGTCCTTAAAGGGAGCTGAAAAGAATGATCAGAATTATAGCTCTTTCAAATTAGAGTTTCTGGCCTTAGTGTGGGCGGTAACAGAAAAATTCAAAGACTATTTGGCTGCCACTCCATTTATTGCCTTCACTGATAATAATCCTCTGGCCCACCTGAACACCGCCAAACTGGGGGCCTTAGAACAGAGATGGGCCTCCCGCCTTGCTAATTACGACTTCACTGTAAAATACCGGGCTGGCCGTTCAAACGATAATGCTGATGCCCTGTCAAGGCTCCCCACTGAGATAGCACCAGATGACAAACGGGATGCCTGGGAAGATGTAGAGATGCCAGCATTTTATAACAGGTTTGCTCAACAGGACCAAGCTCAAGCTGCCAACAGTGGAACCTCTGACCCACCATCCTTTGATAAGCCTGCATCCAGAGAAGAAAAGTGGATTAAGTTGCAATCAGAGAGTAGAGTTCTCGGTGAACTGCTGGACTTCTTCATCAGTGGCAGAACCCCTGAAAGAATTCGGCGAAAGACCGCAGACCCAGAACTCCTCAAATTGTGGAAGCAACGTCAACAACTGTTCCTTCAAAAGGCCTGTTGCTGCGACGAAGCCTGGATCCAGTGTCAAATGACAGAGTGCACCAGATCCTCATCCCACGTCGTGATGCAGGTATGGTTCTAGAAATGTATCATGATAAGTCTGGACATTTTGGGGTTCAAAAGACTGAGGCCACTATCCGTAGGCGGTTCTACTGGGTTGGAATCAGAGAGGACATTGAGAGGTGGTGTCGGGAATGTACAGCCTGTGCCCTAAAGAGAGGTGAACATCATGATCAGAGAGCACCGCTGCACCCTATTATAAGTACCGCCCCTCTTGAACTGGTTGCGATTGACCACGTAAAGTTAGAACCCAGTCGCTCAGGGTATGCCTATGCCATGACTATTATTGACCATTTCACTAAGTTTGCCGTAGCAGTGCCTGTGAAGGACCTGACAGCCAAGACGACCGCTGAATTGTTCTGGAAGCACTTCCTCCTGCCTTACGGCTGCCCAGAAAAGATCCTCACCGACCAGGGGTCTGCGTTTGAGTCTCATCTGTTCCAGGAGCTGTGCCGACTACACAATTGCCAAAAGGTCCGGACCACGGCCTATCATCCACAAGGTAATGGACTCTGTGAAAAGATGAATCAGACCCTGATTGAAATGTTGAGAGCCGTGCCTCCTGAGACCAGAGGAGATTGGCCTAACCTGTTACCACAGCTCATGTATACGTACAATAATACTATCCATTGTTCCACTGGATACACTCCTTTCTACCTGTTGTTTGGGCGTCAGGGTAAATTGCCTGCAGATCATTCCCTGGATGTACAAGTGCTGGATGACATTAATCCCCTGCCTAAAACTGACTGGGTAGCGGAACATCAAAGGCGCTTGCTTAATGCCAAAGAAATTGTCCAGGAGCGCATGGAAGGTGCCCGGGAGCGACAACAAAAGACTATGATTTGGCGGCCCATGCAGAGCCCTTGGCTGTGGGGGACACCGTGTGGTTGAAGAACAATCACCGTACCAGTAAGCTGGACAGTAAATGGGAGAGAACTCCCTATCTTGTGTCTGCCATCCCTAATGCTGAGACCCATACCTATGAGGTCACCAGAGAGGGTAAGAGTCCCCAAATTGTTCACAGAAACCGCCTAAAACTCTGCATGACAAAGGGGCCCATTGCTGGAGACTCCGGACCCCAGTCTCTTGTGCCAGGACTTTCTGCTCAGCCTGTGGAGCCTATGCAGGCTGTGGCGGATCTAGTCAATGATGCTGAACCACTCCATTGGTTCCTCACACCCTGGTTAAATTTGTTGGTGCCCGCTCCAGCACCTACTGTGCCTTCACCTCCCGGAAGAGCCGGTTCAAAATGTCCCGGATCCAGTCTCCCTTGTAGAGGATCCTCCGGCTCCTGTTGTTCCTGACCAGGGTCTCACTGGTGGAGACCCTCCTGTTGCTCCTCTCCCTTCTACCTCGGTGCTAAGGGAGGAGGAAACCCCTGTGTTGAGAAGGTCCACCCGGATGAACAGGGACGTCCGCCAGTCCGTTTAGGGGATTTTGATTATACTGGTGGTGTCTCCTCCCGGGCAGTTACTACTGGAAATACCTTGCTTGACGTTTGTGCGCAAGAATGGACTCCTCCACGCGAGCCCTTGCCTGTGATACACCCCCAGGGGACCTCTGTGTGAGCATCATCCTATTTAAGTTTGTGCCCAGAGATGGACTCCCTGTGTGCGAGCCTCTGTGATATGTTTTTATGGACTCACTCATTGTCATGGACTATCCTGGTATTCCCTAACATTCGCTGTGCCAGGTCAGCGCCCCAGTTCCACTCTTTATCCTGAAGGAAGAGAACGACGCCCCTTGTCACCACATTCCACCTTTTCCAGCTGGACCTGATATAAATTATGCATGTCATTCATTTGTGGTTATGTATGCCTGCATGTTCTCCTTTTGTCTTTCAGGAAAAGAATCCAGCTGGGTGGACCCCTGTGGTGGAGTACGAGGTCGTACTCAGTTTAAAGCTGTGGGGTATGCAGTATACGGGCACTTTAACACCCGTTTACCACCAATCTGTTATGTTCTTTAAGCGTTTCATGTAATTGCCTGCAGCAATGTTGAAGGGTGTCATTTGGGTATTGGACCACTGGGGGAGCTGGTGAGCAGTTTATATATATAGCTAGGCCAAGGCAGGCTAGTGCAGTGCAGACCCTGGAGTCTGTGGAGGCCACATGTCTCAGGCCTAGGCCAGTTCAGCAGAAGTCAACCTGGAGGCAATCCCTAGAGCAAGAGGTACTAAACGTCAAGAGGAGGTACTCTATAAACTGGAGATTCAAGGATATAAGCCAGAAGTAGGGCATTGGGGCCTTGAAGCATCAATTCCAGTCAGGACGAGTCAGGAAGAAAGTAAGGTTCACCTGCAATTCCAAGTCCTGTATTATCACCCTCTGTTTAACCTTGCTGGATGTAAGACCACTGCAATTTTGATTGTCTGCAAAAAGGAACTGTTGGAAAGACTGCTTACTGTATCATCACTGTCTTCAGTAAAGTTTGAATTCTGTTTTCAAGTTACCAGTCTGCACCTCTGTTATTCCTACTGTAAATACGGTGTGCCACCGTTTACTGGCACTGGCGTCACGACATATCAGGGACTTAGCCATAGGCACGTTAAACTATAACACCAAGGGCACCTCACCTTCCACCTGGCTGTGTCCCTCAAGAACCCAGAGAGTGCCCCAGAGGAGCAGCGTGCCGGCCTCTCCATCACTGGCATTCCCCAGGTTAGTTCCACACATTGCCCTGACTTGGGGGTGCTACAGATGATAAAGGAGTCTGGAGAGGACACAAGAATCTGGAGGGGACTAATGGAGAGTGGAGGGGATGAAAGAGTATGAAAGAAGAAGAGCCGTGTGAAGGGGAAGAGAGGTCTGGAGAGGATAGATGAGTATGAAGGAGAAAGTTCAGTCTAGAATGGAAAGAAGAGTTGAGTTTGGTAAGGACAGAGTAGCCTGTCCTCTCTCCATTGAAAACATGTAAACACTTGGCTGAACTGACCGTCTATGTGTACAGGGACATAGGAAGACAGCTATTAAAAGTGTATGGGTAGCCGAAATAATTTATTTGCCTCTTTAAGTTGTTTGAGTAAACTGTAGCCACAGAGACACCAGTATTAAGATTCTAGATGCCGGTGCCTATGTTTGTTTTACAGGTGAGAGACTGAAATATCCAGCAGTGAACTCAGGAAATGAAAATGTCAGTAATGAAAGGTCTACAAGTTCACTTAAGCCTACAGAAAGTACCTACCTGAAATATATACCATCTATGCCTAGACCCAGTACAGATGTGGAAGACCAGGTCCATTCCTTGCAGGTTCGTCAAATTTTTTAAAAAGTTTGCTTCAGAACGGAATCGATTCTACCGAAACCAAAATTGCTAGAGAACGTCCTACAGGCTTTCTAGGAAATCCTGTTATCTCTTCTCGTCTGCAGCATAGCATGGGACATACATGGCAGTAGGTCAGCAGTCTATGGGTGTTAGTAGTAGCAGTGGTGTTGTAGTGTTAATAGTGGAGGCAGTAGAGTATTAGCAGGGAGGAGTAGCAGCTGCAACGGTGGCAGGAGCAGCCACATGGTACGGAACTTATTGGTATGCCGCAGACAGCAGAAGTAGCGTGATTACAGCAGTGACAGCAGCAGTATGGTACAGACCACGATAGGCAGGCAGACAGCAGCAGTGACAAGATGGGGCACCGTTAGCCAGGCCTGATCTATTTATCGGCCTCAGTCCGAAGAGTGTGAAAATCCTTCAGAATCCAGACTTGGTTCATTTAAAGAAAAATGATCTGTTGGACACTGACAGAGGACAACTCTGGTTGTCACCCCTCCCCCTGCGGCCGTGCATACCCTCTCTGAGATGACACTGCAGATTGGGCAAGAAAGAAGAAAGAAAGCGTGTTTTGCCAGTTCGAGTCATTGTTCCAGGCGTCCATGGGGTCAGGGAACTGGGTATGAACCAGGGAAAGGTCACAGTCATTTAAAAAATGGCAGAATTTCAAACATTTTTTGTTGGGAAGTAAAATGGACGGTTGACCAAAGTACGAATATCACACAGCAGAATGACATTTTGGTGAAGGTGTAGAAGTGTGCCATATTTCCACATTGACGAGACAAGTCTTGGCAGGTGTCGCAGCAGTGAAAAATCCTGTTCCATTGTGGAACAACTAGCCAACTGAACTGCCTGCTGCGGCTTCTGCTACTTGTTGTATCATAGGCAGCTGGAAAGAGGTGACTAAATTTTGAGTAAAAGAGCTGCATTTGCATGCTATATTTGCAGATTGAGGAAAGTCAAATTTTTTGACTGTGGTGGTACTCTTGCTTACCTGGCGAAAAGTCCCAGCACACCATTGGGGCTAGAGCCCAGAAAAATGTAATTTAGGGGAAGGCCAGGAACTCGACCAAGTGGGGTTCGGCTTGTGCATAATCTTTTACTTTATAAGACACAGCTAATTTGTAAAGTAGGAAAATAAAATACAAAATATTTTTCATCAGACCTCAGAACAGACGCCCATATCAGATCCTCAAATCAGATCCCTTATCAGATCCTCAGATAAGACCCCCAATCAGACCTCCATGTCACACCTCATTATCAGACCCCCATAAGAGCTCAAATAAATTAACTTAGCTCTCCTGCTCCACCGCTACTCTGCAGTTCTGGTGGTCTCTCCTGAACTCTCTTCTCCTTAGTCATCCACTGTGCTGCACTCACTCATAGTTATAGCAAAATGTCTCTTTCTGTAATTTAAATACAGAGATGCAATAAACTGTCCTTTACTTAAAAAAACACAATGCACACTGCTTTTGATAATTTTTCATTTACTTTGGATATAATGCAGTACTGGTGTCTACTGTGTAATTTACATTTAATAACACTGGTTTAATAAAGAGCTTTCTGTAGTATAAAACAAATCCTGCAAACTTGTAATGTGATTATTCCCCCTCACCTACAATATAACGATGCAGGAAAGGCCCATAATACTTTTGACTATGGTGTAATTTGCATTTAATTCCACTGGTATAAAAATAGCTCTATTGCTATAAAATGCTTTTGCTATAAATTCAATTAGTTTTACAGAGATACTAAGCACTGAAATTAAAATGTACATTTGCTAAGCATTTGCAGTAGAATGCTGTCGGGGTGCTGTACTGGCAATAAACGGGCAATAAGCCTATGTAGAAAATTCAGGTTTTGAAGAAAAAAAAAACATCTGCCTCTATGTTCAAATGAGAAAATATAGGTGGTTGGTTTTGTAATGCAGAACTACTTGAATGAGGTGCTGCAGCCGTTGTATTAAGCAGTGTACCCAGCCCCTCACTCCCTCTAAGCTTTCCCTGATTAGTGATGAGCGGCAGGTGCCATATTCGATTTCGACGAAATTCGCGAATATTCGAAAGAATATTTGTTTCATATTCGTCGAAATCGAATATTCGTCATTATTCTAGTTATCGCGATTAATATGCGATTTAAATAATCGCGTATCGCGATTTTAACTTAAGGCTACTTTCCTATTGGTTTCATATCTAGAATTATAGCGAAGATGACGGATATGACGAATGTATTTGTCATATTCCTCAAAACGAAGATAATGAAGTATTCTCCATCTTCGTTTTAGCAACCTATTCGTCAACTTCGCTAATTCTAGCAATCAAATAGGAAGGTTGACTATAGAGACAGCTGTGTTTAATTTGCTATGCGATTATATATATATATTTTTTTAATAAATAGAATAATTATAATAATTATATCAAGTAATATAATTATTCTATTAAAAAAAAAAAATCGCATAACGAATTTAACACAGTTGTCTCTATAGTCAACCTTCCTATTTGATTGCTAGAATTAGCGAAGTTGATGAAAATGGAGCTAAAACGAAGATGGAGAATACTGCGTTATCTTCGTTTTGAGGAAGATGACGAATACATTCGTCATATTCGCTATTCGCTAATTCTACCAAGCCAACCATAAACTTCCTTGCTCATGGAGCGTCCCCATCACCATGGGAACGTCTCCATATACTAAAATGTACTGTCGGATTTGAGGAATTACGTTGAAATCGCAATGCGATTAATTCAAGTTATATTAATCGCATTGCGATTTCAACTTAGAGCTGGGTTTATAATGGGTCAGCTTGCTAGAATTAACGAAGTTAACGAATATGGAATATAGCAGCAGTGCTAAGTTGAAATCGCAATGCGATTAATTTAACTTGCGATTTCTACTTAGCACTGCTGCTATATTCCATATTCGTTAATTCTAGCCTATGTAAGATAGCAGTGCAAAGTTGTAATCGCAATGCGATTAATATAACTTGAATTAATCGCATTGCGATTTCAACGTAATTCCTCAAATCCGACAGTACATTTTAGTATATGGAGACGTTCCCATGGTGATGGGAACGCTCCATGAGCACGGAAGTCGGCAGAAGTGGCAACGGGCACTGACTAGAGCAGCCAGGAAGCCAGGAATCCTCAGGACAGGTAAGAACTACTTTTGGGAAGTGGGAAAGAAAAAAATATAACTAAAAAAAAAAAAAAAAATGAATATTCGAAATAGCGAATTTATAGCGCTATGTTCGAAATATTCGAGAATTAGCGAAGTGCCGATATTCGCTAAAAAATATCGCTATTCGAATATTCGCGCTCAACACTATCCCTGATCAATTTTTTTTCTGTCCCTAAACTGTCCTTGTTACACTACAATAGCTGCTTGTGCCTCTCTATACTGTGTAAGATCGATTTCTGTCGAGCATTGCATCAACCCATCCACTCTCATCAGAAGCTCAACAGAGAATGATGTCTGCTTGTCCTGCACCGTCATCTCCCTGCCTACTGGCACTTCTGATTGGCTGATGAAGCTGTCAGCCTGTGGGCCAATCAGGGTAAGCTCCCCTCCCAACTTCCTTCCATGGTAATGCAAGAATCTTTTTCTTCCTCCCTCATGGTTTTGGTAGCCACAATGTACAGTAAAATGTGCACTGTTTTACTGGAGCAAACTTGAAAAAACATCAGCTTTGTTTGGCTGACAAATTTTTGTGAAATTTGTAAGGAACCCGATTTGTAACAATTCGATTTGTTGATCTCTAATAATAATATATTCATTCTAAAAATCTAATTGAAGTTTTTTTTCAGGCAGCATCAATTCCATCAAGATCTATCATTGGCATCTTCTCTAGATCTGAGGAGGAGGACTACTCCTGGTTGAAGAGACTACTTACATCAGAAGAATTAGGACATAAAACTGTTCAGTGTTGTCACCTTTCTGGTAGTGACAATGAGGCCTTGCTAAAGGTGGCCTTTAAACTTCAGCTTGGGATTCTATATCACAGTGTGAAGAACGGGAAGATACGTCTCACTGACTTCGAGGATTCTCTGTATCATGAGGAGCTAGAGAAGCTGTCGACCAGACTTGGTAAGAGGCTGCAGTATGATCCATCAAAGACAGGAGATGATTGAACAGGATGTATCTCCTTGTCTTGTCGTCATCTCATTCCCTGTCTTCTTATGTCTCCTCTATTCCACCATGGTTTATTTTCTTCTGTTTTTCTCTTTTAAGTCCTTTTCTCTTCTTCATCTTCTTCCTTCTCTGTTTTTCTGTTTCGCTTCTTTCTCTACAAACTTCTCTAGTTATCCTCCTTATGTTCTATTCTTGTTCTTTTTTCCTATTCATGTTCTATCCTCCTTCTCTTCTTCATTTTTCTCTGTTCTTCTGCTCTTTTTCTGACTTTAAAACGTATCATTTTATCACCTTGTCTTATCTTCATCTTTCTGATTTTCTTTCTTCTCTTCTCTGTTCGTTGTTCTCTTCTTTCTCTGCATCCTTCTTTTTCCCCCTTAATGTTTTCATCTTCCTTGTTTTTCCACTTTATTTTTCTACGTCTCTTCCTTCTCTATGATTTTCTATTTTATCTAGTTTATATTTTGTTATCATTTTCTT
The DNA here is from genome assembly GCA_033119425.1 of Bufotes viridis. NCBI lineage: Eukaryota > Metazoa > Chordata > Amphibia > Anura > Bufonidae > Bufotes > Bufotes viridis. The sequence continues at coordinate 2,697,727 of CM065595.1, read as the reverse complement.
CATCCTTATCTTATTCTTTCTTTCTTATTTTGTTCTTCTTTCCTCTTTGTTATGGTTCTCTGTCTCATTTCCTTCCTGTCTTGACCTCCTCTTCTTCTTTGTCTTCCTTCTTTGTATCCTCTTCATTTTTTGGCGTCTTCTTCTTCTTCATAGTATTTCTTCTTTCTGTTTCTCACCTCCTGTCTTCATCTTCTTCCTCTTCCTTTTTATTCTCTCCATGTTCTCTTCATCTTCTTCCTCTTCCTTTTTATTCTCTCCATGTTCTCTTCTCTTCTTTCTCCTTTCTTATTCTGTTCTTCTTTCTCTATAGACTCCTATTTTATCTCCTTCACGTCTTGTCCTTCACATCTATTTCCTTCACTCTTCCGCTGTTCCTCTTTATAGTTCTCTGTGTCATCTCCTTCACCTCATCTTCATCGTCCTCCGTTTTTATCCTCCTCCTCTTTTGACCTCTTCTTCCTTCTCTCTTCCTCTATATTCTTCTGTTTTATGTGACTTGCCTTTATTTCTGTGGTTGGTTCAGGAAAGAGGAAGATGATTGTGGTGATTGATGATCTGGATGACAGTGGAGATAAGATAAAGCAGAAGATTCTGAATAAGCAGCCAAGTCTAGGAAGACTGACTGGAGACATCTTCCTCTTCACTGAAGCTGAAAAGAAGGAGGTGGATCGTCAAAGTCAGGGCAAACATGGAAAAACAATGAGCGAATCAGCGAGAGACAAAATCAGCAACATAATGAGACTTATCACCTAAAGGTTACGGCTAAAACCTTGTTTAGTGACTGCTCCAGATCCATTACCTCTAATAAATGTGTTTCAGAGATTGAGAAATTGCTGAACAGTGATTACGTCATTTATTTCATCTATGACATTACTTATCCTGTACTGATCCTGAGTTACATCCTGTATTATACTCCAGAGCTGCACTCAATATTCTGCTGGTGGAGTCACTGTGTACATACATTACTTCTCCTGTACTGATCCTGAGTTACACCCGGTATTATACTCCAGAGCTGCACTCACTATTCTGCTGGTGCAGTCACTGTGTACATACATTACTTATCCTGTACTGATCCTGAGTTACATCCTGTATTATACTCCAGAGCTGCACTCCCTATTCTGCTGGTGCAGTCACTGTGTACATACATTACTTATCCTGGACTGATCCTGAGTTACATCCTGTATTATACTCCAGAGCTGCACTCACTATTCTGCTGGTGCAGTCACTGTGTACATACATTACTTATCCTGTACTGATCCTAAGTTACATCCTGTATTATACTCCAGAGCTGTACTCACTATTCTGCTGGTGCAGTCACTGTGTACATACATTACATATCCTGTACTGATCCTGAGTTACATCCTGTATTATACTCCAGAGCTGCACTCACTATTCTGCTGGTGCAGTCACTGTGTACATCCATTACTTATCCTGTACTGATCCTGAGTTACATCCTGTATTATACTCCAGAGCTGCACTCACTATTCTGCTGGTGCAGTCACTTTGTACATACATTACTTATCCTGTACTGATCCTGAGTTACATCCTGTATTATACTCCAGAGCTGCACTCACTATTCTGCTGGTGCAGTCACTTTGTACATACATTACTTATCCTGTACTGATCCTGAGTTACATCCTGTATTATACTCCAGAGCTGCACTCACTATTCTGCTGGTGCAGGCACTGTGTACATACATTACTTATCCTGTACTGATCCTGAGTTACATCCTGTATTATACTCCAGAGCTGCACTCACTACTCTGCTGGTGCAGTCACTGTGTACATACATTATTGATCCTGAGTTAAATTCTGTATTATATTCCAGAGCTGCACTCACTATTCTGCTGGAGCAGTCACTGTGTACATACATTACATTACTTATCCTGACTGATCTTGAGTTACATCCTATATTATACTCCAGAGCTGCACTCACTTTTCTGCTGGAGCAGTCACTGTGTACATACATTACTTATCCTGTACTGATCCTGAGTTACATCCTGTATTATACTCCAGAGCTGCACTCACTATTCTGCTGCTGCAGTCACTGTGTACATACATTACTTATCCTGTACTGATCCTAAGTTACAGCCTGTATTATACTCCAGAGCTGCACTTACTATTCTGCTGGTGCAGTCACTGTGTACATACATTACATTACTTATCCTGTACTGATCCTGAGTTACATCCTGTATTATACTCCAGAGCTGCACTCACTATTCTGCTGGTGCAGTCACTGTGTACATACATTACTTATCCTGTACTGATCCTGAGTTATATCCTGTATTATACTCCAGAGCTGTACTCACTACTCTGCTGGTGCAGTCACTGTGTACATACATTACTTATCCTGTACTGATCCTGAGTTACATCCTGTATTATACTCCAGAGCTGCACTCATTATTCTGCTGCTGCAGTCACTGTGTACATTACATTACTTATCCTGTACTGATCCTGAGTTACATCCTGTATTATACTCCAGAGCTGCACTCACTTTTCTGCTGGTGCAGTCACTGTGTACATACATTACTTATCCTGTACTGATCCTGAGTTACATCCTGTATTATACTCCAGAGCTGCACTCACTATTCTGCTGGTGCAGTCACTGTGTACATACATTACTTATCCTGTACTGATCCTGAGTTACAGCCTGTATTATACTCCAGAGCTGCACTCACTATAGATTAATGTAATCTTTCTACATGTTGTCTGACTCCGAGGTTTATTGGAGAATAGGAGATAATACAGAAGATAGTAATAATGCCATAAATCTAGAGGACATTGGATTCTGGAGATGATTTACATATTTCTTGTATTTTTAAAGTAAAGAGAGCAAAGAGCAGAAGAAGTTGATTTCAGCTCTGAAGCCTGTAATGTTTCTATGTACATTCTCACATGCGGTTTGTTTACCTGCCCTCATAGCTAATCCCATTATCCTTTATGGGATCTTCTGGGATCTGGGGTCTGTCTGATGTGACTGTCATCGAGTGAATGAAGACTTGTTGGTTTAGAAAGTAAATTTACACTCCGATGACTTCGTGCCTCAGGGGTCTCTCCAGAGAAGTGTGGTCAGTGGTCTATCTCCGTTGTACATAGTGACCTCCAAACTCCAGTGCTGGGGTCGCTGTCATTCAACTTTCTTGGATCTGACAAAAGGCGTTAATTTCTCATGTGCAGCAAAAACCCTTGACAGGCGGCAAAGCAAATGGCGACCACTGGGTGGCGGCAGAAGGACACACATACTGTAGACATCTCACGACTCATTTATTTAGCTGACTATCTTGTGCACATACAGTATTTCAAGGTATGTTGAGTTAAAAGCAAAGTAAGTAAGGACACTATACAGAGGATGGGAGTCGTAGTGCTGGTTCTGTCTTTGCAGATATCAGCTTCACTTATTAAACTCCTGATGTCATCTGGGGGCAGAATTATCACTTCATATGGAAATAAATTTAATTCATATTTCAGAATTATTGCAAAGTAAAAGAGGAGGAATTTGCAGCAGCAAGTGATCAGGTCATGGCCCTGGAAATCTGCTTGGTTCCTGTGGTGTCTCCTCCATTCCCCCATTGTACTAGTTTTGGTAGATCACCTCCAGGCTCCATCTAAGCAGGTAACATAGATACAAGCATGATTGCGGGGCTCCGGGGCTCCATTCTTTAGGGGGCTCATCCTCCTCACAGTCTTTATACTATGACGTCTCTTGTATCTCTCAGTTCAGGGTTGAACAAAAGCTTCCCTCATTCCTGGAGAGATAAGAAACTATTAATTTCGCAGCTTCAGACCTAAAAACCACCGTCTGTGATGGGAGGTGAGCAGCAGAAGGACCCACAGAAAAATGAGGATAAGACCACACAGGACGTTTCCCAAAAACGGAGATAGAGTTCCCGCTGAGCCGTGTGGAATCAGCTGTAACCCGATAAGAAGACATTGAAGACACCACAACCTAAGTATAGAAGAGCTGAGGACATCTCCAGACCACCAGTCAACATGGAGAAAGAAACACTGAGGAAGTTTGATGAGATGAAACACATCATGGAGGAAACACAAAGTAAGGTTTATAGTGACCGCCATGTCTTCTCCGTTCTGTCTCACCCTACTAAGAAACTTCTGCAATTCGTCATCAACAATCCGGGGAACAGATTTGGAGACCATTTGTGGCCATGAGTCAGTTGGTGGTATCATTCAGTTTAAGCTTCTGAAAGGGAACTAATGGGGACATCTCCAGTGATCTAGAGCAGGGAAGGGGTTAATGGTGACATGTCCAGTAATGTTAATAGTAACATTCCTAGTGGTCTAGGGTGGTGAAGGGGTAATTATACATTTGATAATGGTCTAGAACATTGAAGGGTTTTATTAATGTCCCACATAGTAGTGAATGGGTTTAAGGTTACATCGCTGGTGGTGTAGAGGTCAGCATGGCCATCACGTGTCCTCCCTGCCTGATCTTCAGCTCCTCCTCCTGCCTTGATCGTACAGATCATATAGATTATAGCAGGTAATAGAGTGCACCGGGAGCCACATAACACTCGCACAGGTCTTCATAGGGGCAGAGATGAAATACCCCCTGCAATCTGAAGGAATTGTCTGCATGTTAAATGAGATATGAAATCTCTGGACCACGGGTATAGGGGCGGCCAGTCATAGAGACATAGAAAGCAGAAAAAGATCACCTGGTCCATCTAGTCGCCCTTATATTATTTCCTAGTTCTCCTAGGACAGACGTCTTTATCTCGGGGTTAAATTTACTTAGTCTACATTTCCTAATCACATCTGCTGGGAGTTGCTTCCAAGCCTGAACTTCTCTTTTGGTGTAATAATATGTCCTGCCAGTCCTGATCTTACCCCGGCTAATCTTAGATTGTCCCCATGGTTCTTGTGTTCAGCTTCTTAGTGAGGACACTTCCCTCCTGAACCTTATTAGACTTTTTACATAGGTAAAGTTTTTGCTCCTGTCTGCCTTCCCTTCTTTCCTTGTGGTAACATATGTGAAGGTTTCCATCATGTTCCCCCTTCCCCTACTTCTGTTATGTATATTTATCAGATCATTATACCCAGCGTGGGGTCAGTTGTTGATTCCATAGTCCTAATTGGAGTCAGTAGGTGGTAATGACCTCCCAGAAAAAAGTGTCAAGACAGCATTGTAAGTGGCAGACAATAAATGTCCAAACCCCCCCGGCCTCTAGTCAAGCTTGGCTCCTCCATTTTTACGTAGAAACGTTTTCAAGAAATCTACAGCGAGTCCAGTTGCCTTGATTTATTCTTTACAGATATACCATGACCTGGATAAATGAGATCCTGCACAGGCCTTTATTCTTCAAGTCTTGTCTTTCTTGTCTGTTGCCTTCCTTTTCTCCCTTCTTCTACTTTTCTTCTTTATCTATAAAGATGTTTTACTTCCTTCATATCTTCTCCTCATCGTCTTTATTCTCTTTTTATCCTATTCATCTTTTGACTTCTTCTATCTCTTCTTCTTCTTCCTTCTCTCTTCTTCTGTTTCTCTTCTTTATAGTTTTTTTTGTCTACTCCTTTACGTCTTGTCTCGTGTTTACTTTTTCGTCTTCCTCCTCTTCATCTTTTGACCCCTTTTTCTCATCTTTTTCCTTTTCTGTTCTTCTGTTCCTCTTTTTGTCTATATTCTTCAGTCTTATGTGACTTGCCTTTATTTCTGTGGTTGGTTCAGGGAAGATGAAGATGATTGTGGTGATTGATGATTTGATTGACAGTGGAGATAAGATGAAACAAATGATTCTGACGAAGCAGCCGAGCCTAGGAAGACTGGCCAGAGAGATATTCTTCTTCACTGAAGCTGAGAAGAAGGAAGTGGATCGTCAAAGTCAGAGCAACATGGAACCAGAATGAGCAAATCAGCGAGAGACAAAATCAGCAACAATTGAGAATCGTCACCTGAGGAAGGAACCTTGTTCAGTGAAAGCTTCAGGTCTATTTCCTCTAATAAATCTGCTTCAGGAGGAATTACCACCTTGGTTACATTGGTCATTTATTTCACCTTGTTAGCTGTCAGTGAATTGATGTCTGGAGGCTGAGAAGTGATTTCGTTATAGTCCTATGCACACTGCTTACACAATAAACACATCCAGCACATGTGATACAGGACACATATATAGTGTTGAGTGCGAATATTCAAATTTCGAATTTTTATCGCGAATATCGGCACTTCGAAAATTCGTGAATATTTTGAATATAGTGATATATATTCGTAAAAACAAATATTGTTTTTTTTTTTTCGATCTGAACCCATTACCTAGTATACCTACCTGGTTCTACCTTGCTTGTAGACCAATGTAAGAAGGCTGCAATATTGTAGTCTGTAGTGAATTAGAACATTCTTAATTCAAAATTTAATGCGAAAAATCGGCAATGTAATATTCGCGTAATGCGAATATTCTTACACCCGAATATATAGCACTATAGAATATAGTGCTATATTTTCGTTTTTTCGAATATTCAATTTTTTTTTCCTCCCTGCTTAAGTTGCTTTTGGGCCAATGACTGTTAACATTAAATTGGAAAAAATGATGAATATCCTAAAAAACGGAAATATAGCACTATATTCTATAGTGCTCTATATTCGGGTGTTAGAATATTCGCATTACGCGAATATTACATTGCCGATTTTTCGGAATCAATAGAATAATCTCGAATATGAATATTCGCGAATATATGACGAATATTTTAACAAATATTCACAAAATATCACAAATTCGAATATTGCCCCTGCCGCTCATCACTACACATATATCGATGTTCTGTCCTCCTTATGTGTGAGGGACATAAGAAGAGTTTTATTGCAAGGATATGATGTAAGTGAAGAGGAACAGAGGAAGAAGAGGTACTCACTATAGAGAAGACGCATGTGACAATATGCTAACATATTACAGTACAACATGAGCATGAAATACATTCCATACAGTATGCATGAATATTAGAGATGAGCGAATTTCAGGTTATGAAATTCGTTCACGCTTCGTTTACTGGTAAAAGGTGAATTGCATTATGGATTCCGTTACCACGGATGCAAATCTATGACGGAATGCATAACGGAATGCCTTTGGAGCCATTCCATCATAATAGAAGTCGATGGGCTGCAAAATGGATCCGTCCCGTTTCCGTTATGCAGGAGAGGACTCAGGATCAGGAGAGGACTCAGGATCAGGAGAGGACTCCTCTGCATAAAGGAAACGGGACGGATCTGTTTTGCAGCCTATAGACTTCTATTATGATGGAATAAATAACTGAAGGACTCTAAAGGCATTCCGTTATGCATTCCGTCTTAAATTTGCGTTATGGTCCATGGTAATGGAATCCATAAGGCAATTCACCTTTTACCAGTAAACGATGCGTGAACGAATTTCAAAATGAAATTCACTCATCTCTAATAAATATACATCCTGTAATGCTAACAGCATGAGACCTACCAGCAATGCCATGTGAGCAGATACGAAGGCATTAAGTACAGTAGCTCGCATTGGACAATTGTAATAATGAGCAAACCAGTTCGGTCCGAACTTTACTACTTTGTCAGACAGCAGACAAAACAGAATATTTTCATGTTCGTTTAGGACAAATCCATTAAAACTGTGCTTAGCGCCATTTTAGTGCAACAAAAAAGCACCAGGGAGGAAGAAGAAGGGTTCTCACATGACCCTGAGAGGAAGTGGCGGAGAGGGCTTGTCCTGATTGGCTCCCAGGATGACAGACAGTCTCTATGAGCCAATCAATGCTGCAGCAGACAGGGGGGTGCCCGAGCAGAGTGTCATTCTGCGCTGGGCTGTGAATGAGGGTGGATGGGTCTTACAGTGCCTGCCAGAAAAACCACCTTAAGGAGTCAATCAGTCAGGGAGAGTCAGAAATCAAGCAGGGAGAGTGAGAAATCAATAAGAAAAAGTCAGAAATCAATCAAGCTTGTATTCTACTGCCAGGGAAAGTGAAGGGAAAGGCTAAAATGAAATCAGAAGGAAGAGAAGCTGTCAGCCAGGGAGTGAGGAGTGAGGAGCGAGGAGCTGAGGCTGCTGTGCCTCCTAGCGGAAATGCAGATGTTGAAAACCTCAAAAGCAGCTACCTATAGGGACTTACTTTTATTTTTCCCCCCATTTTCACAGAAATTAGGGGTTGGAGTGTGGAATAAAAGAAAACTGTATAACAAGTGTTCTACCATCAATCTAGAATAACATATAGAATACTAGTGAGGTCATCTCACATATTTATGTGTTTATTTTACTTTAAAAAACTGTATGAATCAGTGATTGAGAACGTAATATTAGGGCTAAATCCGTTTATTATCTCCACACACACACAGTTCCACTTTTAAAAAAAAAATGTATTTGTTTATGTCCACATGGTTGAAATTTTATTTTTGAAGGGGGAGGAGGTCAATTTAATTAATTCAGCATATAGGTGATCAGTAAAGCAATACACAGGCTAGGGCAACAATTTTCCTATGATTGCTAACGTAATATCAAGTGTATTTCCACATGGTTGGGATTTTAATTTAGAAACATAGAAACATAGAATGTGTCGGCAGATAAGAACCATTTGGCCCATCTAGTCTTCCCAATTTATTGGGGATTGTTCAATTTAATTGCTTAAGTATATAGGTGATCAGTAATGTTGAGTGAATCGAAATATCCGAAATGGACTTCAATCCAACATTCAGGAAAAGTTCGATTTGTCACAAAGCCGGATTTCCTGGTAATGAATCAATTTTTTCTGAAATGGCAGTAAAAAAATTGCATACTCACCTCATCCATTTGTTCATGGAGAGGGCTTTGCAGCTATCTTCTGACTGTCAGATGCCATGATCAGCGTTGAACACGGCATCTGAAGGGTTCAATGACAGAGGGAGGCTGTTCCCTGTCATTGCACCTGTTACATACAATGGAATGCGATTCGTAAAAAAAGTAATTTGTAACAAATTGAATTTCTTTCTGAACTTCAGCGAAGCAGCCAAACCAAATGTTTGATAAGTTTGTTCATCTCTAGTGATAGTACACCAATATCAAGGCTAGAGCAGTAATTTACCTGTGAGTGATAACGTGAAATTGAGTATCAGGTCTGGCCCTCAATCATCCATTTTAATTTCTTTTATATTAACACAGTTGGATCCGTTGTGTTTTTAATTTTTATGTTCTTCTGACAAATCAGAAGAAGGGCAAAATAAATGGTAATGTCAACAAGGCCAAACAGTATTGGTCCCGTCACAGAGTGGGGAAAGTGGCAAAAGCATGAGGAGTCAACATAGTGGCCCACTCACCAAGTGGGGAGGTGTGGGGGCAACAGCAGTGGCAGTGACAGCACAAGATTGTGGCAGTAGAAGAAGATGGCAGCAGGTGTGTGGCATCAGGTGAGTGGCAGCTTTAGAATGATGGCTGAAGCATGTGGCTTCGGTCAGGCCTGATTGTCACTTATGTCACCCTTACCAGTCTCATGGCTACGTCCCTGACTGCTCGCAACACCTGCTCCCATGTGTCATTGTTGCTACTTGCACGCCTACAGGAGGAAGCAGTGGACCTCTCTGCCAAATTTGGGCTGGCCAGTGGCTGCTGACTGTCCTCAATAAGCTCATCTTCACTGAAAAGCAGAGCAGAGCCGCCGGCATAAATCACTTCCCTGGCAGAAGGAGAGACAAAGGAAAGAGGCAGGTTCAGGACAGGTGAGGGCACAGAGCTTGTTCATGGGCCATGCCAACTAAGTGTGGTGACAGAGGACCCCACCAACTCCCGGCTATGGATGTCTGATGTCAGTTTAGATAATGCGTAAGAATGAGTTAACCATTTCAGGACAGCAGGATTGGTTTTTAAAACACGATTGCTGGATGACACTGGCAGCTCTGGCCTGTTGCTGCTACCACCCCCTTCTTATGCTGCTACTTCTGCTGGGTACAGCAACATTTTTGCCACTGCCTGTTCCCTCAGAGGGTCCTGGCACCAGTCTCTTGTACATACTGTACTGTAACAGTAACTGTATATGTAAAATAAGTTATTCAATATCAATGTGGAAAGCCAATAACAATTATATTACAAAGGTTATTCACCCCTATATGAGAATCAAGGCCTAATGGAATTGCCTATCTATTAAACAAGGAGGACACTGTTCAAGTAGATAGCTCTGTGCCCTACGTTGGGGCTTGATTCAAACTGTGCTGTCTTCTATCAATACAGCTTCAGATTACAATCCCTGCACTATCCCTGCACTGTCCTCGCACTCTCCATATAGTGGTAAAAACTCTCCCTACAATCTCCCTATATTGTCCCTGCACTGTCTTTGCACTGTCTCTGCACTTTTCCTATCCAATATTCCACAATTAAAGGCTTCTTGAACACTGTCCCTAGTACTTGTTATGTCTTTCCCTATGCTCAGTTTTCAGTGAAATGGCAGAGAACCTTGCGGGATTAGGCTTTTTTAGGGCTATGACATCACAGGGGCTGGTTAGATGCGGATTTGCTGTCTGCGCTGCATTGTGGGTGATCTCGCATTCCTGAGCTTCTTACCAGAGATGAGCGAATTGAAGCTGACAAAGTCGAATTTGTTCCGAATTTCAAGAACAATTTGATTCTGAACGAATGCAAATTTCCTCGCGCTTCGTGGTAACGAATCACATTTTTTCCTAACATGGCGTTGCCGGCTACAATGACGGCTAAAATGGCGGCTACACGTGTGAGGACATGGGGCAAGGAACTCTGGGAAGGGGGGATGACCCATAATGCCATGCATGCAGCCAATCAGTAGCCAGCCAGCCTGGTGATGTCACAGCCCTATAAATACGGCGGCCATCTTAGATTCTGCTATTCACCAGTGTACTTTGTTCAGGGACAGACGTGTATCCAGCCGCTAGGAATCATAGGAAAAACTTAATTGTGCAGGGAAACATTACTAGGGGATCCAGATAGTCTCATAATACAGCACTGACATTCCAGCAATGAGTTATTGGGGTGCAAGTCCTATGTTGAAAAGCCTTTAGCGGCTTATATCTGTGGAAAAAGAGAAATATATACTCTCTGCTCTGATTCTCTGTTCACTGCAGCTATATATGGTGAAAGCGTTTAGTGCCCTATTATAGTACAATACCAGAAAAATAAACGCAGTTCACATTTGGTGTTATTAGCGCTAAAAGCGTAAATTGCCAGTTCAGTACAACCCGAGAAAAATATACTCTGCTGACATTTTGGTGTTATTTGCGCTAAAAACATATATTGCCAGTTCAGTGCAACCCGTGAAAAATATACGCTGTTCACATTTGGATGTTATTTGCGCTAAAAGTGTTTATTGCCATATTTCAATCCAATCCGAGAAAAATAGACTAAGTTAACATTTGCTGTTATTTGTGCTCCTGGAACCGGAGGAGTACACAGGAGGAGTACACAGTGGGCTCAGCATGCATGTTGGTACCTGCGTCCCTGGATCTAATGGAGGCTGTTATAGCACCAGAAAGGGTTAATAAGTATGGTTGATCCCAGCATGCATGCTGGGCCCGCACTCCCTGGATTTTATGTGGCTGTCATGGCCCATAACAGGTAGGATTTAGCATTAGGACCTCTCACGAGGGGGCCTTGGCGTGGCGAGTGGCTTATTACCTTTTGATCAAAATGTACACTAACTACCTCTTACAGCTTCTGTCATAGAGGCAGGGCAGAGTTCTGGTAGCAGAGTGCTGTTAAAAATTTTTGTTTGTCATCTCCACACTATGTCACCTTTCCACTCTGTGTTATCATGCTGCTGCTGCCATCTCCACACTATGTCACCGTGCCACTTTGTGGCCTTCTAATGCTGCCATCTCCACACTATGTCACTGTGCCACTCTGTGGTATCATCATGCTGCTGCTGTCATCTCCACACTATGTCACCTTTCCACTCTGTGTTATCATGCTGCTGCTGCCATCTCCACACTATGTCACTGTGCCACTCTGTGGTATCATGCTGCTGCTGCCATCCCCACACTATGTCACCTTGTCACTCTGTGGTATCATGCTGCTGCTGTCATCTCCACACTATGTCACCTTTCCACTCTGTGTTATCATGCTGCTGCTGCCATCTCCACACTATGTCACTGTGCCACTCTGTGGTATCATGCTGCTGCTGCCATCCCCACACTATGTCACCTTGTCACTCTGTGGTATCATGCTGCTGCTGTCATCTCCACACTATGTCACCTTTCCACTCTGTGGTATCATGCTGCTGCTGCCATCTCCACACTATGTCACTGTGCCACTCTGTGGTATCATGCTGCTGCTGCCATCTCCACACTATGTCACTGTGCCACTTTGTGGCCTTCTAATGCTGCCATCTCTACACTATGTCACTGTGCCACTCTGTGGTATCATGCTGCTGCTGCCATCTCCACACTATGTCACCGTGCCACTTTGTGGCCTTCTAATGCTGCCATCTCCACACTATGTCACTGTGCCACTCTGTGGTATCATCATGCTGCTGCTGCTGTTGCTGTCATCTCCACACTATGTCACCTTGCCACTCTGTGGTATTATGCTGTTGCTGTCGTCTCCACACTATGTCACCTTGCCACTCTGTGGTATTATGCTGTTGCTGTCGTCTCCACACTATGTCACTGTGCCACTCTGTGGTATCATCATGCTGCTGCTGCTGTTGCTGTCGTCTCCACACTATGTCACCTTGCCACTCTGTGGTATTATGCTGTTGCTGTCGTCTCCACACTACAGCCAGGAAATAGCAGTTTTTTAACGCGATTTGCCGCAATTAAATTTGGATCGAAGCTAATTTTTTCAGTGAATTCAGCGAACTAGGCGAAGTGAATTTGAATTGGTTGTGAATCAAATTTTCCCTGAATTTCGGATTATATTCCACTTCAGATGCTTCGATTTGCTCAACACTAGCGAGAACATAGAATATTGAAATCTTTCACCAAAAATAATTCCCTTTCTCCAGTATCCGGTTTATCAGGGGGTAGGTACAAGGCAGCCAGAGTTGTTAAATACGACAGGAAGGTGGGGAGATCTGTCCTTATAACTCAGGTAGAGGTTGTCCTCCTCTGTAGCTGGCAGAGGCTCAGCCTGACGGGCTCCATCACGCTGGGATAGAATAGGGGCTTCAACACAATCAGCCATTTGCTGAATGAACCTTCTCTTCAGCAGAAATCACACATTATGTACAGCCTTACACTATGGATATGCAGCACTTGTAATTCTATTATATTTATTACATGTATGTACCTCCACAACATATTTATGAGACTGTATTATACTCCAGAGCTGCACCCGCTATACATTAATGCAATATTTCTACATGTTGCGTGACGCGGAGGTTTATTGTAGAACGGGAGATAACACAGAAGATCGTAATAATGCCATAAATGTGGAGGACATTGGATTCTGGAGATGAATTTTATAATAGTAATGAGAGCAAAGAGCAGAAGATGTTGATTCCAGCTCTGAAGCCTGTAATGATTTCCTGTACATTCCCGTCTGCTGTTGGTGTCCCAGTCTTCATAGCTAAGGCTATTTTCACACTAGCGGCACGGACCTCCGGCAGGCTGTTATGTCGGATGAACAGCCTGTCAGATCCATCCTGCCGCTAGTGAACGTATGCCCCCGGACTACCGCTCCAGCCCCAGATGTCGTAGTTTTATTCTGGTGGCCTCTCAGCATGTGCTGCCATGTCTCCGCCAGAACTCCGCCTCCATTATAGTCAACAGGGCCGGAGCGGTAGTCCGGGGGCACACGTTCACTAGCGGCAGGACGGATCCAACAGGCTGCTCACCTGACGGAACAGCCTGCCGGAGGTCCGTGCCGCTAGTGTGAAAGTAGCCTAATCCTCTCATCCCTTATGTGATCCTCTGGGGTCTGGGATTCTCTCTGATGTGACTTTCAACGAGTGAATGAAGGTCTGATGGTTTCGAAAGTAAATTAACACACTGATCGCTTCCAGAGTTTTTTCTTTTTTTTTTGGGATAACTTTTCCCAAAACCAGAGACAGACAATTTTTTTTTACGGACAAATTGGAAAACCATAATGAATTATATTGATTATAAGTGATCTATGGCTATAGCTCAAAATACGGATAACACCTCATCACCAGCATTTACTGTGAGCTGTAAAATGATAATTAACACCAAAATCCTCTAGTCAAGAACCACCAGCCTCAAAAAAATCATGGACACATCTATTTTTTTTTTTTTTTGGACACAGGAAAAAAATCACCTATTTTTACGGACTGTCCAGAAATTTTTGAACGGTAGACAACCCTGATCGCTTCATGTCTCAGGGGTCTCTCCAGAGAATTGTGGTTTATCCTATGAATGGTCCAGTTGTACATGGTGACCTCCAAACTCCAGTGCTGGGGCCCCTTCCATTAAACTTTTTTGTATCTGTCAAAAGTCTTCAATATCTCATGTACAGCAAAATGCTTGATAGGCGGCAGTGCACATCACAACCACTGGGTGGTGGCCCATGGACACACATAGCATAGGCATCTCATGACACAGAATCACAAAAGCAGTTTTTTAAGCTGAATTTCTTGTGCACATATCTCAGGGTTTGTTGAGTCAAGAACAAAGATAAGTAACCACAATCAGGTCATTGCTGTCCTTCCCCTAAGGGCCCCTGAAATCGAATTGGTTGTTGTGGTGTCTCCTCCATTCCCCTATTCTACTAGTATTGGTAGATCACTTCCATCCCAGCAGTTGGCATATATAAATGCGTGGGGGTCTCCAGTGCTCCATTCTGTAGCAGATTCATCCTCCTCAGGGTCTTCATACTATACATTCCCAATTCTTGCAGGTGTCTGTCTTTTATCTCTAAGTTCAGAATTGAACATTGGACTCAGAGAGATCCAAGAAAATCTTTCCTCATTCCCGAAGAGATAAGAAACAAGGAAGTTCTCAGCTTCAGACTTAATGACCACAGTCTGTGGCGGGAGGTCAGCAGCAGAAGGACATGTAAGATCCACAGAATAATGAGGCCAAGACAATGAAGGACATTCCCCACAACCAGAGATAGAGTATCCACTGAGCTGCCGGGAATCAGCTGTGACCTGAGCAGAAGACAACACTACGACCTAAGGACAGAAGAGCATCTCCAGACCAACGGTCAAGATGGAGCAAGAAACACTGAAGAAGTTTGATGAGATGAAATACATCATGGAGGAAACACGAAGTAAGGTTTACAGTGATTGTCATGTCTTCTGTCTGACCCTACTGAGAAACTTCTGTAATTTATCATCAGTAATCCGGGGAACAGATGTCGTGACCATTTGTGTCCACGAGTCGTTCTCTCTAGATTTTGTCTTCCTTCATGTCTTAATTGAGGGGGATTTATGGAGAGCAGTTGGTTCTGCCTTTCATTTTAGACTTCTGAAAGGGAGTTAATGGTGACATCTCCAGTAATCTACAGCAGTGAAGGAGTTAATGGTGACATCTCCAGTGGTGTAGAGCAGCGAGATGGTTAATAGTGACATCCTAGTTGTCTAGGGTGGTGAAAGGGTTAGTAGTAAATTCTTGGTGTTCTAGAGCATTGAAGGGTTTTATTAATGCTACATGTAGTAGAGAAGGAGTTAATGGTTACATCTAAGGATAAGTGAATCAACTTTGGATGAAACATCTGAAGTCGATTTGCAAAAAACTTAGAATGTATTGGCTCCCCACGAGACTTTGCACAATAACTTCATAAATTAATTTGTACTGTAAAAAACCATCTCCCGAACCACTTGGAACCGAACCAGAGTTCGTGATTTTTTTTTTTACAGTACAAATTAGCTTATGAAGTTATCTCAGGAGACTTCGTAAAGCAATAACTTCGGCTTGTCAGAGCCAATACATTCTAATACTGTACGGAGCTCAATACCGAGTATTAGAACTAATTTTTATGCGAATCATCAAATACTCTGAAAGCTGAAACAATTGTCTGCAGGGTAAATTAGAAAAATACCCCAGAACCCGGGTATAGGACCACCTGCTGCTGCCAGTGCCTGCCCACCGACTGCCCTCCAAGTATACATGTGTCCTATAGAGTATATACAGCTCCATCATGTGTTGTAAATGTATCTAACATGTCATATAATGATCTATGTGTTTATGACCGAGATATTCTCCTCCAAATGACAGAACCCAGTAAAGAGAGCAGTGGATGCACCGTAAGTATCTATCTATCTATCTATCTATCTATCTATCTTTCTGTTGATCAATTCAAATGAGCTTTATTGGCAGGACTAACCATAATAGCATTGCCAAAGAAAGTGGGAAATAATTGGGTATGGTCAGGGGATGGGGACACATCCAGAGTAGGAGTATAGGAGTCAATGGTGTATCAGGCTCCTCTCAGTCAGTATCCACTGTGTTCTCCTCTTCTCCCTATAGTCTCGAGAGTCTCTCTTCCACCTCCATGAAGGAAAAGTCTGGGCAGAGATCTGTCAGTCTCCCAAAGTGGGTGTTCCTCCCTGCTGAGTATTTGGGGCACCGCAGCAGGAAGTGAGCCTCATCTTCCACGGCCTCTTGGTCTCACTGCTGGCATAGTCTGCTTTCCCTGGGCTTGTACCTCTGTCGGTTCTGCCTGGAGTCGATAAGCAGGCTGTGGGCATTCCGTCTGTAGAGGCTCAGGATCTGTCACTCTGGGGTTGGGGAGTTTCTACAGATATGGGACCAGTTTGTACTCCCTCTGCAGGCTCTGGAAGATCTTCAGATTCTGGGATGTTCTTATGTCGTTCTTCCAGACACTGATATACTCCTCTTTGCTCTTGTGTATCGTTCTCTGGATTTCCCCGTTTGTCAGGCTCTATTGGTTGGTGGCTTGGTCAGGCTGGGTTTGGGTGACTTCTTCCAGGGTGCTTTGTTTTTCTGGGGCTCCATGGTGAAGCAAGGCTTTGTGGTGGTAGGAACTGGAACTGCTGCTATGTAGACGGGCTCTGAATGATAGTGTTCTCTTCTGGACAGCAAGGTAAAGTGGGATTCTGCCAAGCTCTGCTTGACTGGCGCTGTTAGAAATGCTCCTGAGGAGCTGGAGAAGGTGTTTGAAAAATTCTACGTGGAGTATTTCTGTTGGCCCAGAGTTCGCTGCCATACAGGAGGAGTGGGGCAATGATGGTATCAAGGATTCTAAGACAGACGGTCACTGGTGCCTGTGATGAGACAGACGCCTTCTGATGGCATAGAAGGTTTTGCACGCCTTGTCTTTCAGTGTCTCTATGGCTTGATTAAAGCTCCTGACTGGCTAATTTCTAATCCCTGGTAGGTATCTCTGTCAGTTTCGGTAAGTGGAAAGTTGCTTAGCAGAAAGGAAGGATGCCTGGCTGGTTTCTGGTTTCTCTTCTAGAACACCAATGAGGTTTTCAATGGATTTATCGGCAATGCCCACGTTGTCCTAAATTTCTCAAGGATTTCCAAGTTTTCTTGAAGACCTTTCTCGGTTGGTGATAGAAGTAGAAGGTCATCTGCATAAAGCAGAAATTTCACCAATCACCTCAGTGTCATGAAGGGTGAGACGTGGTCCTGAGGAGGACTCCAGAGCCACCGCCAGCTCATTGATGTAGATGTTGAAGAGGGTTGGACTGAGGCTGCATCTCTGTCTGACCCCTCGGCTCTCCTGGAAATAAGCTGCTCTCCTCCAATTTACCCTCATGCCATATCTGTTCTCAGTGTAGGAACTTCTGAAGACATCATACGTGTTTTCCTTTTATTCCGCTTTCCAGAAGTTTCAGAAATAGGCCCGGGTGCCACACTGAGTCAAAAGCCCCTTTATATGCTATTTACACCGTTGGGGGGGGGATTTTCTTTATGATTGCATTGTATTCGTTATGAGATAAAAATAATTTTTTCAATTGGTCTTTATTAAAAATATTAAATCCTTTTTTCTGTACAGAACTGAGATGCTCTAGTGGCACCCTGTGGATTTTCTGTCTTTTCCGTCAGACCAGGAGCTGATGGGCTCCTTATCTCTGCTCTCTGACATTACAAACACTCATTATAGCTCAATCCTTATCTTATCTTCTATCTATCTATCTATCTATCTACTGTCTACTTTCTATTTATAATGATGCACACATTTTTCTGTCACACAGGGGGATACGAGACCCTCACACAGGGTTGGGATTTTCACTGAAGTTGGAGATAATGATTTCGGATGGTTACATGGAGCACTGAGTTCTTATTACTTCTCAAATGTGATAAAGACGATCAGATTCATTGACACGTCTGACATTGACCTGAAAAAGCTACTAGAGCAGATTTCTTCCTGCACTATTTACATATTCATCTGCAGTGGATATCACCGGGGGACATTCTCAGCCATCAGAAAGAAGATTGGCTTCATATTCGGTAAGAGATCGGAGAACAACCTATAGAACAAACAGCATGACGTAACAGGGACCGTAAATCCGCAGACATGTCTTTCAATATCTTCCTTGTTTGCTCAGCATTTCCTGAGATCTGGGGCACCAGATAATACCGTGATATTGTGTCACAAGATTCCCATCCTAAATGCCTATGTGTGGCCGCCCAGTGGTTGGGATATGAATTACAGTCTGACACTGGTTTTGCTGTAATGTATTGAAATTGTTTCCAGAGGAATTCACAACCAAATAAAAGATCCAATCTGTATGGAGGTAAAAGTAACAGGATCATACATACAGTAGATGTGGACACAAAGGATCATACATAGATGTGGCCACAAAGGATAATAAATAAATGTGGACACACAGGATCATACATAGATGTGGCCACAAAGGATAATAAATAAATGTGGACACACAGGATCATACATAGATGTGGACACACAGGATCATACATAGATGTGGACACACAGGATCATACATAGATGTGAACACACCAGATCATACATAGATGTGGACACACAGGATCATACATAGATGTGGACACACAGGATCATACATAGATGTGGACACACAGGATCATATATAGATGTGGACACACAGGATCATACATAGATGTGGACACACAGGATCATACATAGATGTGGACACACAGGATCATACATAGATGTGGACACACAGAATCATATATAGATGTGGACACACAGGATCATACATAGATGTGGACACACAGGATCATATATAGATGTGGACACACAGGATCATACATAGATGTGGACACACAGGATCATACATAGATGTGGACACACAGAATCATATATAGATGTGGACACACAGGATCATACATAGATGTGGACACACAGGATCATATATAGATGTGGACACACAGGATCATACATAGATGTGGACACACAGGATCATACATAGATGTGGACACACAGGATCATATATAGATGTGGGCACACAGGATCATACATAGATGTGGACACACAGGATCATACATAGATAGGATTTTCACCTTTCTCAACAATAAATACTAGCCAATTTTACATGAAAAAAGGGTTGCGGCTTAAAACCGGGTGTGATTTGGCTCCAATGGTATGATCATATTTTGTTTTTAAATAAAACAAATTTTTTTCAAGTTAGAGAAACCCATGTGTATTTCCCATTCATTATTTTTTTTAAGTTGTTTCTGGCAGGAATTAAACCTTCAACCTTTATCACTGAAGGCATAGACTCTAACGACTGAGCCATAGAGCTCAAGGCTAGTCAATCCTCATCAACAACCCATAAAACTATTTAAATGTGGTATCTCTGTAATCGTACTGACCCAGAGAATGAAGGGAACAGGTCAGTTTTATCTCATAGGGAATGCTGTAAATACAAAACCCATAAAACTATATAAATATGGTATCACTGTAATCGTACTGGCCCGGAGAATGAAGAAAACAGGTCAGTTTTATCTCATAGGGAACACTGTAAATACAGAACCCATAAAACTATATAAATGTGGTATCTCTGTAATCGTACTGACCCGGAGAATGAAGGGAACAGGTCAGTTTTATCTCATAGGAAACACCGTAAAAACAAAACCCATAAAACTATATAAATGTGGTATCACTGTAATCGTACTGACCCGGAGAATAAAGGGAACAGGTCAGTTTTATCTCATAGGGAACGCTGTAAATACAGAACCCATAAAACTATATAAATGTGGTATCGCTGTAATCGTACTGACCCGGAGAATGAAGAGAACAGGTCAGTTTTATCTCATAGGGAACGCTGTAAATACAAACCCATAAACTATATAAATGTGGTATCCCTGTAATCGTACTGACCCAGAGAACGAAGAGAACAGGTCAGTTTTATCTCATAGGGAACGCTGTAAATACAGAACCCATAAAACTATATAAATGTGGTATCACTGTAATCGTACTGACCCGGAGAATGAAGGGAACAGGTCAGTTTTATCTCATAGGGAACACTGTAAATACAAAACCCATAAAACTATATAAATGTGGTATCGCTGTAATCGTACTGACCCGGAGAATGAAGAGAACAGGTCAGTTTTATCTCATAGGGAACGCTGTAAATACAAACCCATAAACTATATAAATGTGGTATCCCTGTAATCGTACTGACCCGGAGAACGAAGAGAACAGGTCAGTTTTATCTCATAGGGAACACTGTAAAAACACACCCATAAAACTATATAAATGTGGTATCACTGTAATCGTACTGACCCGGAGAATGAAGAGAACAGGTCAGTTTTATCTCATAGAGAACGCTGTAAATACAAAACCCATAAAACTATATAAATGTGGTATCGCTGTAATCGTACTGACCCGGAGAATGAAGAGAACAGGTCAGTTTTATCTCATAGGGAACGCTGTAAATACAAAACCCATAAACTATATAAATGTGGTATCACTGTAATCGTACTGACTCGGAGAATGAAGGGAACAGGTCAGTTTTATCTCATAGGAAACGCTGTAAAAACAAAACCCATAAAACTATATAAATGTGGTATCACTGTAATCGTACTGACCCGGAGAATGAAGCGAACAGGTCAGTTTTATCTCATAGGGAACGCTGTAAAAACAAAACCCATAAAACTATATAAATGTGGTATCACTGTAATCGTACTGACCCGGAGAATGAAGCGAACAGGTCAGTTTTATCTCATAGAGAACGCTGTAAATACAAACCCCATAAAACTATATAAATGTGGTATGAGCCATTAACCATGAGCCATTAGCTACTCCCCTGGGTCAGCTCGCTAGAATTAACGAAGTTAACGAATATGGAATATAGCAGTGCTAAGTTGAAATCGCAATGCGATTAATATAACTTGAATTAATCGCATTGCGATTTCAACTTAGACCTGGTTTACTGTGGTTGGCTTGGTAGAAGAAGATGACGAATGTATTATGTAGAACTACTTTTGGGATCTAATATTGATGTTCTCTTCTCTTTCTCCATCTCCGCCATGTCTCGTGATCTCATCTCTGCAGAAAGTAAGAATCTGATCATCATCCTTCAGAATCTGCAGGACAGCACTGACCGGGAAAAGAGGAGAATCCTACAAGAAAACCGAGACTATATCCGACATAAGGAGAATCTCATCCTCTTCAGCAAAATGGAACAAGGATCAAATTTTCTGAGCCGTTTAGTGAATGACCATCCCCCGAGGAGCATGAGAGGAAAGAGCAAAGGTTGGCATGAGAAACAGCTGAAAGCACTGGGATAAATCTACATCAATTATTAGGCCTCTTTCACACGAGAGTGACGGATTGGCTCTGGATGCGTTCAGTGAAACTCGCATCATTTTGCAAGCAAGTTCAGTCAGTTTTCTCTGTGATAGCGTTCAGTTTTTTCCGTGCGAGTGCAATGCGTTTTGATGCATTTTTCACGTGTGTGATAAAAAAATGGAAGGTTTACAAACAACATCTCCTAGCAACCATCAGTGAAAACGCATTACATTCGCACCTGCTTGCGGATGCAATGTGCTTTTCACTGAAGCCCCATTCACTTCTATGGGGCCAGAGCTGCATGAAATATGCAGAATATAGAACATGCTGAGTTTTTCACACAACGCAGAAGTGATGCGTGAAAAAAATGTAAACAGGCCCATTGAAATGAAGTGGTCAGGACTCAGTGTGGGTGCTACGCATTCACGTCACGCATTTTTCCAGTGCGGAAAACTCACTTGTGTGAAAGGGGCCTTAGAGTTATAAAATTCTGCACAAATCTTTCATAGATAAAACAATCAGCGACCAGTTATTACTGATATTATTCTGATCACGGTGCTGGGGGTCATTTTAGGGTCTCGTCTTCCACACGTGAAATCACTCAGATTCAGGAAGCACATCAGCAGCAATCACCAGGAGCGTCAAGACACGAGAAACCACAAGAGCGCAGGTGATAATATTATAGTCACGTGGATTACCATCTAAACATCTCTGGAAAACAGAAAGTCCCCAAAGCTTTCCTTATAACTTCATTCCTTCATTCTTTGATCTTTCTTCCTTCCCTCCCTCCTTCCTTCATTGGTTCCCTTCCTTACTTCCATCCATCCATCTATCCTTCCTTTCTTTCTATTTTCCTTCCTCCATTCTTCCATTATTTCTTCCTTTTTTCCTTTATTCCACCCTTTATCCAGAGGTAGGCAATCCACAGCACTCTAGCTGTTGTGAAAGTACAATTCCCAGCATGCTCCATTTTTATCTGAGAAGAAGAAGTATGCATGCTGGGAGTTGTACTTTGACAACAGCTGGATTGCTGCAGGTTGCCCACCCCTGTAACCTTCCTTTCATCTCTCCTTATTTCCCTCCTTTCTCCTGCCTTTCCTCTCTTAATTAAACTTCCTTCCATTTTTCTTTCCTTCTTTACTCCCTACTTTCTCACCCTTTTCTTCAATTCTTCCAGCCTTCTCTCCCCATTCTTTCGTCCCTCTCTCATTTTCTTCCTTCCTCCTTTATTTAACTTTGCTGCCTTTTTTGTTTACATCCATCTTCCTTATATCTTCCCTTTCTTCTTTCACTCGTTCCTTCTATTCTTCCCTTGTCCCATCTCTCTTTCCTTCTTTGCTTCCTTCCTTTTAATGTTTCCTTTTTCTAGTTTTTATATTCATGTCACTTTCTTGGACAGATGTGAAATTCTCTGCAGAATCCGTCAGATATGACCCCACTCTGCAGGAGGAACGGAAGAGACCAGGTCCTGACAGTAAAGGTCATAGTCTATTATTTTGTAGCATCTCTTCTGTGATATAGGCACTGACAGTGGATTCATCTTCTCATCTTCTCAGCTTTCTTCACAGGTTTCACAGAGGAACATTACTCGCAGGTAAGAGACCGCAGGTTGTGGTTCTCCATCAACCCCTTGTGCATCCTGTCGTGATACATTTCATCAGCCGTATTTGTAATTTAATTATTTTACTCTTGACTGAAACATATAGCTATGGTACTATTACTCCTCACCTCCTCTTGGGTCATATTCACACAATTACCGCTTCTATCAGTAAAAAATGAATATGATTGCTCCAGAGTACTTAAAGTGGTTTTCCAGGCTTTTAATATTGATGACTTATCGTCAAAATGGGTCATCAATATCAGATCGGATGTGGGTCTGTGAGCCGTGTACAGGGGTGGGCTCCCCAGGATACAGAAAAGTCACAAACGAGGAAAGCAACTCCACCACCAGTTTCACCAAAACCATATTTTACTTAAAGGTGGTCATGAACGCGACCACAGATGCTGGTAACAAACAAATAAATTTACATACACCCAGCTAGGAGGCTGAGACCCTTGTCCTGTACAGCGCGTCACCCTCCAATGGATGCCAGAGGTATTAGCGTTAAATTTACCTACTGCGGGGCTCAAATAGACCAGCCACACCTTACCTGTACTTACCCTAGAGTCAGGAACAATTGTTGGGTGCGTGGTGCGGGCCTTACCTGCGGTACAGCACAATAGCTTACGATCTTATTCCAGGCTATAATAATTCCCTCCCCCAACAACTGGTTAAACAGCACGTTCCTATACTTGTGGCATGACACCAACAGCAAACCTAACTGACTACAGGCCCGGTCTCAGTCTCCTAGGCACCAACACTGTATGAGATGGGTGTATAATTAGTGTTTCTGTGGCTTTACTCCTCAGCTCTCTTCAGTGTTCCTAGCAGCAATTCTCTTTCCTCTGGACAGGAACAGGGTCTTGGACACGATCATTTCCACTTGGTTCAGCTCTGGTCCCTGAAGGATGCTCTCACGCCTGGATGTCAAGGGATTCTGCTTAGACACAACTCCTGTAGCTTCTCCCAGGCTCACTCTAAGATGGCTGCTGCTTCACTTCCTCCCCTGGCTTATAACTCCACCCCCTGAAAGTTTTACATCTCATCAACATAGAAATGCAGTCTGTTGCTGTGCTTAGGAAACAGCGGCCTCTTGTGGCCAAACAACAGAATGTCAGTCCAGATCATATAACTTCATTTACACAAACACAGTGTTCACGCAATGAGAGCTGTTTCCCCATCTCACTGCCGTCACCCCCGTTGATCAGCCGTATGAAGAGAAGGTGCGAGCTGTGCGCCCGTGCTGTCTTCCATCTCTCTTCTTGCTCACTGCTGCTATGTCTATGGCACAGCACATACCTTCTTTTCATACAGCTGATTGGCAGGGATGCCGGGTGTCGGACCCCTATTGATCCGATATTGATGACCTATCCTGAGGATAGGTCATCAAAATTAAAAGCTGGAAAACCCCTTTAAATGTCTCATCATATTGAACCTTGTGTGTTATCAGACGACAGGACACAGAGTGGGAATCTTCTCCAGATCGAGTGATGGAGATTACTCCTGGCTGGTGAGGATGCTGAGATCAGAGGATTTCCGCTCTCAGGTCAGCGCTGTCCGGAGCTGGCGCATCTCTAAAGATACAGTCAGGGAGTTCATACAAGAAGTCGGAGAATGCACTTTCGGGATTCTCTATCAAAACAAGAAGATGGAGAGAGATAAGGTCACCACTATAAAGTCCCACCTGCAACTGGAGACTCTTTGTTCTATACTCGGTAAGAGCAATGAATGAATAATCCAGGTCTAGATTGTTCTTCAGGTTATAGAAATTAAGATTCAAACTCAGTGAAAATTAATGCATTTTACTTGGAGACAAGAGAATAGAAAAGTCGGCTGGCCGGGACAAGGAATTTTAGTGACCTAGGCACACATAGCAAATGCCCCAACACACACACATACACTTAACTCAACTTATAAAGGGCAACAGGGCTAGCAACAGAAAAGTGTCCAACACCCCAGCTGCTGCAGAACCTCCTAATACACACCCCAGCTGATGCGCAACCTCCTAATACACACCTCAGCTGCTGCACAACCTCCTAATACACAACCCACCTGCTGCATTCACCATAATGTAGTCTGGTGGTGATCCGGCTGATTTCCAGGAAGAAGGACAGTTTTTACACTGAAGAAAAAACGATTTACGTCTGATCAAAATGTAGAATTTATGCCAGAAATCGTCCAGATCACCACCAAACCCCATTACACTGAAGTAGAGAATCCGGCAGGCTGCAACACACATTCATGTCAGACCTGGCAAAGAAAAGACATCACAGTGCACACCAATAGGTAAACTGGACTTCTGTAACCTCTGATGTGTGACTGCCAAGGGTCCAAGACACTTTTCCAAGAAGTGTCCGCCTGATGAGACGATCACTTAAAGTTATGTGTTACTTAAAGTTATTTTTTGTTCTTTTTATGTTTCTAACTAAGCAAATGTAAGGGAATTTCAGTTCACTTACCTCATCTCCAGGGGCCCTGTTTGCTGAGTGTCACATGACCTGTGATGTCAGCTTCTCTCTCTGTACTGATGACGTTCCGTGCACAAGTCTGAGGGAGCAGGAGGAGCAGGTCTACCTCTGTGCATGGGACCTGTGCTGGTTGGAGCAACAAGCCACGTCCCCTGCACTGCCCAATCTGCTGACCGCGCTCCCTGCACTGAGCAATCTGCTGGCCACATTCCTTGCACTACCCAAGCTGCTGGCCTACCAAATCTGCTTGCCACGCTCCCTGCACTGCACAATCTGCTGACCATGCCCCCTGTACTGCCTGATCTGCAGGCTACGCCCCCTGCACTGTGCAATCTGCTGACCAAGCTCCCTGCACTGTGCAGTCTGCTTGCCACACTCCATGCACTGCCCAATCTGCTGGCTGAGCTCTCTGCCCTGTGCCTCCCCTCCCACTGGGTTCTTCAGCAAAGTTTATCCCCTTCTACCATCAGCAGCACATACTCAGAATTGGAGGCTCAGGTGCAAAGTTTCCTCCTCTCCAGGCAGTGCAGAGATAAATGCTGAAACCCCCCCTCTCACCCTGCAGACACAGAGCTGACAGGCTGGAGGAGCCCTCTGTCTGCTGCTGCCATCAAACCATTGCACAAGAACAGGTAGGGGGAAGATCCTGTGTGTATCAGCAATGCCATTGCTCTGTACAGCTGGAACTTTAAGTCCTACAAAAGAATCGGAGCATTCCAGCAGTCAGACTGCAGACAGGGCAGCACTTTTATTCACTCCCTTTGCAGAGCAGGAGAGGACAGACTTTGTTGAAACCTACAAATATTCATGAGGAAAACATCAGAGACTCTTGTTACACGCCCCCACAGCTCTGCAACTGCATGCAAACAAAGGGCCAGAACAGAAATAGGAAAATGAGGAACTATAATTTTGTTTTGCCTAAAACTTGCTTAGCTTATATATATAATGCTGACCATCAGGTTTACAATGCTTTATCTGTTTTTATATAACTCGAACAACCCTGTTAAGGACTATAAGAGAAATGCTTGAGTTATGTCCAACCCCTTCTGGACATAGAAGACATGGGTCGGTCACCATGAGATTCGCGTGATGTCAGCTTTGTCTAAACACTGCAGTGTATGGCCATGTGGAAATTCGTTTTTTGTTCTCACTTTTTTTCATCAATAATAATAAAAGAAGAGGGGCTCTGACAACTTCTAGGCCTGCGTTGTTAGAAAATCATGGAGGCTGTCAACATAACAACAAGCCTTATTACAGCATTATAAATGTATTTATTAGTTCATAATAATAAATGATGCCTCCTGCCATGATGACCTGTGACCTCTGCTGTGTACAGGGAAGCAGAACGTGATCATTCTCATTGATGACGTGGAGGACAGCAGTGACTATGAGATGTCCCGCATCCTGAAAACACAACATGAGGCTGCACAATGGGCCGCAAATTTACTTCTTGTGTCGGACCTGGACAAGATGACGAGTCTGGAAATGATAAAGAGGAAATTACGAATACAGATGCAGATGCAAGGCGCAGGTGATGAACACTCCTTTTCCTTATTCTTTGTCTCAATTTTAGTAAATTTACTGAGAGGTGACTCTGCTGACCCCACCGTCTAATGATAATGAGATGACTCTGCTGGCCCCACCGTCTAATGATAATGAGATGACTCTGCTGGCCCCACCGTCTAATGATAATGAGATGACTCTGCTGGCCCCACCGTCTAATGATAATGAGATGACTCTGCTGGCCCCACTGTCTAATGATAATGAGATGACTCTGCTGGCCCCACCGTCTAATGATAATGAGATGACTCTGCTGGCCCCACCGTCTAATGATAATGAGATGACTCTGCTGGCCCCACTGTCTAATGATAATGAGATGACTCTGCTGACCTCTCCCTCTAATAATAATGAGATGACTCTTCTGACTCCATCCTCTAATAATAATCAGATGACTCTGCTGACTCCATCCTTTAATGATAATGAGATGACTCTGCTGACCTCAGCCTCTAATGATAATGAGATGACTCTGCTGACCTCACCCTCTAATAATAAAGAGATGACTCTTCTGACTCCATCCTCTAATAATAATCAGATGACTCTGCTGACTCCATCCTTTAATGATAATGAGATGACTCTGCTGACTTCATCCTCTAATGATAATCAGATGACTCTGCTGACCTCACCCTCTAATGATAATGAGATGACTCTGCTGACTCCATCCTTTAATGATAATGAGATGACTCTGCTGACCTCACCCTCTAATGATAATAAGATGACTCTGCTGACTCCATCCTCTAATGATAATGAGATGACTCTGCTGACCCCATCCTCTAATGATAATGAGATGACTCTGCTGACTCCATCCTCTAATGATAATGAGATGACTCTGCTGACCCCATCCTCTAATGATAATGAGATGACTCTGCTGACCTCACCCTCTAATGATAATGAGATGACTCTGCTGACTCCATCCTCTAATGATAATGAGATGACTCTGCTGACCCCATCCTCTAATGATAATGAGATGACTCTGCTGACTCCATCCTCTAATGATAATGAGATGACTCTGCTGACCTCACCCTCTAATGATAATGAGATGGCTCTGCTGACCTCACCCTCAAATAATAATCAGATGACTCTGCTGACTCCATCCTCTAATAATAATCATATTAATCTTCATTGTCCTTTACACTGATTGGTGTCAGGCATATTAGCCATCTGAGTTATTATAAGACTTGTTATCTTGTTATCTCATGCTGAGATTTGTTTAGTCTTTTATCCTTTATCTTGTTTCATACATTGTTTTATTATAGATATGGTCATCTCCACAGATCCGTTCAAACATGAACAAAGGAAGTCCAGCATAATGAGAAGATTTTCTTCCTTTGGTAAGAGGTGATTTATTGCATTCATAATGTGTATACTTTATGTAATAATATCACAACTAATATGACCGTGTCATGTGACATCTACAATCCTCTATCACTTTACAGGTAGGAAACCTAAGGACAAAGAACATCACACTTCACAGGTAAGATATAATGAAGAGGCGGTGAGCATCTTCACCACCACCAAGACTTCATGAGTCCATAGAACAACATGCACCATAGTTCATAGTGGACGTCTGGGAAAGGGAGCCCCTCCGGGACCTTTATTAGCCATAATAGCTCAAGTTATTAGACCTTTTCCCAAGCCTAGATTTACACATTTGTCATCATTTGCTCAAGGCCTGTGTATGGTCCAAGTCATTGTCCAAAGTATATGAGCCTTTGATGTTAATCCTATAAATGCTGTTATCTATGGAGTCTGCACTATGTCTATCGGGAGTCTGCACTCTGAGCAATAGATAATGAGCTCTATGACCTGTTATTGTAGAAGGATAAATGAGACTCTACTAGTGTTTTCCTGTCTTCTACTCCAGTGAACATCTTCTAAACATTCTTTTATCAGGGATCAGAAATAAGACGTCACACGGTTGGAATATTCTCCAGATCAAGTGACAGGGATTACTCCTGGCTGGTGACGATGCTTAGATCAGAAGATTTCCATCGTCATGTTTCCAGCGCCCAAAGTTACATCATCTCTAACAACCAAAGCTACCAGAAGTTCTTAGATACCATCAGCCAGTGCACGTTCGGGATCCTTTATCACAGCAAGAACAGAGGACGAGTCAACGTCACCAATGTGACTGACTCTCTGTATGACCAAGAACTGGAAACCCTTTATATGATACTTGGTAAGAGATGAGATATGGGGGGACATGTTCTTCTTAATAGTTCATTATTTCCTGGATGATCACAGTGGACAGAGCAGAGAATTAGTGAAAGTAAAAGGATTGTACATCTCAGAATATCTGTAGAGAATACTGCCATCCTAGAACAATTCAGTACCCCTGACAGGAGGAACTTGTCAACCCTGGTTACACAGAATTATCATTCCTCTATGCATATATCATGACTAGAGATGAGCGAATCAAATCAGACAAAGTGGAATTCGATCCAAATTTCAGGAAAAATTCACAACAAATGCAAATTTCCTCGCACTTCGTGGTAATGAATGGCAATTTTTCCTGAAATGGAAGGCGGGGTCACCAAGATTGACATGCGTGCATGCAGCCAATCAGAAGCCAGCCAGCCCTGTGATGTCACAGCCCTATAAATACGGAAGCCATCTTAGATTCTGCCATTTTCCAGCGTTCTAAATGCAGGGACAGATGTG
This sequence comes from Bufotes viridis, assembly GCA_033119425.1. Classification (NCBI taxonomy): domain Eukaryota; kingdom Metazoa; phylum Chordata; class Amphibia; order Anura; family Bufonidae; genus Bufotes; species Bufotes viridis. The sequence continues at coordinate 2,667,879 of CM065595.1, read as the reverse complement.
AGAAGGCGCTAGGGACAGCAATAGGAGAAACCTCATTGTGAAAAAAAAAAATGAAAAAATGATTTATAAGTGCAGGGAAAGGATAGGGAGGAATCATTTCACAGCGTCTTAGTGCAGGGAGAGATGTCAGAAGGCGCTAGGGACAGTGCTAGGGAAGTGATTTACAAGTGCAGGAAAAGATAATTTGGGGATCCAAACAGCCATTATACAGCTCTATCATTCCAGCAATTAGTTATTGGGCTGCAAGCGCTATGTTGAAAAGCCTTTAGTGGCTTATATCTCTGGGAAAAGAAAAATCTATACGCAGTTTACTTCTGCAGTTATATGTGGTGAAAGCGTTTAGTGGCGTATTTCAGTACAAAAACAAAAATATAAATACGCAGTTTACTTCTGCAGTTATTATTATTTCAGTACAAAAACAAAATATATTCAGCGTTAACTGTTGCAGGTATATGTGGCAAAACCTTTAGTGACATATTTCGGTGGAAAAACAGATTTTATTCAGCATTCAGCGCTGCAGTTATATGTGGTAAAATCTTTTGTAACGTATTTCGGTGGAAAAACAAATTTTATTCAGCGTTTAGCACTGTGGTAATATGCGGTAAAATCTTTATTGAAGTATTTCGGTCGAAAAACTAAATATATTCAGCGGTTAGTGCTGCGGTTATATGCGGTAAAATCTTTAGTGACTTATCTTGATGAACTTTATGACTCTTCTGGGCTCAAAGCTACGGCAAAGCTTTGTCTTCTCATTGTCTGTAGCTACTAGAGGCCTGTTTATGCCAGGCAGGTTCCCCCAGTAGTATCTTGGTCGATCTTCACTCTGTCATTGTGCCATTCTGTGGGCTCCTCATGATGCTGCCACCTCCAGACTCTGTCATTGTGCCACTCTGTGGCCTACTCATGCTGCTGCCACCTCCACACTCTGTCATGGTGCCATTCTGTGGCCTACTCATGCTGCTGCCACCTCCACACTCTGTCATGGTGCCATTCTGTGACCTACTCATGCTGCTGCCACCTCCACACTCTGTCATGGTGCCATTCTGTGGCTTTCTCATGCTGCTGCCACCTACAGACTCTGTCGTTGCGCTGCTTAACTCATAGAAAATTAAGTCCCAGCTCACCATATATCCTCGGTGCACGGAGTAGACTGGACAAATCCTCGGTAGTATGAATGACTGAAAAGGCTCCAGAACCCGAATATGTGAAAAATCACTTTGTCTTTGTTTCTTCACGGTTAAAATAGTACACAGCCTTCACCACCCTCCACCGCAGGTTGACATGTTTCGAGCTACACGCTCTTAATCGTAACCTGTTTCGATTAAGAGTGTGTAGCTCGAAACATGTCAACCTGTGGTGGAGGGTGATGAAGACAATTAGAAGTACTATTTTAACCGTGAAGAAGTAACGACAAAGTGATTTTTCACGTATTCGGGTGCTGAAGCCATTTCATTCATTCGTACTACTCATGCTGTCACCTCCACACTCTGTCATTGTGCCACTCTGTGGCCTCCTCCTGATGCTGCTGCCGACACCTCCAGACCCTGTCATTGTGCCACTCTGTGGCCTCCTCCTGATGCTGCTGCCGCTGCCACCCCCAGAATCTGTCATTGTGCCACTCTGTGGCCTCCTCTTGATGCTGCTGCTGCTGACACCTCCAGACTCTGTCATTGTGCCAATCTGTGGACTTCTCATGCTGTTCCCACGCTCCCCACTTCATGACTTGTCCACTAGTTTGGCTTTCGGCCTGGCCGACATCATCATTTATTTGACACTTTTCTGATCTGTCAGAAGGAAGGAAAAATGAGATGCACAACGGATCCTGTCTGTGTAGTAGCTGTAAGGCCTGTATCGTCCCATCAGAATTGGCTTGTGATTTGGTAGCCAAAGCAGGAGTGGGTACAAAACACAGAAGACATGCAAATATTCCTTTCTCGTGTCATCTCTGTTTTAGATCCACTCCTGTTTTTTTTCGGCATTAGCAATACTGATGGCTTATTGAGCAAATGCTGACCGAGTGAAGGCGGATGCTCCACAGACAGGATCCATATTGTTGGAATGGGAAAAATTAATCAGTAATGTCAACACAACCTTACTGCTGACAGCCTCTCCACTCTGTCGGGGGGCTCTACTTGTATAACCGTTTAATAGAACAGGTTCTGTAGACATCTATGTGGGATCAGCTTACGAGGGTGTAAAAGGAGTGCGCTTCTTCATCAACCTGTAAGGCTGAGTTCACACTTCAGTTATTTAGTCAGTTTTGGCCCCGTGACTGCCCAAATAAGTGAAGTGTGCAGTGATTCTAAGAGCGACGCCAGTCATCTGCATGTCATACTGACTCACGGTATTATTTCACTACCCATTGTTCTACACCCCTATAAAGGCTCTCTCCAGCCCGGAAATAGCCGTTTTTTAATACGATTCACCGCAAATAAATTCGGATCAAAGCAAATCTTTCAGAAAAATTTGTCGAACCGGCCGAATCAAATTTTTTAACAATTCGTTTATCTCTAATCATGACATGTGTGATGATATTACTCATCTGTGACTTCAGAAGAACGAGGCTCTGACAATCTCTCAGGCATCTTCATGAAACAGACAGTGGTTGTCTCACTACAGAGAGACCATGGAAAAGAGACTAGAAAAGAAATTGAGTGCAAGGGAAGATGACTATGGTAGAGAGATAAGGGTTATGACAGAAGTCGTGGAACTGGCACAGATTATGACATTAGGTCAGGGGTGGATTGGCCATAGACCTTACAGGGAAATTTCCGGTGGGCCGATGCCCAGGGGGCCACTAGAGCCCTCCTCACTGTTGGCTATTGAAAGTTTATTGTGCTGCTTGCAGTATTTTGTGATGGACTGTGGTTTGGTAATTACGGTATACGTGTTATGCTTAAAGTAAAACTCTAAGCAAAAAATGAATCACCCACAATAGAAGCCTCTGCCCTCCATGGCAACCTGACAGTTCACAGATCTGATTCACCTGGCAGGCGGCTGACACTGCAAGCACCGGCCATTGTAGTATTCCCCGTGGGGCTAGCAGGCAGCCCAGCCGTCGAGCTGTCATAGTCTCATAGACAGCACAGGCTTCAGCTGGAACTGACCTCAACCTGAAAGATAAATTACTGGCCAGAATTAATAAAAGCTAATAATAAATACTAAAATATTAGTCACTGTTGTGACTACAGGAGGAGCAGCCATATTGGATGTCACTTGCTTACTTCTTGATCAGGCTGTTCTCTGAGAAAATACATCAAAAGTGACAACTAAAATGGAGACACTTCCTGTTTTGTAACAATTCCAGCCATATCTAGAAATCCTCTTTAGTACCAAAAACCTCTATAAATAATGAAAATGTCAATAACACAATATCTGGCTTTGATGGGGGCTCTCCTGTGCACAGGGAAGGAGAACGTGCTGGTTATCATTGATGATCTGGAGGACAGCAGTGATTCCCGAAAGACATGGATCCTGCAGGAGCAGCACAGCATTGTGGAATGGGCCGCTGACTTACTTCTAGTGTCACACAACGATAAGAAGGACAGGAGGATACTGAGACAGAAAATGAATAACCTAAAGACTCTTCTGCAAGGTCCAGGTATGTTCATGTCATGGTTAAGCCTTGTTCTCTGTACCTCCCATCAGCCCAGGGACCCCGTGTGCCCAGTTATTGTCCGGTTAGTTCATTGGGTGACTGCATGCTGCTAGTACAAAGTGTGCTGAACACCCAACTATGAGATCAAATATTCATCAAAGAAGACCCACCACAAGCAGATTTACCCAGCCCCTGTGAAGACATCTTCTATGCTGAGATCTGCACATGTGATATTACCAAATCCCGTCGATGTCCACATGGACGCACATGACTGCCCATAATGGATCCTCGGAGGATGTAGATGTTGGTAGTCGGATGAAGATTTGGTAGTTTGGATATATATAAGATCTTCCTGTAAACACCAGACCTGATAAAAAGTAGAATGGGACATGTGGTCTCAATATTGTCTAAGGGAGTCAGACCTTGCTGAGCACATTTCAGGCCCTTGGGTGCTATACGTTGCTTTCCTCTCGATGGCAGAAGGAACACAGCTGAACACAGGTGTGACTTAAAAGAAAGTTATTTTAGTAGACTCACGTGGGGTAACAGGGAGTGGTTACAGGAACCTAAATGAGGTTTGATAGTTACAGTCTTACGTGGGGCATGGTTAGAAAGTCTCTTGTAGTCTTTATTTAGTGGAAACAAAAAAGGAACACGATCTCTTTAAGAGGCAGCAGCTTACTCCCCCTTCCCTGGGTACCGACACTCTGTAGTTTCCTCTGGGGACAGTTGCATTTTCAGTTGACACCACAGCACTTCCTCCTTATGGAATGCTAATGCACAATCCAGACCCACAGACAACATTATTATATAGGACATGTTGTTTTCCCTTTGGCCACAGATACACCCTGAGAAAGTCCAGATAATTGGGTTTATACTCGCCTGGACATGTTGAATAAAGTGTTTGAAACTGTAAAGACTTTTGTAAAGTGCTGTAGACTTCCTTCTTACAATTACAGACTGCCGAGTTCTCTACGGAAACCCTCCATGGTGAATGATTTCAGGTCTAATTTTCTCTGAAGATTGCTAACAGTTCAGAAACCTCTGTTCCACATCCTGAGCAGTAGGCTGCGTAATCTCTATCACAAGCATGGCTTCTCTACAGGGCTATAGCTACTTAAGAATGTCGGGGCTGGTTGTCTATGAACTTCCCATACTCTCTAGCTTCCACTTGTCTACGTTGCCCAGACACTTAACTTTCCTATCCAGGGCCTGAGGTGGTACACCTTTATGATGAATAAAACTCACCACTACTTGCTAGCTAACGATAGGCAGGTGTATTGCTGGTTCTTTGTATCTCACTAATCAAAATATCTCTCAGCTCACCCTCTGCTCCTGCATCTCTCTCACCACAAGGCAGTTAACCCTTCATTGCCACCAATTTACCTAGACAAATACAGCGCAATGTAGATTAAATACAGTGTGTTTCCCAAATTAAATAGTGTGGACCATCTTCAATGCCCATCGACATCCTGCTGAAGGCAATGTAACCTCCAAAGTGACATCATTACACAGGATGTTTCACTAACAGTAGTGCACGTCATACATGTGGTTACATCGATGACGTCTGTCCGCAGTATAAGGGACTCTACATGCCTGTTATGTGGCATCACAACATGAAGCATCTGTAACCCAAAGCAGAAGGACACAGAAAAGGATCTCTGTATCTTTGTAAGAGGGGCAGAGCTGTTTCACCTCTCTTACAAGTGCAGCCTCCACTTTCATCTATGAACTTCAAGTGTTTGGATCTTAGCATAGAAGAATGGGTTGCATGGCTCCCACTTGTCTTCGGGAGGTTTCCTTTGAAGGAATAATGTTTATTATGATATTAGGTCTCAATTGTATATCTTATTATGTGTGTTCCTGTGTGAATACCTGGGGTAACAGGAGTCAATGGTTCTCAGATAACAGAAGATCCACCATGAAGAATTTCTAGGAACAGAAGACGGCTTACTACATGTGAATACACAATCAGTTGTTCTTGTCTCTCTGTGATGGGTCCCTGGACTGGATTAAGACTCGTCGGGGTCAATGCTCTGAGAAAGTTCCACGAAAAGTCAATGAAATCATCAGAAAATTGGAGATGAAGAAAGGAACGTGTTCATGCAAAAGTAGTGATTTGTGCTTTGGGGCACTTTTACTTCTGACTCCTATTGACTCTGGTGGATTCCACTGGATGGACGTCTCATCAGCCTGAACCCCACAGGATTTTCATGCAAGACAATAAAAGTCACTGAGAAAATCAAAACAGTTTTTTGTCCTTTATGTTGGTTAAACAATGGATGACATGGCACGATTTTCCATCAGGGGCAGTATCACAGTGTGGTTCACTTTGCCACGGTTGCCGAGCAGGCTGGCTGCATGCTATCCTGCTTACGGGCTGCAGGCTTATTCCTGTGCATGCTAGTTACTTGGGGTTACTTGCTGGCTGCGGTATTTGTGGCCTGTGTGTACACTGCTCTTTATAGATGCATGCTTCCTCCCTGTTTGTCTGGTTCATTTTGGGTTAATGTCTTGATCTGGGGGTGGTCACTGGGTGCTTTAATTCCTGTGAGCTGTGGTTTGGGGTCAGTCTGTCTTTAGCCTTGCTAGGTGTAGGAGCTATGCACCTGACCTGGGTTATTCCATCTGCCCTGTCTGTGTGGCAACCTGCTAAGTCATCGAGGTCACCTAGCCTGGTTCTATGTTTTGTGTGCCGCTCTGCCTGTTGGCCCATGGCCTTGTCCACATGGGGAACAGGCATCTGCTAGTCTGGTTCCATGTCTTGTCTGTTTGGTTCAGTCTGGTCTGTGACCGCTATGTGTCATTTTTCATGGGGTCCTGTCAACCTCCTCTCTGTGTCTTTTTTGTACAGCTGTCTGTTCGCCCATTGTCTACTCGCATGGGGGACAGGTAACTGCGAGTCCTAGTCTACACCTTCGGTGAGAGGGCTCCTGGGTCCTCCAGAGGGAGGACATCTAGTCTGTGTGCAGCTCTGCCTGTGACTGCCATGTGTCGTTCCACATGGGGTTCAGGTATCTGCTTTTCTGCCTGTTTGGCCAGCTCTGCCAGAGACCACCATGTGTCTTTCTGCATGAGGTCCAAGCAGCTGCTTGTGTGTTGGTTCCCGTTTGTCCTGTATGTACTGTGTCCTGTGCGGTTTGCAGTCTCTGCAGGTAATTGGCCAAGTGCACCGGGACCAACCTAGAGGTGCAACCAGTAAGCCATGGCTAAGTATCATCCCCACCATCTGGGGCTCTGTGAAGAATGGGGCTCACTGAGTCTCTGCCCTCTGGGTTTGGCCCAGTGGTATCTCCTGCCACCAGTCCCTTACCTGCTGGTCCAGTTTCCAGCTTTGTCTTGATCTCTATATTAATGTATCCGGTTTTGTTCACGTCCATGTCTCTGTCTGATTGCTTGTATTTGTGTTTGCCTGAGATGTTCTAGAGGTCGGTAGGACCCCCGCAAGAACATGACCGACAGGTTTGGTTTTGTTTGCTTTGTTTATCGCTTAATATCATCAGTTAAGCCGGAGTCCATGGCTTGACCCTCAACCAGAGTCATGCAAGGATTTAATAACAGCCCAGGCACACAAGCCCACCCAGCTCACCCAGCATACCCTAGTGGCATGCAATGCGTATCACATCCTTAAATATGTTCAACCACATAAGAGTGGCACATAGAAACAGTCAGACTTTACTTCTACAGTCTGGGACAAGTGTACACAACCATTGTACAGGCTCCAATGCACCAATATAACCAGCAATGCCACCTAAAGTGACCATATAGAGGTCAGATACCAGGTGTACACAGGACCTCTGCAGAGCATTATCACACTGGACACTATACAGTGACCATATAGAGGTCAGATACCAGGTGTACACAGGACCTCTGCAGAGTATTATCACACTGGAGACTATACAGTGACCATATAGAGGTCAGATATCAGGTGTACACAGGACCTCTTCAGAGTATTATCACACTGGAGACTATACAGTGACCATATAGAGGTCAGATATCAGGTGTACACAGGACCTCTGCAGAGCATTATCACACTGGAGACTATACAGTGACCATATAGAGGTCAGATACCAGGTGTACACAGGACCTCTGCAGAGCATTATCACACTGGAGACTATACAGTGACCATATAGAGGTCAGATACCAGGTGTACACAGGACCTCTGCAGAGCATTATCACACTGGACACTATACAGTGACCATATAGAGGTCAGATACCAGGTGTACACAGGACCTCTGCAGAGTATTATCACACTGGAGACTATACAGTGACCATATAGAGGTCAGATATCAGGTGTACACAGGACCTCTGCAGAGCATTATCACACTGGAGACTATACAGTGACCATATAGAGGTCAGATACCAGGTGTACACAGGACCTCTGCAGAGCATTATCACACTGGAGACTATACAGTGACCATATAGAGGTCAGATACCAGGTGTACACAGGACCTCTGCAGAGCATTATCACACTGGAGACTATACAGTGACCATATAGAGGTCAGATATCAGGTGTACACAGGACCTCTGCAGAGTATTATCACACTGGAGACTATACAGTGACCATATAGAGGTCAGATACCAGGTGTACACAGGACCTCTGCAGAGTATTATCACACTGGAGACTATACAGTGACCATATAGAGGTCAGATATCAGGTGTACACAGGACCTCTTCAGAGTATTATCACACTGGAGACTATACAGTGACCATATAGAGGTCAGATACCAGGTGTACACAGGACCTCTGCAGAGTATTATCACACTGGAGACTATACAGTGACCATATAGAGGTCAGATATCAGGTGTACACAGGACCTCTGCAGAGTATTATCACACTGGAGACTATACAGTGACCATATAGAGGTCAGATACCAGGTGTACACAGGACCTCTGCAGAGCATTATCACACTGGAGACTATACAGTGACCATATAGAGGTCAGATATCAGGTGTACACAGGACCTCTGCAGAGCATTATCACACTGGACACTATACAGTGACCATATAGAGGTCAGATACCAGGTGTACACAGGACCTCTGCAGAGCATTATCACACTGGAGACTATACAGTGACCATATAGAGGTCAGATATCAGGTGTACACAGGACCTCTGCAGAGCATTATCACACTGGACACTATACAGTGACCATATAGAGGTCAGATATCAGGTGTACACAGGACCTCTGCAGAGTATTATCACACTGGAGACTATACAGTGACCATATAGAGGTCAGATACCAGGTGTACACAGGACCTCTGCAGAGTATTATCACATTGGAGACTATACAGTGACCATATAGAGGTCAGATACCAGGTGTACACAGGACCTCTGCAGAGTATTATCACATTGGAGACTATACAGTGACCATATAGAGGTCAGATACCAGGTGTACACAGGACCTCTGCAGAGTATTATCACACTGGAGACTATACAGTGACCATATAGAAGTTTAGATTAGAGATGAGCGAACCTGTCAAGATTCAGTTAATTTCCAGTTTGCCAAATTTTTCAAAATGTTTCGCTTGAACCTGAATCGATTCTGCCTAAACCAAAGTGGCACCAATTGCCCTGGAAACTGGTATATGACACCCTGGTCTTCTAGGAAATTGGATTATCTCGTTTTGTTATTATTTTTTTATAAGTTTTTGCATTTGTCCCCCTCCCCAAGATCTGGAAAGCAATGACACAATAGTAAATGATGTCTGAGTGACACGGACATACATGGCTGTGGGGAAACACACGTATGACGGCGGTAACATATCGCGTCTTTAATATTCCACAGCGCCCGCACATGTGTTCTTCTTTTTCATGTTCCAAAGCTTTCAAAAATTGTCCCTTATCTTGGGCAGATGATGTTACCGCTTATTGGGACCAAGCTTCCAAAAAATGATGCCTTGACAGGGTCAGAATGCTGCCCTTACGACACGCCCAAGTGTTAACTGTCAAAAGAATAAGTCTCATTCTGAACAAGCCTTTAAAAAATTCTCCCTTTTAATTGGGAGCAGAAGCAGCACAGTGTGGATCTGGAAGGGGTAGGGTAATAAGAGGCACATGGCCACAATAGTAGCGGCAGCAGAAGCAGCACAGCATGGAATATACAAGGCAGAACATTGGCTGTTTACAGGTAACAGTCAGGGCAAAGTTTTAAAAAATTTAATTCGGACGCTTTGCCGAATTTTGCCAAGAAATTCACTTAGTTACGAATTAGTTTGTCATGAAGCTTGTTAGATCAGCTGTTACCCAGCCTGGAGTTAGACTTTACGGAGAATGTATCCTGGTGTACATCACTGTGCTGCACACACACACACTTCCTCTCAGGGTTATGTGATCATATTTCTTCCTTCCTTGAGGGTTTTTCCCGCTGAGATGCAGTAAAATGGTGCTGCATGGGATTTTACTGTATTCGTCCAAAGCAAGCCGAAAAGCTTCTGGTTCGTTTTGTGGACACATTTTTGTAAAAAATTAATTACTAATTAATTTGCTCATCCATAGTCCATAGTCTCGCCGCTCTTACAGTAAAGAGTCCATAGTCTCACTGCTCTTACAGTAAAGAGTCCATAGTCTCACTGCTCTTACAGTATAGAGTCCATAGTCTCACTGCTCTTACAGTAAAGAGTCCATAGTCTCACTGCTCTTACAGTAAAGAGTCCATAGTCTCACTGCTCTTACTGTATAGAGTCCATAGTCTCACTTCTCCTACAGTATAGAGTCCATAGTCTCACTGCTCTTACAGTAAAGAGTCCATAGTCTCACTGCTCATACAGTATAGAGTCCATAGTCTCACTGCTCTTACACTAAAGAGTCCATAGTCTCACTGCTCTTACAGTAAAGAGTCCATAGTCTCACTGCTCTTACAGTAAAGAGTCCATAGTCTCACTGCTCTTACAGTATAGAGTCCATAGTCTCACTGCTCTTACAGTAAAGAGTCCATAGTCTCACTGCTCTTACAGTAAAGAGTCCATAGTCTCACTGCTCTTACTGTATAGAGTCCATAGTCTCACTTCTCCTACAGTATAGAGTCCATAGTCTCACTGCTCTTACAGTATAGAGTCCATAGTCTCACTGCTCTTACAATAAAGAGTCCATAGTCTCACTGCTCTTACAGTAAAGAGTCCATAGTCTCACTGCTCTTACAGTAAAGAGTCCATAGTCTCACTGCTCTTACTGTATAGAGTCCATAGTCTTACGTCTCCTACAGTATAGAGTCCATAGTCTCACTGCTCTTACAGTATAGAGTCCATAGTCTCACTGCTCTTACAGTAAAAAGTCCATAGTCTCACTGCTCTTACAGTAAAGAGTCCATAGTCTCACTGCTCTTACAGTAAAGAGTCCATAGTCTCACTGCTCTTACAGTATAGAGTCCATAGTATCACTGCTCTTACAGTAGAGTCCATAGTCTCACTGCTCTTACAGTAAAGAGTCCATAGTCTCACTGCTCTTACAGTAAAGAGTCCATAGTCTCACTGCTCTTACAGTAAAGAGTCCATAGTCTCACTGCTCTTACAGTAAAGAGTCCATAGTCTCACTGCTCTTACAGTAAAGAGTCCATAGTCTCACTGCTCTTACAGTATAGAGTCCATAGTCTCACTGCTCTTACAGTAAAGAGTCCATAGTCTCACTGGTCTTACAGTAAAGAGTCCATAGTCTCACTGCTCTTACAGTATAGAGTCCATAGTCTCACTGCTCTTTCAGTAAAGAGTCCATAGTCTCACTGCTCTTACAGTATAGAGTCCATAGTCTCACTGCTCTTACAGTATAGAGTCCATAGTCTCACTGCTCTTACAGTAAAGAGTCCATAGTCTCACTGGTCTTACAGTAAAGATGCAATAGTCTCACTGCTCTTACAGTATAGAGTCCATAGTCTCACTGCTCTTACAGTAAAGAGTCCATAGTCTCACTGCTCTTACAGTAAAGAGTCCATGGTCTCACTGCTCTTACAGTAAAGAGTCCATGGTCTCACTGCTCTTACAGTAAAGAGTCCATAGTCTCACTGCTCTTACAGTACAAAGTCCATAGTCTCACTGCTCTTACCGTAAAAAATCCATAGTCTCACTGCTCTTACAGTATATAGTCGATAGTCTCACTGCTCTTACAGTAGAGAGTCCATAGTCTCACTGCTCTTACAGTAAAGAGTCCATAGTCTCACTGCTCTTACAGTAAACAGTCCATAGTCTCGCCGCTCTTACAGTAAACAGTCCATAGTCTCACTGCTCTTATAGTCTCACTGCTCTTACAGTAAAGAGTCCATAGTCTCCCTGCTCTTACAGTAAAGAGTCCATAGTCTCACTGCTCTTACAGTAAAGAGTCCATAGTCTAACTGCTCTTACACTAAAGAGTCCATAGTCTCACTGCTCTTAACATAAAGAGTCCATAGTCTCACTGCTCTTACCGTAAAGAATGCATAGTCTCACTGCTCTTACAGTATATAGTCAATAGTCTCACTGCTCTTACAGTAGAGAGTCCATAGTCTCACTGCTCTTACAGTAGATTCCATAGTCTCACTGCTCTTACAGTAAAGAGTCCATAGTCTCACTGCTCTTACAGTAAAGAGTCCATAGTCTCACTGCTCTTACAGTAAAGAGTCCATAGTCTCACCGCTCTTACAGTATAGAGTCCATAGTCTCACTGTTCTTACAGTAAAGAGTCCATAGTCTCACTGCTCTTACAGTAAAGAGTCCATAGTCTCACTGCTCTTACACTAAAGAGTCCATAGTCTCACTGCTCTTACAGTAAAGAGTCCATAGTCTCACTGTTCTTACAGTAAAGAGTCCATAGTCTCACTGCTCTTACAGTATAGAGTCCATAGTCTCACTGCTCTTACAGTATAGAGTCCATAGTCTCACTGCTCTTACAGTAAAGAGCCCATAGTCTCACTGCTCTTACAGTATAGAGTCCATAGTCTCACTGCTCTTACAGTACAGAGTCCATAGTCTCACTGCTCTTACAGTAAAGAGTCCATAGTCTCACTGCTCTTACAGTATAGAGTCCATAGTCTCACTGATCTTACAGTAAAGAGTCCATAGTCTCACTGCTCTTACACTAAAGAGTCCATAGTCTCACTGCTCTAACAGTAAAGTGTCCATAGTCTCACTGCTCTTACAGTAAAGAGTCCATAGTCTCACTGCTCTTACAGTAAAGAGTCCATAGTCTCACTGCTCTTACAGTATAGAGTCCATAGTCTCACTGCTCTTACAGTAAAGAGTCCATAGTCTCACTGCTCTTACACTAAAGAGTCCATAGTCTCACTGCTCTTACAGTAAAGTGTCCATAGTCTCACTGCTCTTACAGTAAAGAGTCCATAGTCTCACTGCTCTTACAGTATAGAGTCCATAGTCTCACTGCTCTTACAGTAAAGAGTACATAGTCTCACTGCTCTTACACTAAAGAGTCCATAGTCTCACTGCTCTTACAGTAAAGAGTCCATAGTCTCACTGCTCTTACAGTATAGAGTACATAGTCTCACTGCTCTTACAGTAAAGAGTCCATAGTGTCACTGTTCTTACAGTATAGAGTCCATTGTCTCACTGTTCTTACAGTATAGAGTCCATAGTCTCACTGCTCTTACAGTAAAGAGTCCATAGTCTCACTGCTCTTACAGTAAAGAGTCCATAGTCTCACTGCTCTTACAGTAAAGAGTCCATAGTCTCACTGCTCTTACAGTATAGAGTCCATAGTCTCACTGCTCTTACACTAAAGAGTCCATAGTCTCACTGCTCTTACAGTAAAGAGTCCATAGTCTCACTGCTCTTACAGTATAGAGTCCATAGTCTCACTGCTCTTACACTAAAGAGTCCATAGTCTCACTGCTCTTACAGTAAAGAGTCCATAGTCTCACTGCTCTTACAGTAAAGAGTCCATAGTCTCACTGCTCTTACAGTATAGAGTCCATAGTCTCACTGCTCTTACAGTAAAGAGTCCATAGTCTCACTGCTCTTACAGTAAAGAGTCCATAGTCTCACTGCTCTTACAGTAAAGAGTCCATAGTCTCACTGCTCTTACAGTAAAGAGTCCATAGTCTCACTGTTATTACAGTAAGGAGTCCATAGTCTCACTGCTCTTACAGTAAAGAGTCCATAGTCTCACTGCTCTTACAGTAAAGAGTCCATAGTCTCACTGCTCTTACAGTAAAGAGTCCATAGTCTCACTGCTCTTACAGTAAAGAGTCCATAGTCTCACTGCTCTTACAGTAAAGAGTCCATAGTCTCACTGCTCTTACAGTAAAGAGTCCATAGTCTCACTGCTCTTACAGTAAAGAGTCCATAGTCTCACTGCTCTTACAGTAAAGAGTCCATAGTCTCACTGCTCTTACAGTAAAGAGTCCATAGTCTCACTGCTCTTACAGTAAAGAGTCCATAGTCTCACTGCTCTTACAGTAAAGAGTCCATAGTCTCACTGCTCTTACAGTAAAGAGTCCATAGTCTCACTGCTCTTACAGTAAAGAGTCCATAGTCTCACTGCTCTTACAGTAAAGAGTCCATAGTCTCACTGCTCTTACAGTATAGAGTCCATAGTCTCACTGCTCTTACAGTAAAGAGTCCATAGTCTCACTGCTCTTACAGTAAAGAGTCCTTAGTCTCACTGCTCTTACAGTAAAGAGTCCATAGTCTCACTGCTCTTACAGTAAAGAGTCCATAGTCTCACTGCTCTTACAGTAAAGAGTCCATAGTCTCACTGCTCTTACAGTATAGAGTCCATAGTATCACTGCTCTTACAGTAGAGTCCATAGTCTCACTGCTCTTACAGTAAAGAGTCCATAGTCTCACTGCTCTTACAGTAAAGAGTCCATAGTCTCACTGCTCTTACTGTATAGAGTCCATAGTCTCACTGCTCTTACAGTATAGAGTCCATAGTCTCACTGCTCTTACAGTAAAGAGTCCATAGTCTCACTGCTCTTACAGTAAAGAGTCCATAGTCTCACTGCTCTTACAGTAAAGAGTCCATAGTCTCACTGCTCTTACAGTAAAGAGTCCATAGTCTCACTGCTCTTACAGTAAAGAGTCCATAGTCTCACTGCTCTTACAGTAAAGAGTCCATAGTCTCACTGTTATTACAGTAAGGAGTCCATAGTCTCACTGCTCTTACAGTAAAGAGTACATAGTGTCACTGCTCTTACACTAAAGAGTCCATAGTCTCACTGCTCTTACAGTATAGAGTTCATAGTCTCACTGCTCTTACAGTAAAGAGTCCATAGTCTCACTGCTCTTACAGTAAAGAGTCCATAGTCTCACTGCTCTTACAGTAAAGAGTCCATAGTCTCACTGCTTTTACAGTAAAGAGTCCATAGTCTCACTGCTCTTACAGTATAGAGTCCATAGTATCACTGCTCTTACAGTAGAGTCCATAGTCTCACTGCTCTTACAGTAAAGAGTCCATAGTCTCACTGCTCTTACAGTAAAGAGTCCATAGTCTCACTGCTCTTACAGTAAAGAGTCCATAGTCTCACTGCTCTTACAGTAAAGAGTCCATAGTCTCACTGCTCTTACAGTAAAGAGTCCATAGTCTCACTGCTCTTACAGTAAAGAGTCCATAGTCTCACTGCTCTTACAGTAAAGAGTCCATAGTCTCACTGCTCTTACAGTAAAGAGTCCATAGTCTCACTGCTCTTACAGTAAAGAGTACATAGTCTCACTGCTCTTACACTAAAGAGTCCATAGTCTCACTGTTCTTACAGTATAGAGTCCATAGTCTCACTGCTCTTACAGTAAAGAGTCCATAGTCTCACTGCTCTTACAGTAAAGAGTCCATAGTCTCACTGCTCTTACAGTAAAGAGTCCATAGTCTCACTGCTCTTATAGTAAAGAGTCCATAGTCTCACTGCTCTTACAGTAAAGAGTCCATAGTCTCACTGCTCTTACAGTAAAGAGTCCATAGTCTCACTGCTCTTACAGTAAAGAGTCCATAGTCTCACTGCTCTTACATAGTCTCAATGGCCTTACAGTAAAAAATCACCTTATACGTACTCTGATGATGGAACTAGATTCCTCTAGAGGTAGAGGATGCCCTTGTGTTACCCTCGGCTAGTTTATGTGCATTATTCTGTTTTGTTGTCTTTGCTGCTTTGTCCTGTGTCATCTTTTCTTTACAGGGGAGTTTACATACTTTTGGTTGTTGTAATATTTTCTTTATTAATTGACTTACTTTTGCTTAGTATAAGTCCTAATGAGGACAGTAGATCTGCATTAGTGGCATAGTCCCTCGGGATATAATGATTAGTTTATGCTGATGGATTCACCATTTTGACAACAGTAATTACATTATAGCTGGCAGCTGTAGGTTTGACCATTCCCAGAGTCTTGGTGAATATCTGACTCTTTCTCAGAGTCCTTTTTACTCCCTGGTTCCTTCTTAGAGTCCCTTTTGCTTTTTATCTCCTTCTGAGGGTCCTGTTTACTCCCTGGATCCTTCTTAGAGTCCCTTTTGCTTTTCATCTCCTTCTGAGGGTCCTGTTTACTCTCTGGATCCTTCTTAGAGTCCCTTTCGCTTTTCAGCTTCTTCTCAAAGTCCCGGTTACTAACTTTCTCTTTTGATTTGCTCACATTTTTATTCGTATGATTTTTGCCTGTGAAAACAGAAACATTTGAGAGCTGTGATGCCAATGATGGTGGTCCTCCATGGACTGCTGAGCGCTGACACGTTCCTCATGTTCAGGGAAAACCTGCAACTATAATAAGCCTGGGGGACAGAGAGATGGAGTGATGGACACTGCTTGCTCCGTCACAGATGCCCCTCTGCTGCAGCTCCTCATGGTTATTAGGAGAGCAGGATTGGGAGGAAATGAGTTACCCCTGATTAAGACAGGTATATACGTTTCATTGGCCTTATTTTGTCTTGTCATTTTGTAGGCATAGCTCTTTTCAGTTTTTGGTCTATTAGGCTATCTGAAGTATGTTTGTTACAGCACCCTTGGCTTTGTATGGTGGTGCTCACCATTGACTATATTCATTTTCGTAGACTGGACTCATCAGGGACTGATTCTATTTGGTTTGGGCCTGGACAGGACCACAAAATGTGTTTATCATTGTATTTTCTGTGGTCTGCACTCTTTGGTAGCCGACTGCTGGCACGGAGGTCGGATTAACTGCATTTCTGTCTCCCAAGTCCTCATGTAACAAGCAAACTTGGTCTTACCATTCGTCCCAGGAGGTGGTGTCACAACACCGGTCGTCTCAGGAGGTGGTATCACAACAACGGTCGTCACAGCTGGTGGTGTCACAACACTGGTCGTTACAGCTGGTTGTGTCACAACACCGGTCGTCTCAGCAGGTGGTGTCACGACACCGGTCGTCTCAGGAGGTGGTGTCACAACACCGGTCGTCTCAGGAGGTGGTGTCACAACACCGGTCGTCTCAGGAGGTGGTGTCACAACACTGGTCGTCACAGCTGGTTGTGTCACAACACCGGTCGTCTCAGCAGGTGGTGTCACGACACCGGTCGTCTCAGGAGGTGGTGTCACAACACCGGTCGTCTCAGGAGGTGGTGTCACAACACCGGTCGTCTCAGGAGGTGGTGTCACAACACCGGTCGTCTCAGCAGGTGGTGTCACGACACCGGTCGTCTCAGGAGGTGGTGTCACAACACCGGTCGTCTCAGGAGGTGGTGTCACAACACTGGTCGTCACAGCTAGTTGTGTCACAACACCGGTCGTCACAGCTGGTGGTGTCACGACACTGGTCGTCACAGCTGGTGGTGTCACAACAACGGTCGTCTCAGGAGGTGGTGTCACGACACTGGTCGTCACAGCTGGTTGTGTCACAACACCGGTCGTCTCAGGAGGTGGTGTCACGACACCGCTCGTCTCAGGAGGTGGTGTCACAACACCGGTTGTCACAGCTACAGAAACATGGAGGACACGTTGAAGGCTTTGCTAAAAGTTTAGCAGCAAATCAAGTATTCATAATGTCACATTTTCCTAATTTCGCGCCCACTTCTGCGTCTACCAATTGCAAAAGTGCTGTTTGAAAGGCCCGTAAAACTAGCCACAGGTATTATTGGAAATTCAGCTCTGGGACATCATAACAGACTGGCAATCTTTCATGATGTCACCAAATAACCAGATCAGATTAACCCCTTAATGACCACCCAAATGCCTTTGATGGATAGCAGTGCTGGTCCGTAATCTGACTTGATGCCGCCACAGTGCTCCTGCAATCCAGGGCCCAAAAGGAGAAGACAAGTGGTTGATAGTGGGTACTGGCTCCTCTTATGCAGATGACAGAGCACTTAATGAGTGCTAGGTAGTGAAGATAGGACCCATCAATCACATCATCACCAGGGGGTCAACCCCCATAGCATACCCAGGTCAGCTCTGCCAGTGAGAAGGCAGTGGTCATCTTCTCCTGGTGGCTCCTATGGATGTCCCAGATACAGTGGAAAGACACAGTCAAAATAGAAAATGAACGTGTCAATCCACAGTCTAGTGTAAGCACTGCTGCCAGTCAGTCCACAGTCTAGTGTAAGCACTGCTGCCAGTCAGTCCACAGTCTAGTGTAAGCACTGCTGCCAGTCAGTCCACAGTCTAGTGTAAGCACTGCTGCCAGTCAGTCCACAGTCTAGTGTAAGCACTGCTGCCAGTCAGTCCACAGTCTAGTGTAAGCACAGCTGCCAGTCAGTCCACAGTCTAGAGTAAGCACTGCTGCCAGTCAGTCCACAGTCTAGTGTAAGCACAGCTGCCAGTCAGTCCACAGTCTAGTGTAAGCACAGCTGCCAGTCAGTCCACAGTCTAGTGTAAGCACAGCTGCCAGTCAGTCCACAGTCTAGTGTAAGCACTGCTGCCAGTCAGTCCACAGTCTAGTGTAAGCACTGCTGCCAGTCAGTCCACAGTCTAGTGTAAGCACAGCTGCCAGTCAGTCCACAGTCTAGTGTAAGCACTGCTGCCAGTCAGTCCACAGTCTAGTGTAAGCACTGCTGCCAGTCAGTCCACAGTCTAGTGTAAGCACTGCTGCCAGTCAGTCCACAGTCTAGTGTAAGCACTGCTACCAGTCAGTCCACAGTCTAGTGTAAGCACAGTGGCCAGTCAGTCCACAGTCTAGTGTGAGCACTGCTGCCAGTCAGTCCACAGTCTAGTGTAAGCACTGCTGCCAGTCAGTCCACAGTCTAGTGTAAGCACAGCTGCCAGTCAGTCCACAGTCTAGTGTAAACACAGCTGCCAGTCAGTCCACAGTCTAGTGTAAGCACAGCTGCCAGTCAGTCCACAGTCTAGTGTAAGTACAGCTGCCAGTCAGTCCACGGTCTAGTGTAAGCACTGCTGCCAGTCAGTCCACAGTCTAGTGTAAGCACTGCTGCCAGTCAGTCCACAGTCTAGTGTAAGCACAGCTGCCAGTCAGTCCACAGTCTAGTGTAAGTACAGCTGCCAGTCAGTCCACAGTCTAGTGTAAGCACAGCTGCCAGTCAGTCCACAGTCTAGTGTAAGCACTGCTACCAGTCAGTCCACAGTCTAGTGTAAGCACAGCTGACAGTCAGTCCACAGTCTAGTGTAAGCACTGCTGCCAGTCAGTCCACAGTCTAGTGTAAGCACTGCTGCCAGTCAGTCCACAGTCTAGTGTAAGCACTGCTGCCAGTCAGTCCACAGTCTAGTGTAAGCACTGCTGCCAGTCAGTCCACAGTCTAGTGTAAGCACTGCTGCCAGTCAGTCCACAGTCTAGTGTAAGCACTGCTGCCAGTCAGTCCACAGTCTAGTGTAAGCACTGCTGCCAGTCAGTCCACAGTCTAGTGTAAGCACTGCTGCCAGTCAGTCCACAGTCTAGTGTAAGCACTGCTGCCAGTCAGTCCACAGTCTAGTGTAAGCACAGCTGCCAGTCAGTCCACAGTCTAGTGTAAGCACTGCTGCCAGTCAGTCCACAGTCTAGTGTAAGTACAGCTGCCAGTCAGTCCACAGTCTAGTGTAAGCACTGCTGCCAGTCAGTCCACAGTCTAGTGTAAGCAAAGCTGCCAGTCAGTCCACAGTCTAGTGTAAGCACTGCTACCAGTCAGTCCACAGTCTAGTGTAAGAAAAGCTGCCAGTCAGTCCACAGTCTAGTGTAAGCACTGCTGCCAGTCAGTCCACAGTCTAGTGTAAGCACTGCTCCCAGTCAGTCCACAGTCTAGTGTAAGCACAGCTGACAGTCAGTCCACAGTCTAGTGTAAGCACTGCTGACAGTCAGTCCACAGTCTAGTGTAAGTACAGCTGCCAGTCAGTCCACAGTCTAATGTGAGCTCTGCTGTCAGACAGTTTACAGTCTAATGTAAGTAGAGCTGTCAGACAGTCCACAGTGTAGTGTAAGTACTGCTGCCAGTCAGTCCACAGTCTAGTGTAAGCACTGCTGCCAGTCAGTCCACAGTGTAGTGTAAATGCTCCATCCTTTACCTCATCTTATCTATCAAAATTTCAGTAATAAAAATACCAGTTCACATTACTGAAGCTCTCCATACTCACTTCTTTCAGGCTGCTTGTTTTCTGCCATTGTCCCCAGTATTTTTTTTATCTGGTCATCACCTGGCTCTGTTTTCTTCATTGCAGGAGCTATTGGCTGCTGCGATGTACCCTTCTCGTCTACACCTGATGATGACTGGTTGTCCCCCTGCTGCGATGTGCTCTTCTCATCTACACCTGATGATGTCTGGTTGTTCCCCTGCTGCGATGTACCCTTCTCGTCTACACCTGATGATGACTGGTTGTCCCCCTGCTGCGATGTACCCTTCTCGTCTACACCTGATGATCACTGGTTGTCCCCCTGCTGCGATGTACCCTTCTTGTCTACACCTGATGATGACTGGTTGTCCCCCTGCTGCGATGTGCTCTTCTCATCTACACCTGATGGTGACTGGTTGTCCCCCTGCTTTGTTGTGCTCTTCTCGTCTACACCTGATGATGACTGGTTGTTCCCCTGCTGCGATGTACCCTTCTCGTCTACAAGTGATGATGACTGGTTGTTCCTCTGCTGCGATGTATCCTTCTCGTCTACACCTGATGATCACTGGTTGTCCCCCTGCTGCGATGTACCCTTCTTGTCTACACCTGATGATGACTGGTTTTCCCCACTGCTTTGTTGTGCTCTTCTCCTCTACACCTGATGATGACTGGTTGTTCCCCTGCTGCGATGTACCCTTCTCGTCTACATGTGGTCTGATCTGGGGTCTTAATTAGTTTAGAGGGTCTAGCGTGAGGTCTGTTTAGGGACAGGGATACCAAGTACAGCAGCATTTACCATAGCACATGTTGCATGCCACTATTCATCATCGGTCGTGTGTGTGGGCTGGTGTACAGTCACCCCCAGTTCTGCCCCTATACTATATGCGCTCCTATATAGATGCACACATACCCTGCTCTTCATCCTTGAACATCAGCGCCTCCCTCAGTCGCTCCAGGAGACGTGGCTTGTCTTTCTTCTCCTTCTCGGTGACAAGCAGCAGATTGTAGGCATATTTCTTGATGCTGGGCTGAGATTCTAGAATGCGGTTCTTTTCCTTTAAGCTGTTGTCTGCCAGATCATCGATCACCACAATAACATTATTCCTCCCTGATGACATGGGATGGGGGGGTGAGAATACAGTATATATCTACATGTGGGTGAGGCTACAAGCCTGGGGGCACACTGTTTGTGAAAAGTCAAAGAATATTCCCATTCACTGACAGCAATGTATCAGAAGACTCATTTATAAGAAGCTCCTCATCTGTGGGAACAAGTCTAGGTCAGGACAGGGTCTCGGCCTAAGGCTGGTCTCTGTCTGTGGTCTCCATAGAAGGCACCTGTATCCATTGACATTAATGTATGTATTCAGACATCAGTGGTTATCCACGGATCGTGGGTCTATGGTGACACAACAGAAGCATGCCCTATGTTATCCACGGATCGTGGGTCTATGGTGACACAACAGAAGCATGCCCTTTGTTATCCACGGATCATGGGTCTATGGTGACACAACAGAAGCATGCCCTACATTATCCACGGATCGTGGGTCTATGGTGACACAACAGAAGCATGCCCTATTTTAGTCCATGATTGCGGATCCCTCACATGTTACAGTCTATGGGTCCTTGAAGATCACAGACTAAACACGGATGCCATCTGTATTTGGTCCATGCTTTTTACGGATTGCTGTTCGACTATGGTCCAGATGAATGTTCAGTCTAGCCTTGTCGGTGCAATACGGAGGACACACAGAGGTCAAAAGACAGACCCAGGGACCAAACACAGATCCTTCACATCTTGTCAGGGATGTTATAAACACAAATGTCTGACAGAGGCCTATTGGGGCACATTTACTGGGGCAGCAGTTTTCTGATGTAAATTGTAGGAAACGTGTCAGGCCGCGGTGGCCATCCCCCTTCAGATAAGCTCGAGTATCTTAAAAGAAATGTCCCTTGTAATCATTGCTGTGGCACTTACCCAGAAGAAGATGCATGTCCTCCAGCTCTTTGTCGTAGAGAGAGTCCGTCACGTCGGTGACGTTCACTCTGCCTCTGTTCTTGGTGTGATACAAAATACCAAAAGTGCAGAGATTTAGTTCATCAAAAATCTGTAGAGTTTGGTTGTTAGAAATACAAAAGGATCTGACCCCGGAGACGGGTAGTTGTAGATCTGGAGACGTGAGCATCTTATCCATCCAGGAGTAATCAATTTTTGAAGATCGAGAGAAGATCCCAACCGTTGTGAAGTTCTGGAAGAGAGAGGGATAATGAGGTCACCGTCCGGTGCGGTCTGAGGACGTCGTTCCCGCTCCAGTCCTACTGCCAGCTATATTGGACAGACCAGGAGAAGCGTCTACATATCAGGGGCTATAGTGGACAGACCAGGAGAAGCGTCTACATTCCAGGGGCTATAGTGGACAGACCAGGAGAAGCATCTACATATCAGGGGCTATAGTGGACAGACCAGGAGAAGCGTCTACATTCCAGGGGTTATAGTGGACAGACCAGGAGAAGCGTTTACATATCAGGGGCTATAGTGGACAGACCAGGAGAAGCGTCTACATATCAGGGGCTATAGTGGACAGACCAGGAGAAGCGTCTACATATCAGGGGCTATAGTGGACAGACCAGGAGAAGCATCTACATTCCAGGGACTATAGTGGACAGACCAGGAGAAGCATTTACATATCAGGGGCTATAGTGGACAGACCAGGAGAAGCGTCTACATATCAGGGGCTATAGTGGACAGACCAGGAAAAGCGTCTACATATCAGGGGCTATAGTGGACAGACCAGGAGAAGCGTCTACATATCAGGGGCTATAGTGGACAGACCAGGAGAAGCGTCTACATATCAGGGGCTATAGTGGACGGACCAGGAGAAGCGTCTACATTCCAGGGGCTATAGTGGACAGACCAGGAGAAGCGTCTACATTCCAGGGGCTATAGTGGACAGACCAGGAGAAGCGTCTACATATCAGGGGCTATAGTGGACAGACCAGGAGAAGCGTCTACATATCCAGGGGCTATAGTGGACAGACCAGGAGAAGCGTCTACATATCAGGGGCTATAGTGGACAGACCAGGAGAAGCGTCTACATTCCAGGGGCTATAGTGGACAGACCAGGAGAAGCGTCTACATATCAGGGGCTATAGTGGACAGACCAGGAGAAGCGTCTACATTCCAGGGGCTATAGTGGACAGACCAGGAGAAGCGTCTACATATCAGGGGCTATAGTGGACAGACCAGGAGAAGCGTCTACATATCAGGGGCTATAGTGGACAGACCAGGAGAAGCGTCTACATTCCAGGGGCTATAGTGGACAGACCAGGAGAAGCGTCTACATATCCAGGGGCTATAGTGGACAGACCAGGAGAAGCGTCTACATATCAGGGGCTATAGTGGACAGACCAGGAGAAGCGTCTACATATCAGGGGCTATAGTGGACAGACCAGGAGAAGCGTCTACATATCCAGGGGCTATAGTGGACAGACCAGGAGAAGCGTCTACATTCCAGGGGCTATAGTGGACAGACCAGGAGAAGCGTCTACATTCCAGGGGCTATAGTGGACAGACCAGGAGAAGCGTCTACATATCCAGGGGCTATAGTGGACAGACCAGGAGAAGCGTCTACATTCCAGGGGCTATAGTGGACAGACCAGGAGAAGCGTCTACATATCAGGGGCTATAGTGGACAGACCAGGAGAAGCGTCTACATTCCAGGGGCTATAGTGGACAGACCAGGAGAAGCGTCTACATATCAGGGGCTATAGTGGACAGACCAGGAGAAGCGTCTACATATCAGGGGCTATAGTGGACAGACCAGGAGAAGCGTCTACATATCAGGGGCTATAGTGGACAGACCAGGAGAAGCGTCTACATTTCAGGGGCTATAGTGGACAGACCAGGAGAAGCGTCTACATTCCAGGGGCTATAGTGGACAGACCAGGAGAAGCGTCTACATTCCAGGGGCTATAGTGGACAGACCAGGAGAAGCGTCTACATTCAGGGGCTATAGTGGACAGACCAGGAGAAGCGTCTACATTCCAGGGGCTATAGTGGACAGACCAGGAGAAGCGTCTACATATCAGGGGCTATAGTGGACAGACCAGGAGAAGCGTCTACATATCAGGGGCTATAGTGGACAGACCAGGAGAAGCGTCTACATATCAGGGGCTATAGTGGACAGACCAGGAGAAGCGTCTACATATCAGGGGCTATAGTGGACAGACCAGGAGAAGCGTCTACATATCAGGGGCTATAGTGGACAGACCAGGAGAAGCGTCTACATATCAGGGGCTATAGTGGACAGACCAGGAGAAGCGTCTACATTCCAGGGGCTATAGTGGACAGACCAGGAGAAGCGTCTACATTTCAGGGGCTATAGTGGACAGACCAGGAGAAGCGTCTACATATCAGGGGCTATAGTGCACATACCAGGAGAAGCGTCTACATTCCAGGGGCTATAGTGGACAGACCAGGAGAAGCGTCTACATATCAGGGGCTATAGTGGACAGACCAGGAGAAGCGTCTACATTCCAGGGGCTATAGTGGACAGACCAGGAGAAGCGTCTACATATCAGGGGCTATAGTGGACAGACCAGGAGAAGCGTCTACATATCAGGGGCTATAGTGGACAGACCAGGAGAAGCGTCTACATATCAGGGGCTATAGTGGACAGACCAGGAGAAGCGTCTACATTCCAGGGGCTATAGTGGACAGACCAGGAGAAGCGTCTACATTCCAGGGGCTATAGTGGACAGACCAGGAGAAGCGTCTACATTCCAGGGGCTATAGTGGACAGACCAGGAGAAGCGTCTACATATCAGGGGCTATAGTGGACAGACCAGGAGAAGCGTCTACATATCAGGGGCTATAGTGGACAGACCAGGAGAAGCGTCTACATTCCAGGGGCTATAGTGGACAGACCAGGAGAAGCGTCTACATTTCAGGGGCTATAGTGGACAGACCAGGAGAAGCGTCTACATATCCAGGGGCTATAGTGGACAGACCAGGAGAAGCGTCTACATATCAGGGGCTATAGTGGACAGACCAGGAGAAGCGTCTACATTCCAGGGGCTATAGTGGACAGACCAGGAGAAGCGTCTACATTCCAGGGGCTATAGTGGACAGACCAGGAGAAGCGTCTACATTTCAGGGGCTATAGTGGACAGACCAGGAGAAGCGTCTACATTCCAGGGGCTATAGTGGACAGACCAGGAGAAGCGTCTACATATCAGGGGCTATAGTGGACAGACCAGGAGAAGCGTCTACATATCAGGGGCTATAGTGGACAGACCAGGAGAAGCGTCTACATTCCAGGGGCTATAGTGGACAGACCAGGAGAAGCGTCTACATTCCAGGGGCTATAGTGGACAGACCAGGAGAAGCGTCTACATATCAGGGGCTATAGTGGACAGACCAGGAGAAGCGTCTACATATCAGGGGCTATAGTGGACAGACCAGGAGAAGCGTCTACATATCAGGGGCTATAGTGGACAGACCAGGAGAAGCGTCTACATATCAGGGGCTATAGTGGACAGACCAGGAGAAGCGTCTACATTCCAGGGGCTATAGTGGACAGACCAGGAGAAGCGTCTACATTTCAGGGGCTATAGTGGACAGACCAGGAGAAGCGTCTACATATCCAGGGGCTATAGTGGACAGACCAGGAGAAGCGTCTACATTCCAGGGGCTATAGTGGACAGACCAGGAGAAGCGTCTACATATCAGGGGCTATAGTGGACAGACCAGGAGAAGCGTCTACATTCCAGGGGCTATAGTGGACAGACCAGGAGAAGCGTCTACATATCAGGGGCTATAGTGGACAGACCAGGAGAAGCGTCTACATATCAGGGGCTATAGTGGACAGACCAGGAGAAGCGTCTACATATCAGGGGCTATAGTGGACAGACCAGGAGAAGCGTCTACATTCCAGGGGCTATAGTGGACAGACCAGGAGAAGCGTCTACATTCCAGGGGCTATAGTGGACAGACCAGGAGAAGCGTCTACATTCCAGGGGCTATAGTGGACAGACCAGGAGAAGCGTCTACATTCCAGGGGCTATAGTGGACAGACCAGGAGAAGCGTCTACATATCAGGGGCTATAGTGGACAGACCAGGAGAAGCGTTTACATTCCAGGGGCTATAGTGGACAGACCAGGAGAAGCATCTACATTCCAGGGGCTATAGTGGACAGACCAGGAGAAGCGTCTACATATCAGGGGCTATAGTGGACAGACCAGGAGAAGCGTCTACATTCCAGGGACTATAGTGGACAGACCAGGAGAAGCATCTACATTCCAGGGGCTATAGTGGACAGACCAGGAGAAGCGTCTACATATCAGGGGCTATAGTGGACAGACCAGGAGAAGCGTCTACATATCAGGGGCTATAGTGGACAGACCAGGAGAAGCGTCTACATTCCAGGGGTTATAGTGGACAGACCAGGAGAAGCGTCTACATATCAGGGGCTATAGTGGACAGACCAGGAGAAGCGTCTACATTCCAGGGGCTATAGTGGACAGACCAGGAGAAGCGTCTACATTCCAGGGGCTATAGTGGACAGACCAGGAGAAGCGTCTACATATCAGGGGCTATAGTGGACAGACCAGGAGAAGCGTCTACATTCCAGGGGCTATAGTGGACAGACCAGGAGAAGCGTCTACATATCAGGGGCTATAGTGGACAGACCAGGAGAAGCGTCTACATATCAGGGGCTATAGTGGACAGACCAGGAGAAGCGTTTACATTCCAGGGGCTATAGTGGACAGACCAGGAGAAGCGTCTACATTCCAGGGGCTATAGTGGACAGACCAGGAGAAGCGTCTACATATCAGGGGCTATAGTGGACAGACCAGGAGAAGCATCTACATATCAGGGGCTATAGTGGACAGACCAGGAGAAGCGTCTACATTCCAGGGGCTATAGTGGACAGACCAGGAGAAGCGTCTACATTCCAGGGGCTATAGTGGACAGACCAGGAGAAGCGTCTACATATCAGGGGCTATAGTGGACAGACCAGGAGAAGCGTCTACATTCCAGGGGCTATAGTGGACAGACCAGGAGAAGCGTCTACATATCAGGGGCTATAGTGGACAGACCAGGAGAAGCGTCTACATTCCAGGGGCTAGAGTGGACAGACCAGGAGAAGCGTCTACATTCCAGGGGCTATAGTGGACAGACCAGGAGAAGCGTCTATATTTCAGGGGCTATAGTGGACAGACCAGGAGAAGCGTCTACATTTCAGGGGTGGGGGAGACCGCGCTGAGAAATCGCCGAGGTCTTCATTCTAAATGAGGTGAGGGCTGCGTTTGGATTTGGGGACTTGTGACTCCTGCTTTACCTGTTATACATGAAGAGACGCATCACAATGACGTCCAGTCTCCATTATACTATCACAATGTGAGTGCTGGCTAACAGGGTTTGAAGGTTGTCAGATTCTTCCCTGTGACATCTTTGGGGGATTTTCAGAATCAGTTCCTTTCACTCTTAAGAATAAATGTTGTTGCTCTTCAGGGGGGATGAGACCAAAGGACATGAATCAATCATTCCCAGATATATGGACATTACTCTACCTCTATAGTCCCTGGCACCGAGAGACTGGTCAATAAATCATAATCTGATCAAATATGAATCCTGGTCTCCTGTGAATCATGAGAACTGAAGAGCGAGGCAACTACTTTGAAAAGAAAATTCCAAGACACGTCAGATGGTATTGGTCAGGATTGTGCAGGAAGATAGATAGATAGAGATAGATCGATAGAGAGATAGATAGATAGATAGATAGATAGAGAGAGAGAGAGAGAGAGAGATAGATAGATCAATCGATAGATAGAGAGAGAGAGAGAGAGAGAGAGAGAGATAGATAGATAGATAGATAGATAGATAGATAGATAGATATGAGATAGATAGATAGATAGATAGATAGATAGATAGATAGATAGAAGAAAGAACATATCTCACCCTTATATCTTCTGTCTCTTCAGTATCTGTCAAAGAGAAAAATAGAAACAGATAATTTTCATTAATTATCATTTTGTTAATCAGATCTCTATTCATCATGTAAATAAGTAAGTGCCCTGGTGCTCTGGGAGTCCCCTGGGTCACTGCTCTGGGAGTCCCCTGGGTCACTGCTCTGGGAGTCCCTGTACAGTGTAGGAGTCCCCTGGGTCACTGCTCTGGGATTCCCCTGGGTGACTGCTCTGGGAGTCCCCTGGGTCACTGCTCTGGGAGTCCCCTGGGTCACTGCTCTGGGAGTCCCCTGGGTCACTGCTCTGGGAGTCCCCTGGGTCACTGCTCTGGGAGTCCCCTGGGTCACTGCTCTGGGAGTCCCCTGGGTCACTGCTCTGGGAGTCCCCTGGGTCACTGCTCTGGGAGTCTCTGCGCAGTGTAGGAGTCCCCTGGGTCACTGCTCTGGGAGTCCCTGTACAGTGTAGGAGTCCCCTGGGTCACTGCTCTGGGAGTCCCTGTACAGTGTAGGAGTCCCCTGTGTCACTGCTCTGGGAGTCTCCTAGGTCACTGCTCTGGGAGTCTCCTAGGTCACTGCTCTGGGAGTCCCTGTACAGTGTAGGAGTCCCCTGTGTCACTGCTCTGGGAGTCTTCTAGGTCACTGCTCTGGGAGTCCCCTGGCTCACTGCTCTGGGAGTCCCTGTACAGTGTAGGAGTCCCCTGTCTCACTGCTCTGGGATTCCCCTGGGTGACTGCTCTGGGAGTCCCCTGGGTCACTGCTCTGGGAGTCCCCTGGGTCACTGCTCTGGGAGTCCCCTGGGTCACTGCTCTGGGAGTCCCCTGGGTCACTGCTCTGGGAGTCTCTGCGCAGTGTAGGAGTCCCCTGGGTCACTGCTCTGGGAGTCCCTGTACAGTGTAGGAGTCCCCTGGGTCACTGCTCTGGGAGTCCCCTGGGTCACTGCTCTGGGAGTCTCTGCGCAGTGTAGGAGTCCCCTGGGTCACTGCTCTGGGAGTCCCTTGGGTCACTGCTCTGGGAGTCCCTGTACAGTGTAGGAGTCCCCTGGGTCACTGCTCTGGGAGTCCCCTGGGTCACTGCTCTGGGAGTCTTTGCGCAGTGTAGGAGTCCCCTGGGTCACTGCTCTGGGAGTCCCCTGGGTCACTGCTCTGGGAGTCCCGTGGGTCACTGCTCTGGGAGTCCCCTGGGTCACTGCTCTGGTTGTCCCCTGGGTCACTGCTCTGGGAGTCCCCTGGGTCACTGCTCTGGGAGTCCCTGTACAGTGTAGGAGTCCCCTGGGTCACTGCTCTGGAAGTCCCCTGGGTCACTGCTCTGGGAGTCCCTGTACAGTGTAGGAGTCCCCTGTGTCACTGCTCTGGGAGTCTCCTAGGTCACTGCTCTGGGAGTCTCCTAGGTCACTGCTCTGGGAGTCCCTGTACAGTGTAGGAGTCCCCTGTGTCACTGCTCTGGGAGTCCCCTGGGTCACTGCTCTGGGAGTCCCTGTACAGTGTAGGAGTCCCCTGGGTCACTGCTCTGGGAGTCTCTGTACAGTGTAGGAGTCCCCTGTGTCACTGCTCTGGGAGTCTCCTAGGTCACTGCTCTGGGAGTCCCTGTACAGTGTAGGAGTCCCCTGTGTCACTGCTCTGGGAGTCTTCTAGGTCACTACTCTGGGAGTCCCCTGGGTCACTGCTCTGGGAGTCCCTGTACAGTGTAGGAGTCCCCTGTCTCACTGCTCTGGGATTCCCCTGGGTGACTGCTCTGGGAGTCCCCTGGGTCACTGCTCTGGGAGTCCCCTGGGTCACTGCTCTGGGAGTCCCCTGGGTTACTGCTCTGGGAGTCCCCTGGGTCACTGCTCTGGGAGTCTCTGCGCAGTGTAGGAGTCCCCTGGGTCACTGCTCTGGAAGTCCCTGTACAGTGTAGGAGTCCCCTGGGTCACTGCTCTGGGAGTCCCCTGGGTCACTGCTCTGGGAGTCTCTGCGCAGTGTAGGAGTCCCCTGGGTTACTGCTCTGGGAGTCCCCTGGGTCACTGCTCTGGGAGTCCCTGTACAGTGTAGGAGTCCCCTGGGTCACTGCTCTGGGAGTCCCTTGGGTCACTGCTCTGGGAGTCTTTGCGCAGTGTAGGAGTCCCCTGGGTCACTGCTCTGGGAGTCCCCTGGGTCACTGCTCTGGGAGTCCCCTGGGTCACTGCTCTGGGAGTCCCCTGGGTCACTGCTCTGGGAGTCTTTGCGCAGTGTAGGAGTCCCCTGGGTCACTGCTCTGGGAGTCCCCTAGGTCACTGCTCTGGGAGTCCCCTGGGTCACTGCTCTGGTTGTCCCCTGGGTCACTGCTCTGGGAGTCCCCTGGGTCACTGCTCTGGGAGTCCCCTGGCAATGCCTACAACATGGGGCTACTTGTACATTTTTCTCCAGGCCCACTTTAAGTTCCCAATCTGCCCTGCCTATTGGTGACATCATAGAGGATCTGGAATCTTCTACGTAGATGTGACCTCACACTCAGCCCAGTGTACGGACCCCGGGAAGTTATATATTCACAGCTCTCCTGCTGTTGACTGCCCTTCACCACTGAGGACTGTGGGCTGTGGTTAGAAACTTATGATAAAACCCCCAGAAATCTCTAGATCAGTCCCTGATGATGTCATCATATCCTGTCTAATGAACAGCAGAGTCCCACCGTTGGTGTATACAGCTCCGGTGCTGACCTGCGTACCTCTAGGGTTACAGATAGCAATTAACCCTGTAGTCAGAACTCTTCTCCCTCTTCTTACCCCACAGAAGAGGCAGAACAAGTCACTTCAGACCACACAGGATGTTTGTAGTCTGTAACCATGGAAACACATAGGCCTGCATAAGAGCTGTGAACACAAAACGGTAAGAGACGCTTAAATTGGAGAAATAACAGGTTTTGCAATGATGCTTGTGGGCTTCAAACAGTCGGCAATGTAAAGTATAGGCAGAGGTACAAATAACGTAAACCGCCACTCCAAGCATAGGCTTTCCGTTTAGAGTCTATTCACACGACCGAATGGTCGCCGTGCCGATGGGATCATGTAGTGTGAACTGCTGCAGTGCAGACCCACTGACTTGATTGGGTCTGTGATCCACAACATATGGCAAAAGACAGGATATGTTGTATCTTTTGTTATGTGGAGTCACGGATCAGAAGCCCACGGAAACGCACAGAAGCCCTTCAGTGGGATTCCAGTCCGTGCCTCCGCACCACAAAAGACAGAAGATGTCCCATCTTTTGCCACATGTTGTGGATCGCGGAACAATTTAAGTCAATGGGTCTACACCGCAATACAGAGGTCACACGGTCAGTGCCCGTGTTTTGCGGACCCGAAGTTTGCAGTCCGCAACATGGGTACGGCGACCATACGGTGGTGTGAATGGTCCCTTATGTGACACCCCTGCTCTGAGAATCTGTCCATTAGGCCCCATTCACATGACCGTATCTCTGGTCTTGGGGGGGGGGGGTCCTATATCTCCTTGGTCCGCAAAAATACGGACAGCATGTCATGTGCTGTAAGGAAGCGGACCGGCACTGACTCTGCTTGCTGAATAGAGTAATGTCTTTATTCAAAGCATCATGGCATCAAAAAGTGACACGTTTCGGCTCAGAGTCGAAATGCGTCATTTTCTGATGCTATGATGCCTTAAATAAAGAGATAATTGTATTCAGCAAGCAGAGTGAGCGCCGCGTCCCTTCCTTACCCGCTATTGGGACGCCTTCCTTGGACATGAGCGCCAAGTGTAACCGCAGTGCCGACCTAGCTCTTCCGATAAGCTCACTGTGTTCTGTCTGGATCTGTACGTCCGTTTACGCGGTCCCGAAATAAGTAGAGCATGTCCTATTCTTGTCCGTTTTGCAGATAAGAACAGGCATTGTTACAATGGGTCCGCAAAAAAAACGGATGCAACAGTGTTGTCATACTGATGTCCGTATTTTTTGCAGATCCATGTGGAACAAAAAATACATACGGTTGTGTGAATGCACTCTTATAGTCATGACTCTGGCCCTGTGTGACATTAGGGGGTCATCTTTCCTAATATGATGAGTGTGGCCATTACCAGGTGCCTTCACTTTCGTCTCGATGGATTTCTGGAGTTTACTCCATTTCTCCCGGGCCGCCTCCTCTGCATCCTTGCTAGATGAGAAATACGCCAGAAATTCCTCCTGCTTCTCCTCCCGTCTGAACACGACCAGAGGCGCCGACCGGCTGAGCTGAGTCTTATTATACAGCGCTCGGAGACCGTCCTCTGATCCATCATCATCCACATCATCAACCACAACAACCACTCTCTGCACTTTATTCCCTGCACAGAAAAGCAAAGGCCAGAGAGAAAACATAAAATATCACGTACAGTATAATCTCCAGTATAATCTATAGTGTCATCTACAGAGTAACCTATAGTATAATCCATAATATAATTTACAGTGTAATCTACAGTATAATCTATAATATAGTGTATAGTATAATCTACAGTATAATCTATAGTATAATCTCCAGTATAATCTATAGTATAATCTACAGAGTAACCTATAGTATAATCCATAATATAATCTACAGTATAATCTACAATATAGTGTACAGTATAATTTATAATATAGTGTATAGGTATAATCTACGTTATAATCTATAGTATAATCTGCAGTATAACGGGGATGGATATGTAAGGGGGGTGTGGGTTGAGAGGTCTGTATGGGGGGTCTCTGGCTGTTTCCGTATTCCCGTCTCTGGTACATGGTGTAGATCTGATCAGTAAGATTACCCAGTTGGTGCAGGATCTTGCGGTCTATCGCTGTTGCTCCGGAGTTCTCCTTCTTAGCCATCCTTTGGAAGGTCTCCTTGCTGAAGTGCAGGATGCAGCTGATGGGGCCGATCTCCTTCACCCTGGATAACAGCTTCTTCATCTTCGAGATTTCAGTAACTGTAAAATCCACCTTGTCATTGGTCCTCAGCACCGGCTCCAGCCAGTGGCTCTTCTCCTGGGTGGTCTCTTGGATGAAGAAGGTGGCACCATGTTTGCTATTTTGAGAGGCTCTGAGATTATTGCGTTCCTAACAGAAAGATGAAATGTAAAGCATCAAAGATATTACAGAAGATTCCACCTGACTGCTCTTACTGTAAAGAATCCTTTCCTACGTCAATGATGGAGCCTCCCCTCCTTCCTACATGGATAACACCCACTGGAATAACTAAGAGAAGGCCCCAGGTCTTTAATGGTAGATGACGACTCCCGGGGTTGTTTCTTTCTTTTCTTTTTTGCCCCTGGAACATTATTCACTTAGTCAGGAGCTGCCTGACATTGAGCGCTGCTGCAGATAGCCTCGGCATGGTGACTGGTGGTGAACCGAGTCTACTTGAGCTGGGGTCCTGGTAGATATCCACAAGAAGCATTTGTCTTACCTGAATCTGAATCTTCTGAGAACCTGTGGATTAGAAAGTGACGAGTGAGATGAAGATGAGACAAAACGACAGCAAAGAGGGAGAAGTGAGACGGGACGGAGGATCATCCCAGAGCTTCACTTCTAGGGGTCCCGGAAACCGAGGACGTCCCAACACTAATATCCATCACCTTCACAACAATAGGCAGGGGGGAGGATGACCGGACTGGGCGCCCCCAATCTCCAGGAGAGGTGATCTCCACTGCACTCACCTCCAGGTAAAGAGTCTCTGATTGTCTTTATCTTCCCCGCCATCACCTGTAGTCGAGGGTCTTGGAGAAGCCATTCTGTCTTTGTAAACACGTGAAGTTCACACTCAGGAAACCGGCTGATCCCCAACTCAGATCTGACCTTCTCCTCCGAGTCCTGGATGTCCGCGATCACAATCACTGCCTGGTGTCCTGGACATGAGCAATGGAGAGAGGTGAAAAAACCGAGGAAACAGAACTATCTATCTATCTATCTATCTATCTATCTATCTATCTATCTATCTATCTATGCTGTTATCCCCTTTAACAGGCTGTTAGTCATTACAACCATTCACCCCTAGGTGGTGCTGGCACCATATTTATATATATACTTTAGGGTGTGTTCAGGCAGAGAGTGAGTGTGTAGAGAGCAGAGATTCAAGAAGGAAGTTAAAGAGGACCTTTCAGCGCAGAGCGTCACCCTGGGAGAAGGTGAGGTTTTTTTTCTTCCTGGCTGTAACGCTCTGCGCTGTGATTGGACAGCGCTACAGCCAGGGAGAAGGAACGCCCAGGGAGAGAAGCTAATGTCTCCTCCACGGTGTTCCGATGCTAGTGATTAGCATGCAGCGTGGAAGACAGTAACGGGGGCCACAGCGGGCGAACGGAGTGGCACCCAGATATAATAGTAAGTGCAGAGACATCCCCCAGGTATTCCCTACATGTCCTGCTACTTAGTTAATAAAGTCAGGACCCATGAAAGGTCCTCTATAATGGAGGAGTGGAACAGGAAAAGTCCAGGCTGTAGCTGCCACTTTACCCCCTTGGCCCTGATCAAGCTGAAGGAGTGTGGACAAGTTTCTTACAGCTACTTAGCACAGACCAGAGAGTCAGTAGCGTAGCTATAGGGGTCGCAATTGCAACCGGGACCCTAAGTCTCCATTTCCCGTTCCTCTCATAGGCTGAAGGCAGAAGGCCCTTAGCCTAGCCTGAGCCATACAGCGCGGGACACAGGCCAGAAGTGGCCTGCATAAAGAGAGGGGACATCTTACTGGCACGGGGGGGGGGGGGCATGAAGAGGCACTTGTTACTGGCACATGATTGGGGTAGAGGCACTTGCTACTGGCACATGATTGGGGGGTAGAGGCACTTGTTACTGGCACATGATTGGGGGGAGTCACTTGTTACTGGCATGTGATTGGGGGGAGGCACTTGTTACTGGCATATGATTGGGGGGCACTATGGGGGCACTTGATACTGGCACGGGGGGGGGGCATGGAGAGGCACTTGTTACTGGCACATGATTTGGGGGGGGAGAGGCACTTGTTACTGGCACATGATTGGGGGGAGGCACTTGTTACTGGCACATGAATAGCGGGGAGAGACACTTGTTACTGGCACATGATTGGGGGGGAGGCACTTGCTACTGGCACATGATTGAGGGCGGAGAGGCACTTGTTACTGGCACATGATTGGGGGTAGAGGCATTAGTTACTGGCACACTATTAGGGGGAGAGGCATTTGTTACTGGCACATGATTTGGGGGGGAGAGGCACTTGTTACTGGCACATGATTGGGGGGAGGCACTTGTTACTGGCACATGATTGGGGGGCTAGAGGCACTTGTTACTGGCACATGATTGGGGGGGAGAGGCACTTGTTACTGGCACATGATTGGGGGGATAGACACTTGTTACTGGCACATAATTGGGGGAGGAGAGGTACTTGGTACTGGCACATGATGGGAGGGGGGAGTGTCCCACATATGTGTGTATGGTCCACTCCAAATTGTTATTTATGTTGTCATGTCATTTTGCACTATTCCTTTGTCTTTGCTGCTAAATCCATATTTAAGGCTAGTAACACTCACTACACATTTTTGCCACTAGGGGTCTCTATCACACTAGTTATATACAGCTGTTACAGGAGTTAGAGTTGAGTGGAGGAGCTAGAAGGAAGGGAGACAGGCTTGTCTCTGCCCTCCTGGGCCTAGCAAAGGGGAACCAATTTACCTCAACCATTGAGTCCGGGATTAAGACTATATGATCCTACACTGTAGATTACCCTTCCGGGGTTCCAAGTGGATTATTACTCTGAAGACCACAACCTGTACAAATAATGAAGCAGAGTGTTTGCCTGCCGTGAGGGAGATTGCCCTGGGGTTGTTGGACTACTGAACTAAAGAATATTGACAAAGGAAGGTAACTGTCGTCTATCAGACTCTAGACTCCTTTGCATTTGGTGGAGAGATTCTAAGCTACAAGCTGCCCACCATAACTGAAGACAGAAAGGCCATCTGTTAGAACACTTGTTTACAGAGGATCTAAACTACCATTACAAGGTTAGGTGAACAGATCAACAATCAGAAACTAAGTACAAGTAAGCACGCTTCCCCTACTAAAGTGAGCTGGAGATAACCTATATACTTCACCTCAAGGAGCCTGCTAATGTGGATTTGCAGAATAACTATTTTTGCCATCTGTATGCAAAACAAAGTGATGAGATTGGATGCCTTACTACATATAACAAGTAAAGTTCCTGTTTGGATAAACCTCTGCCTCGCTCATCATTCTTCTGCTCCGTCTCTTAATTGCACCTTACCGTGCTGGCGTCATGAACACAGGGGCCCAGCCACCAAAGCACCCTAAACACCATCACCATCAGGGGCACCTCAATTAACATCTGGCTGGCATTCCCTGCAACCGAGAGTGCCCTGTAGGATTTTGTGCTGTCTTCCAATCCACTGCACTGCACTGCACTACCGACCCAGTGAGGCATCTGCTAACTGCGAGTAACCTAAGTAAACTATTACCTCCATCGGCCCACCGCACACTCACGTGCTAGAAGACGATAT
The DNA here is from genome assembly GCA_033119425.1 of Bufotes viridis. NCBI lineage: Eukaryota > Metazoa > Chordata > Amphibia > Anura > Bufonidae > Bufotes > Bufotes viridis. The sequence goes on along the minus strand of CM065595.1, from coordinate 2,631,465 downwards.
CCAGGTAGGAGCACCGTGAGATAAGACTAATTATGCCGCATCACCACTTGGCATTCTTAAAAACTTGGGGCATAATAGGCCTTGGGGGCAGCACATTGCAAATATGCCGTAAATCTGGACACGTCCTTCTGCTACCTGCCTGATGCCTCTACTGCTATTCCTACAATGGGGCTTCTTGGCCCGCTGATATGTACATGTTACATTTTTAAAGGATATTTAGCCACTGGGCCTCAGTATTACACTGCTGATGTTGGGTTCTGCTACTACTGTGATCTGCCACCATCTTGTGCTGCATGTCTGTCTATCTATCTATCTCATATCTATCTATCTATCTATCTATCCATCTATCTATCTATCTATCTATCTAGAGGGGGAATCCTGATTTTGCCCCCACCTTTCCTGGAGATGCCGTCTTCCATGTAAGATTTCATCTTCTCTATGGAGCTCTTGGATGATGAAGAGTAGACCATGACTATGGGGGATTTCTCCACATCCGGCCTCCAGTCTTCACCTTTGGTGATGGTTGAAGGGCTGATGAGATGACAATCATTGATGAAGCTTTTTGTCAAGTTCTGCAGAATCTTCATCCCATTATCCTCTTCTAATGAGATGATCACAGCTCTAAAAGAAAAGCACAATCACACCCATCATGGAGGTTATGAGAGAGGAGCACACCCATCATGAGGGCATAAGAGAGGAGCGCACCCATCATGGGGTTTATGAGAGAAGAGCGCACCCATCATGGGGGTTATAAGAGAGGAGCGCACCCATCATGGGGGTTATAAGAGAAGAGCGCACCCATCATGGGGGTTATAAGAGAGGAGCGCACCCATCATGGGGGTTATAAGAGAGGAGCGCACCCATCATGGGGGTTATAAGAGAGGAGCGCACCCATCATGAGGGCATATGAGAGGAGCGCACCCATTATGGGGGTTATAAGAGAAGAGCGCACCCATCATGGGGGTTATTAGGGAGGAGCGCACCCATCATGGGGGTTATAAGAGAAGAGCGCACCCATTATGGGGGTTATAAGAGAAGAGCGCACCCATCATGGGGGTTATTAGGGAGGAGCGCACCCATCATGGGGGTTATAAGAGAAGAGCGCACCCATCATGGGGGTTATAAGAGAAGAGCGCACCCATCAGGGGTGTTATAAGAGAGGAGCGCACCCATCATGAGGGCATAACAGAGGAGCAGCACACCCATCTTGGGGGTCATAATAGAGGGACATAATCATCATGGGTTCACAGTGGAGCATACCCATCATGGTGGTTATAAGAGAGGATAAATCAATGATCGTCAGACTTTGTCGTGGGATGTTTAATCTATGTTTAGAAGTTTTCAGTTTATCGAGTATTTGCTGGTGTAATGTTCGAGTGGTCTCCAGGGTCATGTCTGCTCTCGGTAATTACGAATCTTTGATGATCTCATTTTAACTTATTGTCATCATGAAGAACATGTCCTCCCAGAGGTGGCGGCGCCTCTATGAATACACAACACACCACCGGCCATCTGACCAAAAAATCCCTTTAGGAGTCCTAACTCAATCTGTTAACACGACAGTCCGAGTTATAAAGGCGGCGATACTGTATGCTACATGAAGTTTGGCAAGGGGGTAGCTCCGTAAATTAGCACACCGATTGCCATATCACACCTGTATTCAAGGTGTGAATGGTGTATTTAATAAAAATATGGCTGCACAATACATCATAAAATAATAGAAAAAAATAAAAAAGGGGCTCATTCCAAAATGGAATGAAGGAAGCTCTTAGCGCACATTTTTGATCAAAAGTATGTCGGGCCCAAGTGCCAGGTCACAGCGGCTTCCGCACAAGGGTCCCTAACACCACAGATACTGCCTCTTATAGACTTACCAGTCTCCTTTTATTCAGGGCACTGCAGGAACCAGCTAATGGATATGCACTTGTGAGTTTATTTTTGCTTAGTCTGAACTCTGTCTTATAGTATATATTGAGGGTGGCGCCTCTTTTGGACTGAGCAACGCCCAAGTTCCTGGGACTTCTCAGCACATATTCAATTTAGCTGGTTCCTGCAGTGCCCTGAATAAAAGGAGACTGGTAAGTCTATAAGAGGCAGTATCTGTAGTGTTAGGGACCCTTGTGCGGAAGCTGCCGTGACGTGGCACTTGGGCCCGACATACTTTTGATCAAAAATGTGTAAATTGTGTAAATGAATGGGGCTCAGTTCAGATGTGCTACGGTGTAAATGACTGGGGCTCAGTTCAGATGTGCTACGGTGTAAATGACTGGGGCTCCCTTCAGATGTGCTACGGTGTAAATAACTGGAGCTTTGTTCAGATGTGCTACGGTGTAAATGACTGGGGCTCCGTTCAGATGTGCTACGGTGTAAATGACTGGTGCTCCCTTCAGCTGTGCTACGGTGTAAATGACTGGAGCGCCGTTCAAATGTGCTACGGTGTAAATAACTGGGGCTCCAATCAGCTGTGCTACGGTGTAAATGACTGGGGCTCCCTTCAGATGTGCTACAGTGTAAATAACTGGGGCTCCAATCAGATGTGCTACGGTGTAAATGACTGGGGCTCCGTTCAGATATCCTTCGGTGTAAATAACTGGGTCTCCGTTCAGTTGTGCTACGGTGTAAATGACTGGGGCTCCGTTCAGCTACACGGTGTATGACAGGGGCTCCGTTCAGCTACACGGTGTATGACAGGGGCTCCGTTCAGCTACACGGTGTATGACAGGGGCTATGCTCTGTAAATTGGCACACCAATTACCACATTACATCTGAATCTAAGGTGCGAGTGGGGGGCTTGGAATAAAAGGTGGGTAAAACCGTAGTAGCATATATATAAAATAGGACATCATTGTACTGCACCCTTACTAGTGCGGAAGGAGAAAAGTATAACCTAGAAGTGCCCTGTTACTAGCGTGGACATTGTACCTTGTACATTTTATACTTTTCCCTGTTTTTCTCTCCCTTATTTCCCTATTGGCACCATGCCAGGGCAAGGGAAGTTTCACCTGTGTGTATGATGGGAGCTCACCCCTTAGCTAAGAAAGTCTCAATGTTATCACCATGGAGGAACCTGGAGAACTGTTTAAACTTCTTGAAAACCTTTCCTGCCATTTCTGCCTCAGAGAATTTTAGGGGCACATTTATTAAGAGCCGCGTTTTAGACACCGGTCTCAATAAAGACCCTGCGCTGGCGGAGGATCCACCAGAGTTATGAAGAGGGCCCGGCCTCTTGATCATTTTGGCGGATCCAAGACAGCTTCAGAGCTTCCGAGCCGCCTTACATTTAGACCTTTTTCGATGCCTGAAACAGATTTTTACCGCCCACTTTTTTAGACCCGGTGCAAGAGATTACAGCGGAAGTAGCTGCTGCACTGCAATCTGCGTCTGAAATACACCTAATATCGGCATATTTCAGCTAATAAATGACCCCTTAGTGTTTTAGGAAGCGTTCTAGAAACCTTCTCTGGAGCTCGGTTCTGGTGGAGATGTGCGGACTGCTGCAGCACCTGCTGCTATGTTCTTGGGTTTCATGAAACCCTTGTTGGGGTGGGGTCACCTGCACATTTTTAATATTGTTTTTCAGCTTTTTTGGAGATTTTGGATCTCACATCTTTTGGTAAGACGATTGTGATCTAATGGAGTCTGAAGTATCTGCTATTACCATGACTGAGAGTTTGGCTGGGCCTCAGTTGCAGGCAGGTACATGGAAGTTGGTCAGGGCTGGATTGGCCATAGACCTTAAAGGGAAATTTCCTGGTGGGCGATGCCCTGGTGGCCACCCAAGTCTTCCTTTCTGCCGTAAACATAATGAGCAGTAATAAATGCTGTGAGAATCAGGCACCCATGTACCCGACCAGTGACCGCACATACCCTCCTGAATTCCACTGCTCTGGCCCACGTGTCACCTCTTAAGCCCACTACTCTATATCTTAATCAGAGACGAGAGAAGGAGGAAGACAGAAAATGGCAGCTATTGGTGGCCACCACAGGGACAGCGTTTGGGGCGGTATACTGGTCTGCACTGTGGTATACGGTTATGATGGGATTTTGCGCTATGGTATTGCTAACCCCCTCTACCTGTGTTGCCATGTCTTCTGTCACTTTGGGCCCGCCTACAACATGGGGCCACTTTTAGTTTTTTCCAGAGCCCCTCAGGCTCCCAGTCCATCCCTGGAGTTGTTGGTGCTCCCTGCAGTCTGTAATAAACATCAGCGACATATTACAGTAACCTGGGATCTCGGGAAGTCAAGTGCATGACCGCAGCACATTGTTCTATGAGCAGTCACTAGGACGGTGATGGCGAACCTCCGGCACTCCATCAGTGGTGGATCTGCGGCTCCATTCATTTCTACGGGGTGCTGAGCCAAGCACGTGTGCATCTTGGAAGTCATAGTTTTACCACAGCCGGAGGTCAGCCATCACAGGGACAAGACATAAAGCATGGATTGGGGGGTCCAATCATTGAGGCATTTACCGGACAGGTTGTCACTTGTTGCAAGAGCAGAATGCACCTACATGCTGTCTCCCTATTATAAAGCGTGGAGACAGATGGACCTGGAAGGTGACCAGTCCTAGTGTAGTGAACAGGCATAGGTGGCTGCCTGACGTGTCCTTTATAGTGTGGATCTCTGACTGCAGGAAGTGACAGAGACATGGAAGAGGCTTCTGATTGGGGACTTCAGAGATCAGTACAGGGAGTGACAGAGACATGGAAGAGGCTTCTGATTGGAGACTGCAGAGATCAGTACAGGAAGTGACAGAGATATTTGAGAGGCTTCTGATTGGAGACTGCAGAGATTAGTACAGGAAGTGACAGAGACATGGAAGAGGCTTCTGATTGGAGACTGCAGAGATCAGTACAGGAAGTGACAGAGACATGGAAGAGGCTTCTGATTGGGGACTTCAGAGATCAGTACAGGAAATGACAGAGTCATGGAAGAGGCTTCTGATTGGGGACTTCAGAGATCAGTACAGGGAGTGACAGAGACATGGAAGAGGCTTCTGATTGGAGACTGCAGAGATCAGTACAGGAAGTGACAGAGACATGGAAGAGGCTTCTGATTGGAGACTGCAGAGATCAGTACAGGAAGTGACAGAGATATTTGAGAGGCTTCTGATTGGAGACTGCAGAGATCAGTACAGGAAGTGACAGAGACATGGAAGAGGCTTCTGATTGGAGACTGCAGAGATCAGTACAGGAAGTGACAGAGACATGGAAGAGGCTTCTGATTGGGGACTTCAGAGATCAGTACAGGAAATGACAGAGTCATGGAAGAGGCTTCTGATTGGAGACTGCAGAGATCAGTACAGGAAGTGACAGAGACATGGAAGAGGCTTCTGATTGGAGACTGCAGAGATCAGTACAGGAAGTGACAGAGACATGGAAGAGGCTTCTGATTGGGGACTTCAGAGATCAGTACAGGAAATGACAGAGTCATGGAAGAGGCTTCTGATTGGAGACTGCAGAGATCAGTACAGGAAATGACAGAGTCATGGAAGAGGCTTCTGATTGGGGACTGCAGAGATCAGTACAGGAAATGACAGAGTCATGGAAGAGGCTTCTGATTGGGGACTTCAGAGATCAGTACAGGAAGTGACAGAGACATGGAAGAGGCTTCTGATTGGAGACTGCAGAGATCAGTACAGGAAGTGACAGAGACATGGAAGAGGCTTCTGATTGGAGACTGCAGAGATCAGTACAGGAAGTGACAGAGACATGGAAGAGGCTTCTGATTGGAGACTGCAGAGATCAGTACAGGAAATGACAGTCATGGAAGAGGCTTCTGATTGGAGACTGCAGAGATCAGTACAGGAAATGACAGAGTCATGGAAGAGGCTTCTGATTGGGGACTGCAGAGATCAGTACAGGAAATGACAGTCATGGAAGAGGCTTCTGATTGGGGACTTGAGAGATCAGTACAGGAAGTGACAGAGACATGGAAGAGGCTTCTGATTGGAGACTGCAGAGATCAGTACAGGAAGTGACAGAGACATGGAAGAGGCTTCTGATTGGTTGCTGACATCTTGTTTGAAGAGAAGGGAGCGGGACAGAGTGTGTGACTGGTATCTCTGCTGCAGGTACTGGAGGTACCTTTTCTGGAGAGTGCTCTGTGGCACCAGTATAAAGATACTACTTCGCCCTATGTTATCATATAGGACAGTTTAGTGCTATCTCTGACAACAAGAGGTGTAGGTAGGCTTCTGAAATCCATAGTGATGAGATAACAGGGCTTCTCCAGGAATGTCTCCAGACTGATGAGACGGAGACCCATCATCACAATCATCCGCCATCCTGTAATGTCAGCCACAGATATAGGAGCCGATATGTAATATACATGAAGGGCCGGACATCGCACGCCCCTCATCACCTAATTACACAGAACATTCCTCAGAGGAAGAAGGAAATGCCATTCACTGATGACTTTAACCTTCGATCCTGTAGCTTTCAGGAAATGTGCAACCAAGAAAATGAACCCTGAACTCCAGGGAGAATTCTTCACTAACTTCCTCATGAGTGTGACTGACAGAGTCCACGAGATCCACACAGCTTATACTACCACCCCTTACTGCTGACAACCTGCCTGTACATCATGTCTGACAGGTTGTCACAGCCCCGCCCCCTGCTGATGACATCACTGATATAATGACATGTGATCACACCCCTTATACTACAGGAACATCTATTACTGCTGACAACCTGCCTGTATATCCTGTCTGAGAGGTAGTCACAGCCCCGCCCCCTGCTGATGACATCACTGATATAATGACATGTGATCAGACATGAGATCCACACCTTATACTACAGGAACATCTATTACTGCTGACAACCTGCCTGTATATCCTGTCTGAGGGGTAGTCACAGCCCCGCCCCCTGCTGATGACATCACTGATATAATGACATGTGATCAGACATGAGATCCACCCCTTATACTACAGGAACATCTATTACTGCTGACATCCTGCCTGTATATCCTGTCTGAGAGGTAGTCACAGCCCCGCCCCCTGCTGATGACATCACTGATATAATGACATGTGATCAGACATGAGATCCACACCTTATACTACAGGAACGTCTATTACTGCTGACAACCTGCCTGTATATCCTGTCTGAGAGGTAGTCACAGCCCCGCCCCCTGCTGATGACATCACTGATATAATGACATGTGATCAGACATGAGATCCACCCCTTATACTACAGGAACATCCATCACTGCTGACAACCTGCCTGTATATCCTGTCTGAGGGGTAGTCACAGCCCCGCCCCCTGCTGATGACATCACTGATATAATGACATGTGATCAGACATGAGATCCACCCCTTATACTACAGGAACATCTATTACTGCTGACAACCTGCCTGTATATCCTGTCTGAGAGGTAGTCACAGCCCCGCCCCCTGTTACATAGTAGTCAGAGTATCACTGTATATATATTACAGTGGTAGCCGACTTTTCTTTTATCTATGCAGTACAATCTATTTTCTTGGATGGACAGATATCGTGGCTCTTGTGACACTTACCCTTTTTGGGAGGTGGGTTGGTTTTTGGCAGGTGGTGTGCCTTCACCGTCCATTATCGGGGTGGTCGCTGGTTGTCCTTCTGCTGTGACTTTAGTGGTTTGGGGAGACGCAGAGTCTGAGGATGGGGTGTTTGCCATCTCGGTGTGATCTTGTGGTGATGTTCTCGGCGGTGAATCTGTATTTTCTTTGGTGTTTCCTGTCTCGGGGGGGTGATCTTGTGGTGATGTTGGGGGTGATGTTTCTTTAGGTTCCATGCCTGGTATCTTTGGTTCTGTTGGCCCATTATTAATAGCTCTAGGAATCGTCCCTGATTTGGTTTGGATTTCAGCCCTTCTGGATTTAGTGTTCCCCATTTTGCTGTTCTCCTTTTCTAGGACTACGTTGCGCTTTTCCTGCGTTGGTCAGTAATGTCGGCCCCGGATCCTCATCAGCTTCATTTGTATCTCGTACTCAGGATACAGGTGTCAGCCTCAGTGCTGGATTTCAGGTTGTTAGTAGCCTCTTTCATGTAGAGCTCACACTGTGAAATGTGATGGCATCTGAAGAGAAAGCCGTAGATGGGAAGGTCCAGTCCAAAGGTGAAAGGGGAAGTATGGAGGCTTACTATCACACCTGAGATAGGAGATCTTTATGGCATCTTCTCGGAGGGCAATCATGTAGACTGTTTAATGAACAAGCCAGGAGGAGTAACCAGAGCCACACAGAACATGCACATAGTAATGGGGTCCAGACCTGTCAGTACATCGGTTACAATGGGTCCGATTCCTCTGTCCCAGCACTCGAGCACTTCACTCTGATAAATTCTGTCATCTCGTGGAGAGAAGTTTATTACATTATTTAGAACTGAGGCGACAGGAAGAAAGTAACATCATCCATTTCTAAGGATTGTGCTATTTTTGTCTCATTCCTCATTCCTAGCCTTGTAGGTCTAAGCTCGTAAAGAAGAGTACTGACCAACGAGCATCTCCATTAACCCACCGAGGATATTCCGTTCTGCAGGATTATATGACCACACATGGGAGCAGTCATGAGTCTATAATATCTCCATTATTAGCATAATCTATCATGACTTTTTTCATTATCAGTGCACATATCAGCATGGTGCTGGTTCCAACATGTCCGCCAAAGGCCCAGAGCCTGCGTCTGAAGCTGATGCTATGGAGCAGTGAGATCAGAAAGAACCGACCTTCTCACAGGTATCGGAACAGCTCCTTTCTGACATCACCTCCGGTCAGGTAAGCTTGAAGAAGCCTGAATAGTCCTTGGTGTGCATCATTTTGGGCCCTGAGAGAGTGTGTCCCCTCATCTGGACACTCATTTCCTCCATGGAGCCACTGTCAGCTAAGTTTATCAGGCACTCAGGGGTGGACTGGCCATTGACCCTATAGTGAAATTGCCCAGTGAGCCGATGCCCAGGGGGCCACCCAAGCCCTCCTCATTGCCACTGGCTTGGTACATGATCATTTAATGCTCTCTGCATGAAGTAATGCTGGAGGCATCAAGTACTTATAAAGCTGGCCAGTGGCAGAGGGTGCCCTCATCAATTCAATTGTCTCCCTGTCCTCAGGCGGGTGAAACTGTGGAATACTGCTACATGGTATGGAATCCCATGGCTCCTTGCCCCCACAGGCCACTAAATGAAGCAGTGTACAACTGGCAGTGGAGACCAGGATGGAAAAGGCCTGTGGCCTGAACCAGAGATGGCAACTTGGAATGGCTCTCTGAAGTCCAAAAAGTGGCAGCTATTGATGGCCACCAGGGAGGGACAGCATCTTGGGTAGTACCATAAATCAGTGGTTTCAGCTGTGGCTGGCCAAGTTTAATAGTGTCCTTCACAGGATAGATTTTGTTCTGGGGTGAAAATAGCAATACCCTGAATCTGGTGTTCCAGCTGTGACTGAACAATTTCCCTAGTGTCTGTCAAAGTATATATTATTTTTTGGGGTGAAAGTCAGTTGCAAAAATAGAAATAAAGTAAATCTGGTGTTCCAGCTGTTGCAGGCCTAGTTTAAATCTGCCCGTAAAAGGGTATATTTTTTTCTGGGGTGAAATTCAATTGCCAAAATAGCAATACCATAAATCTGTTGTCCCAGCAGTAGCGGGACAAGTTTAATAGTGTCCGGCAAAGGATATATTATTTTCTGGGGGGAAATTCAATTGGCAAAATAGCAATACCATAAATCAGTGGTTTCAGCTGTGGCTGGCCAAGTTTAATAGTGTTCGTCACAGGATAGATTTTGTTCTGGGGTGAAATTTAATTGCCAAAATATCAATACCCTGAATCTGGTGTTCCAGCTGTTGCAGGCCTAGTTTAAATCTGCCCGTAAAAGGGTATATTTTTTTCTGGTGTGAAATTCAATTGCCAAAATAGCAATACCATAAATCTGGTGTCCCAGCAGTGGCTGGACAAGTTTAATAGTGTCCGCAAAAACATATATTTTGTTCTGGGGTGACATTCAATTGCCAAAATACCAATCCCCTAAATCTGGTGTTCCAGCTTTGGCTAGACAAGTATAATACTGTCTGCTGTCTGGCAAAGGATAGATTATTTTCTGGGGTGAAATTCAATTGCCAAAATAGCAATACCATAAATCTGGTGTCCCAGCAGTGGCTGGACAAGTTTAATAGTGTCCATCAAAGGATAGATTTTGTTCTGGGGTGAAATTCACTTGCCAATATAGCAATAACCTGAATCTGGTGTTCCAGCTGTTGCAGGCCAATTGTGTTAATCTGTCCGTAAAAGGGTAAATTACACTCAGCGTGCATCTCCAAGTATATTTCTTTCTGTAAAAGGGTATATTACAAAAAGTGTTACACTACAATTGCTGAAAGCATAATCCTGTAAATCTGCACGCACTATTGTGCATCTCATAGTGTATTTCTGTCCGTAAATGGGTATATTACACTCAAGCTGTATATACAAGTGCTGAGAGGGTCATCCTCAATAACTTCACACTCTACCGTGCATCTCCCATTGTATTTCTGTCCGTTAAAGGGTATATTACACAAAGTGTTAAAATACAATTGCTGAAGGCATAATCCTACATATTTTTTTACACGCTACTGTGCATCTTCAAGTGTAAATCTGTCCATAAAAGGATACCTTTCATCCAGGGCCTAAATACTAGGCCTACAATTGATTTTCCCCTAAATCAGTGGTTACTGCTGTGCCTAGATTAGTGTAATACGCTACATAAATAAATAGGCAGATAGTGTTAGGTGCCTGTAAAAAATGGCCTGAATTTGAAATCAATACATTGGGCCAAATATTTTTTTCCTCTTGTTGTGCTTGGTGAACGGTAACAATGAGGAAAACATCTAGTAAGGGACGCGGTGGTGTTAGTGTACCCTCTGGTGCTGGGAGAGAACGTGGCCATTCTGCCACAGCCACACGTCCTAGTGAACCAACTACCTCAGGTTCCAGTACCCGCCAGAATTTACAGCGATATTTGGAGGGACCCAATGCCGTTCTAAGGATGGTAAGGCCTGAGCAGGTACAGGCGCTAGTCAATTGGGTGGCCGACAGTGGATCCAGCACGTTCACAACATTATCTCCCACCCAGTCTTCTGCAGAAAGCGCACAGGTGGCACCTGAAAACCAAGCCCTTCAGTCTGTCACATCACCCCCATGCATATCAGGGAAACTGTCTGAGCCTCAAGTTATGCAGCAGTCTCTTATGCTGTTTGAAGCCTCTGCTGGCAGGGTTTCCCAAGGAAATCCACCTAGCCCTTCCCCAGTGGTGGAAGACATAGAATGCACTGATGCACAACCACTGATGTTTCCTGATGATGAGGACATGGGAATACCACCTCATCGGAGTCCGCACGTCTCTGATGATGACGAAACACAGGTGCCAACTGCTGCGTCTTTCTGCAGTGTGCAGACCGAACAGGAGGTCAGGGAGGAAGACTGTGTGGAAGACGATGCAGGGGACGATGAGGTCCTAGACCCCACATGGAATGAAGGTCGTGCCACTGACTTTCATAGTTCAGAGGAAGAGGCAGTGGTGAGACCGAGCCAACAGCGTAGCAAAAGAGGAAGCAGGGGCAAAAGCAGACCAGCCGCCGCCAAGAGAGTTCGCCTGCTACTGGCCACCGCCACCAGGGACCGAGCACCCCAAAGGCAGATTCAAGGAGTTCCCTGGCATGGCACTTCTTTAAACAATGTGCTGACGACAAGACCCGAGTGGTTTGCACGCTGTGCCATCAGAGCCTGAAGCGAGGCATTAACGTTCTGAACCTTAGCACAACCTGCATGACCAGGCATCTACATGCAAAGCATGAACTGCAGTGGAGTAAACACCTTAAAAGCAAGGAACTCACTCTGGCTCCCCCTGCTCCCTCTTCTGCTGCTGCCTCGGCCTCTTCCTCCGCCTCGGGAGGAACGTTGGCACCTGCCGCCCACCAAACAGAGGATGTGCCACCGACACCACCACCTGCGTCACCAAGCATCTCCACCATGTCACACGGCAGCATTCAGCTCTCCATCTCACAAACCTTGGAGAGAAAGCGTAAATTCCCACCGAGCCACCCTCGAGCCCTTGGCCTGAATGCCAGCATTTCTAAACTCCTGGCCTTTGAAATGCTGTCATTCAGGCTGGTGGACACAGACAGATCAAACAGCTGATGTCCATGGCTGTCCCACAGTATGTTGTTCCCAGCCGCCACTACTTCTCCAAGACAGCCGTGCCTTCCCTGCACAACCAAGTATCCGATAAAATCAAGTGTGCACTGCGCAACGCCATCTGTGGCAAGGTCCACCTAACCACAGATACGTGGACCAGTAAGCACGGCCAGGGACGCTATATCTCCCTAACTGCACACTGGGTAAATATAGTGGCGGCTGAATTCTTTGGCGCACATCCTTCCGCCGCCAAGGATCGCAGGTAGTGATGAGCGAACCTCTTATCCAATCCAGTGCTGAGCCACGCCCCCTGCACTGATCACATGACAGTGACGTCACCCCAGGTCCTTAGGGTTGTCCAAGGTTCGGGTTCATTGAAGCATCTCCTTATGGATTCCAAATGCCGTTATGGTCCATGGTAGCGGAATCCATAACGGGATGCTTCAATAACCTGAACCCGAACTTTGGACGCCGAACTTAAAATAGAAGTTCGCTCATCACTAATCGCAGGGCATCATTCTTTGCGTCCTGTAGCCTCCTCCTCCTACTCGGCTTCCTCCTCCTCTGCTTCCACCAGCTCATCCAGTCAGCCACACACCTTCACCACCAACTTCAGCACAGCCCGGGGTAAACGTCAGCAGGCTATTCTGAAACTCATATGTTTGGGGGACAGGCCCCACACCGCGCAGGAGTTGTGGCGGGGTATTGAACAACAGACCGACGAGTGGTTTCTGCCGGTGGGCCTCAAGCCCGGCCTGGTGGTGTGCGATAATGGGCGAAATCTCGTCGCAGCTCTGGGACTATCCTGTTTGACGCACATCCCTTGCCTGGCGCATGTGCTGAATTTGGTGGTGCAGAAGTTCATTCACAACTACCCCGACATGTCAGAGCTGCAGCATAAAGTGCGGGCCGTCTGTGCGCGCTTCCGGCGTTCACATCCTGCCGCTGCTCGCCTGTCAGCGGAACTTCGGCCTTCCCGCTCACCGCCTCATATGCGACGTGCCCACCAGGTGGAACTCCACCTTGCACATGCTGGAGAGACTGTGCGAGCAGCAGCAGGCCATAGTGGAGTTTCAGCTGCAGCACTCACACGTCAGTCGCACTGCGGAACAGCACCACTTCACCACCAATGATTGGGCCTCCATGCGAGACCTGTGTGCCCTGTTGCGCTGTTTCGAGTACTCCACCAACATGGCCAGTGGCGATGACACCGTTATCAGCGTTACAATACCACTTCTATGTCTCCTTGAGAAAACGCTTAGGGCGATGATGGAAGAGGAGGTGGCCCAGGAGGAGGAGGAGGAGGATGAGGGGTCATTTTTTGCACTTTCAGGTCAGTCTGTTAGAAGTGGCTCAGAGGGAGGTTTTTTGCAACAGCAGAGGGCAGGTACAAATGTGGCCAGCCAGGGCCCACTACTGGAGGACGAGGAGGTGGAGGAGGAGGATGAAGCAGGTTCACAGCAGGGTGGCACCCGACACAGCTCAGGCCCATCACTGGTGCGTGGCTGGGGGGATACGGAGGAAGATGACGATACGCCTCCCACAGAGGACAGCTTGTCCTTACCTCTGGGGAGCCTGGCACACATGAGCGACTACATGCTGCAGTGCCTGCGCAACGACAGCAGAGTTTCCCACATTTTAACGTGTGCGGACTACTGGGTTGCCACCCTGCTGGATCCCCGGTACAAAGACAATGTGCCCACCTTACTTCCTGCCCTGGAGCGTGATAGGAAGATGCGCGAGTACAAGCGCACGCTGGTAGAGGCGCTCCTGAGAGCATTCCCAAATGTCACAGGGGAACAGGTGGAAGCCCAAGGCGAAGGCAGAGGAGGAGCAAGAGGTCGCCAACGCAGCAGTGTCACGGCCAGCTCCTCTGAGGGCAGGGTTAGCATGGCAGAAATGTGGTAAAGTTTTGTCTCCACGCCACAGCTAACTGCACCACCACCTGATACGGAACGTGTTAGCAGGAGGCAGCATTTCACTAACATGGTTGAACAGTACGTCTGCACACCCCTCCACGTACTGACTGATGGTTCGGCCCCATTCAACTTCTGGGTCTCCAAATTGTCCACGTGGCCAGAGTTAGCATTTTATGCCTTGGAGGTGCTGGCCTGCCCGGCGGCCAGCGTTTTGTCTGAACGTGTATTCAGCACGGCGGGGGGCGTCATTACTGACAAGCGCAGCCGCCTGTCCACAGCCAACGTGGACAAGCTGACGTTTATAAAAATGAACCAGGCATGGATCCCACAGGACCTGTGGCTCCCTTGTGCAGAATAGACATTTATAACTGCCTCCCCCTCAACCATGTATTCTTGTACTCCGGGGCACTTCTTTATTGAATCCTCTTTTTTTTATTTTACCATTAGATTGCGGTGCAACCAAAAGTTGAATGAACCTCTCCTCCGTCTAGGTGCCAGGGGCCTAATTATCTAAAAGTGGCCTTCTCCATTGGTGGGTGACATAACGTCTGATTCTCTGCTGTGGGACCTCTCTCCTCTGTCTTGGTGCTGGGGCCTAAAAAACTGAAAGTGGCCTTCTCCAGTGGTGGTTGATATGACGCATGATTCCTTGCTGTGGGACCTCTCTCCTCTGTCTTGGTGCTGGGCAGAAATAACTGAAAGTGGCCTTCTCCAGTGTTGGGTGATATGACGCCTGATTCTCTGCTATGCGACCTCTCTCCAATTGATAATGCTTAATTTTTATTTATTTTATTTTAATTCATTTCCCTATCCATTTGTTTGCAGGGCATTTACCTACATTTTGCTGCCTTTTGCAGCCCTCTAGCCCTTTCCTGGACTATTTTACAGCCTTTTTAGTGCCCAAAAGTTCGCGTCCCCATTGACTTCAATGGGGTTCGGGTTTGGGATGAAGTTCGGGTCGAGTTCGGATCCCGAACCCGAACATTTTCGGGAAGTTCGGCCGAACTTCTCAAACCCGAACATCCAGGTGTTCACTCAACTCCAATCTTGAGGGAAATTTCAGTATCAGAGCAGCACAAGATAGACATGGATCACAGTAG
The DNA here is from genome assembly GCA_033119425.1 of Bufotes viridis. Lineage (NCBI taxonomy): Eukaryota > Metazoa > Chordata > Amphibia > Anura > Bufonidae > Bufotes > Bufotes viridis. Next base: position 2,616,307 of record CM065595.1, on the reverse strand, counting down.
ACAATTGACAGTATAGTCCCATACATGACTATTTGTGACAGGCCTGTACAATCCACCACTGGTACCATAATAATATAACACTTGGAGGATTTCACACACGGACGATTTCCTGCATCCTTCTGTTTTCCACATTAGTAGGATTAGCAGGTTACTGAAGGTCCTCCTATAATAGGTGAGCATTATTCTTCATCCTCTCATCAAGCTCCATATCAGTCATCTTCTTGGGTAGTAAGAGTGGCTGTAAGGTATGAAGCGCACTAGAGAAATCCAAGAACAATGCACGCACCCTTGTCCCGAATGTAACAGGAGCATACCGGTATCGTCTACTCCCACTTCATGCTGATAAGCAAACTGTAGGGGGTCAGCCAAAGGCCTCACCCTTGGACTTAAGGAAGCCATCACTAATCTTTCTAAAGACTTCATAGCTTGCAATGTTAAGGTTACAGGACAATAGTCATTTAGGGACATTGGGAAAGTAAAATCACAGAAAAAACAAAACACTATAATAATAGATGCAAGCATGTCATATGGACTAAGCCCTCACTCTATTGATAACATCTGAGACACTTGGTCAATACATTTTGATAAAACACATCTAAGTCCACCTACCAAGTGACAAGGTGGTCTCAGTTCAGGTGGGTCCTAATGCTAACCTATCCATGACAAACTGCCATATGCAATGGCTCCCCCGATCATCACATCTGGAGCCTGTTTACCGTGTGTGCTCGATCTCTTGTAACCACTGCTTCCAACATTTCCTCACAGCTAGGTCACAACGGCCTAGATGACGGGCAATTCATCAAAACCACCATCCTGCTTCTCTCAGTCCAGTGATTTGCCTCCTCAAAGTCTGTCAACTGGGAAAAATGCGTCATAGAGTCATGTCTAGCAGTCAACTATCTCTACCAAGGGGTACACTACTCAAAAGAAGCCTCTGAGAGCCATTTTATAGGGCAGGAGGGCAAGCAAGTTTACGCCCTATTGTGGCAGGACCCAATGTCTGATCAGACCATCCCTGTCATCATTTACATATCTACGTGAGGCATAACTGCAGGATGAGTTTTGCAGCAATACAACATTTCTATCGGGGGGGGGGGGGGGCAATTATTATCATTTTTTATCAATGAATGTATATTGTAAGAGAAATGCATTCTATAGCTCCATGTCTGATGATTATCACCAAAAAAGTAAAATGTGTAGGGTCCAGTCTTTTTTGCAGTTGTGTTGTGTAGTAATATTGAGTCACGCTCTTCTCTTGTCTCTCTTCTGTTTATGTGAAACCTACAGCAGGGGTCAGTGACCTAAAAATACGAACTACAACTCCCAGGATGCACACTTACTCGGCTGTTCTTCTCGCACCCATATAGGTGAAAGGAGGATTCTGGGAGTTATAGTTTCAAAACAGTTGTAATCCCTGCAGTAGGGGATGACTAGAGACCAGAGCGAGGATTGGAGGTTCTTTCATCATCGTAGGTGTCCTCTGAGCGAAGCACCAATAACATTTCTTATATCACTTTTGACATTTAGGCGAGGACTACAGGAAAAACAATACAAAAACCCAAACCAGCTCATATCAGGCATAGAGTTCAGTCTCCGGGACATGGACTCCCAGAAGATGCACCACATTTATTAACTCTGTGCTTCTTACTCCAGCAGAATTTTCACATAAGAAACAAAGTCTTAGTAAATCTCCCCAATAATCTTACACGTTTCAAAGCCTGAATCTGAATTGTGATAAGAAGCTTCAGCGGTGGTGAAAACCTGCCTCTTGGGTGGAGTCCAGGATTTCCTGTAGTAACGCAGAATCGGTGGTGCAGTATGTCCCTGTGCCCTCATTACTATATCACACATCATCTTCCTGTGAACGCCCCGTCAGGCACATTTCTAGGAATCTATTTTACTTTCACTTCAGAGAGAGTTCTGCTTCCATTGTGAACGCTCAAATCTTAGGTTTACAAGAAGTCAGAGATGGAAATTGATCAGCTGAAGGATTACATATTATCTTACACCCTAAATAACTGCACCCTGGGAAACCAAGGCTTCAACCGAGTCATCATCCAGCTGATGGGCTTCCTGGGACATGGGAAATCATCCCTCATCAACTCGTGTAAATATGCCCTCCATGACCAGCAGTTCAAAGCCCATGCTGAATCTGGCTCAGCTGATGGCGGCCTCACCGTTGCCAGGAACGCCTATCCACTCACCAATACCATCACCATGGTGGACAACCGAGGATGTGCCACGCTAAACTCCTTAGAGACCGGGGAGATTTACACTCATCTGGGTAAGAGACATTCACTTTTTGTCGGAGATGGGTCAGACCAATGATAGGTAAAAGGCCACTGACCTTGGTCAGACCCCGATGAATGGTATTTCTGATTGTCACACTTCCTCCACCAATTGTCATCTGACATGATGTGACTGAGAAATTCAAGGAATTAGAATTGTCCGTATGTTGTAGAGGGGGGGGACATCAGGGATTGGGAGGTCCAAACTGCTCCTTGTGAGAGGGATAAAGCTGTGAGGAAGAAGTCATCGGGGAGAGAGGTCACCCGACAGGGGCTACTGGGGCTGATGCCGCTCGTGTGCTGGCCTTGGGTTTGGTTGACTTTGGTTATTTTAGAATTTTCAGATCTTCCTTTATGACATATATCACTATAAATCTGTATTGTTATTTATTTCTTCTTCTCCAGGAAATTTCGCCCCATTGAATAGAAGAGTTGAATGGACAAAGGAATTTGATGCAGTGTTGGATCGCCTTGAAGACTCAGACTTAGAGCCAAACTACAGAGATATTATTGTGCCCATATTCGTTTACAGGTGGGCGAGTAATTGGGCATTCTGGGTGGTACATGGTTATCTGGGGTCAGTGGAATGGGTATTCTTAGACATGACTCTTCATTTTAGTGGTTATCAGGACTGTCTAGAACAAGCCTAGTACTTCACACATAATCATACGTTGGTCACAGGCTCCCAATATTCTATTCCTATACCAGGTGAGGGGGAGCACAGGATGTCAGTAATGGCAGCAGCACTGAAGGGAACCTGCCACCAACCTTATGCTTTAGAAGAAATCCCGGCAACCGTGCCTTGCTTCTAGGTGTATTCTTTTATTTTATTGTCATAATTCATTCAGGGAGATATTAAGAAACTGGTTTTGCGTAGAGAAGCATACTGGATTCACACTTTAAACACGATGCATCCCAGAGGTTTAATTCGCGATTATGAGATATATTTGTTGGTGTTTCAGATTTACTGATCTGTTGTTTTTTATATATATTGTTTTTTTCATAGACTTCATGGTCTCGCTGATCCTCTCAATGAATAGCATAGTATCCTTTATTTACCTGTTTAAGTTTTTGCATGAAGTGAAACCTTGATGTTGATTCGTGCTGAGCCGGGTACCGCCTGTTGCTGGGCGTCTGACGTCACTTGTGTTTAGGTTGATTATGTTATATAAGTAATGTGTTTGTCCCGATTATGGATCTCGACTGATAAAGGCTTTGTGCCGAAACGCGTCATATTGAATGAATTATGACAATAAAATAAAAGAATACACTTAGAAGCAACACACGGTTGCCAGGATTTCTTCAAAAGCTTTATGTGGAGCCCGCTCCTTCCTGTTGCAGCGTGAACGCCGTGGTTGAGTGCCGGCTGGATTTGAACATAGCTATCAACCTTATGCTGACCGTACTGAGGGCGGTATAAAGTAGTGACAGAAATGCTGATGTCAGCGGTGTGCCACACATCAGCTAAAAGTAAGTGGTTGCCGAGAACCAGCATCACAATCATTGTAGCACAGGGCTTGAAAAGAGTCACATCCACCTGAGAAGAGTCCTGCTTATTCCTGGTTATTCCCGCCCACCTGCTGATGACTGACAGGCTTCTACCTAATTTTCTCTCTTTCTCTCTAGGAGAGAACTGCCAATCATCAGCAGATGGCGGAGAGCAGGAGATTATAATAACCAGGACTCTTCTCAGGTGGATTTGACTCTTTTCAAGCCCTGGGCTGCAATGATTATGACGCTGGTTCTCGGCAACCACTTACTTTTAGCTGATGAGGGACGCAGAGCTGAGGTCAGCATTTCTGTCACTATTTTATGCCTCCCTCAGTGAGATCACCATAAAGTTGATCACAGGTTCCCTTTAAGAATTTGGTCAGATGATAGCGGCACCTACAGTCACCATCCAGTGATGACAGCATTGATTGGGCTTATGAAGTTATATAGATCATTGGAGGGGCAAGCACTACTGTAGATAATACCTGTTAGCCGGGTGAACAGGTTTGTGCCGTCTGCAGAAAACCTCACCATAAAATGACTGTTTTTACAGTGTCAAGAGAGAAATTGCACCAAACGAGGTGGAGATAATCAAGACATTCCTCAAAATCTGTCGAGATCTCACAGGTAAATACAAGATCTTGGCATTTTGCTGACCTGCAGACTTTTCTATTAGAGCTATTGGGGGGACAGTGGACCGGACACTGCTAGTCGTAGTCCGTAGACACAGTTATATTACTTGTGGACTGTGAGTGTGGGAAGGACTCATAATACAAGAAGACTGTAGTGTTAGCCCACAGATGTAAACTTTCGTTCCAGATCCAATGGGTGTCCCAGAAATCAGGGTGTTCATCAGTGATGGGGCGTACAAAAGCAGACATCTCCCACCAGGGTGCATCATTAATATTGAGAAAGAACCTATGAAATAACAGCCTGGGAGCAGTGATGGAGCAGATCTCCAGTGATGGAGCAGATCTCCAGTGATGGAGCAGATCTCCAGTGATGGAGCAGATCTCCACTAGGTCAACACATAGATCAGAGGCAATCTGTATACCTCTGGTCTCTGGTCATGGGTGGGCTTTACTACGTGTCTCCATCTCCATTGAGCAGTGTATGGGTGGTCTGCACATTCTGAGAATATACTTCTCTCTGTTTTGTGTACTGGATGAAAGAACCTTCATGTTATCACAGACATTCGGCGATACACTAGGATTTACATCCACTGAGAGTGTTTGGCTTCTATAACTTGCACTGTGAGGGTCTGACCATCATCTACTATATCCTGTGAGCCCCTCGTCCTAAAGTAAGATGTAAATGAGATGTTGTCATGTGAAGCTGGTGTCTGCTTCATCGGTCATGTCTACTGTAATTTAAGTGATTGAGAAAGAATACAGGCACAATGTAAAAATGGGCCCCTAGTAGAGAGAGGCAAATTCAATATAAGGGCCCCTGGTAGAAAGAGGCAGAAGGTACATTTGGTCCCCTAGTAGATAGAGGCAGAAGGATCAGATGGGCTCCTAGTAGAGAAGGTACATATGGACCCCTGGTAGAGAAGGTATGTATGGACACCTAGTAGAGACAGGCAGAATTTACATATGGACCCTATTAGAAAGAGGAAGAAGGTCAGTAGAGAAAGGCAGAAAGTACATATGGATCTCCAATAGGGAAAGAAAGAAGGTGCATCTAGGCCCTTAGAAGAAAGAGGCAAAGGGTGCCTAACATCCCCAGTAAAAAGAGGTAGAAAGTACATATGGGCCCCTAGTACACAGAGGCAGAAGGCACATATAGGCCCCATTAATAAGAGACAGAAGGGACTCTTGGGTGCGGGGCATTGTGAATGATGGCATCTTTCAGACAAGCCCTCGCCATATACCTCCATCTGGAGGCATTGGGCAAGTAAAGCCTGCAGCTTTGGGAGGACATACTCCACAAAGTGTAGTGGACTTGGAGAATGCCATTTTTCCCCTACCCGGGGTCCATGGTGCAAAGACGGGCACGGACCACAGAGACCACTAAACCTATGCCTGTGGCCTACCTTCCCTCTCCGGCACCAGCTCCTCACATACCAACTACCACAGCTGCTCTGCCCCGCTGCCCGCCGGCAGGTGAAGATATGCGGGACAGAACAGCTATCCTAGCGGACGGTGCAGTGACAGGGGAGGCCATCACCACCACTGCGGCCTACACCTCCTCCCTGGCCCCAGCCTCGCTACCATCCCCAGTGCCACCGGTGAGTACACTGCCTGAGGCACACCAACAAGTATAAAAGAAGCCCTCACCCTCTCAACTAGGAGTGGGGACAGAGGGGAAAGAGGAGAGCGGTGACTGGTGCTGAGGAACTGTTCTTTACCAGATCTCTGACTGCCTTTGCCTTCCTTTTTTCATTACACTGGGTTGGATTTCCCGCCTCTATTAGATTTTTAGCAGAAGATTTCTGGGGGGTAGGGGGGCCCTCATGTGGCCACTTTTGGTATCACCTTCTGTTATTGAGCCAATTTTCTACCTCTTCAGTCATATTTGATGTAGCCATGATATCATAATTTGGGGGTAGCAGACTTCCTATTCGCCATCCTGCTGGGATTTACTCTTTGCCACCTTTGGACAATCCCCGATGTTGGGGATCTGATTTGGACAAATATCTTATAAAACCTTTGGCAGGGAGATCTACCCGTTCACTAGTTTCCTCATACTTAGACAACTCTCTATGCCCTGAGCTGTTAACCGACGGCGATATCAACCCACTACAACTCTTCCCAATACCAAGTAGATCTTAACTTTCTTAGCAGGACTCCATGCAGGCGACTTTGGTGGCCGAAGAGGATGCCACTTTTTAAATGCAACTAGATATAACGTATTTTTCACTTTATAAGTCGCACCCGATGATAAGACACACGTAGGTTTTAGAGGAGGACTAAAAGAAAAATATATTTTTCATTAGACCTCAGATCAGGCCAGCAGTCAGACCACCAATGTTAATAAGACCCCAGTAAGACCTCATATCAGCCTCCCATGCCTCAGATCAGCCCCCCCATGCCTCAGATCAGCCCCCATGTCATTTGTTAGCCTCCCATGCCATTTATCAGCGCCCATGCCATCTATGAGCCCCAGTGCCATTTATGACCCTCCATTATAAGCCCCCATGTCATTTATGAGCCTCCATGCCACTGATTAAATAAAATAAAATAAAACACTTACCTCTCCTGCTCCTGGACCCCGCCGCTCCTCACCTCCAGCGCTTTCTGTCTTCTTCTTCCTGCTGCGGCTGTGCTGTGACCCGACGCGCACAGCTTGAGGTCACAGAGCGCCCTCACGCTGTGTGCAGCCACAGCCGACAGTCATGGACCAGGAAGCGGTGAGTGCAAAGCCTTCACCGCTTCCCGGTCCTCTGGTACTAATGAGCGTTTACATAATGGAAGCGCTCATTAGTATTCGCTTTATAAGACGCCAGGCCATTTCCCCCCCACTTTTGTGGGAAAAAAGTATGTCTTATAAAGTAAAAAATACGGTACTTCACTCAACTATTACAGCGGCTATGGCCCAAATAACTACCAACACTCAGAAATTGGTGGACGTGGAAAAAAGAATCCAAACATCTGAAACTTCATTTTTGGAACTGGAGGTCTCTTTGAGACAAAGCCAGGCCACAGATACAGAGAGCTATGAAACAAGCTGGACGACCTAGAGAACAGGGATTGGCGCAGCAGTCTACGATTCATGGGGATTGCAGAAACTATTGTTGGCGAACACCTCATAGATTTGCTGACCAAAGATCTACCTGCAGCCCTTCACTTGGATGTGGGCGCAGACCCAATGATGATAGAATGGTTGCACAGACTGGGCCCCCCAAAACCTAACGCTGATAGGCACACTAGACCATGTCCGATCATAGCTAAATATCTCCACTGGGCCAAAAAAAAAAGGACTTGAGAGCCTAAGGACAACAGTGAGAGCTGACTGGAAAATTCAGGACTTCTCAGCTGCTGTCGCCCAAAAGCACAAAGACTTTATGCCAGTGAACCATCTCTTTGTTGAGAAGAATATAGGGTTCCAGTTACTATGTAAACCGAGAGCAAGGCAGGTGGTTTGACTCCGCGACCAGAAAGGAGTGCGTACGCAGAATTTAAGATTAAGAAAGTTGCATTTACTATAAGTGAATAAAAACAGGTTAACAACACTGGAATTGCAGGGGTAAGGGCAAGCAGAATATTCAGAACAGTATGAACAATATAAGTCATATACTAGAACAAGGTCCACCTCCACTGTTTCCGTATTTGCAGCTCGGACACTCAGATACAATAGTCCCAAACACTGTCCCTAACTGACCCTAACTTCAAGTGGGTGCGCACCCCCCTTATCCCAGTGGTTCTCTTACAGTTTATAGGAGTGCACGGTGGGGCCCGATGTCGTTCTTTCTCTTTAACCAAGGCAGGATCCACAACCAAGAAGTCCTCCTCAGAAGGCCGGAAGAATCAGTTAGATGTTACAGTCACTGTCCGGTACATCGACAGTACTGTGAGTCCTTTTACCATTAGTGGCAATCCACTCAGCACAGGCCAGCTCCACAGGTTAGTTGCTGTACACGGTCCTTCTCAGCTCAGCTTGACTAAATGCACTGTCTCTTTATATTCCAACCGAAGTTTACACAGCCTGGATGCACAGGGCAGCTTTGTGATGTCTCCAACCAGGCCTTACACCACACAGAACAGGTTCTCTAACTTGCCAACATGGCTGACACAGCAGCAGCTTCTCTGTCCTCCTTCTTGTTCAGAAAACAGGCCTGCTGACATCATCCGGGGCGTGTCTTATTCAGCACTTAAAGGAGCATCACAGTAACACACTATCTCTATGATAACTTCAACACAAAGTGGTCCTATGCTGCCATCTACTGACCAAAAGAATACTGCAGGCACTTTACATTTTAACACAGAATAGTGAAACTTAGAGACATTACATGACTGTTTCTTACATATTCCCCCACTTTATAGATTGGCAGTCCCTGCCAATGACTGAACATCCAGAGGGCTGTACTCTTACATGTAGAGTGGTAATGTACCGTTGTACGGCAGGCCAAATAAACTCATCCTGTGCATACCGAACAGGGGGAATACCAGCATTTTGTCTAATGGTGCGTCTGGGAACCACTGGTATACTCTGGGGTTCTGTAGCCATAGACTGAGAAGGACCAGTCGATTCCGCATCAGAGGGGGTACAATCTGAGGACACAGTAGCCACAGGCGGAACAGCCTCAGGAGTTGAGATTGGCCAACAATCATCTTCATCATCGTAATCCCATTCCACACCGCCAGTCTCTGACTGCGGGAGCACGTTGACATTGTCAGTCCCATCACAATTTGCTTCCCTAGATTGGCACAGGCGCAACATATTTCTGTGAAGTACTCGGACACAATCAGTTCCTTCTTTCTGGACTTCATACACCGGCCCGTTTGCATACTTGCGGGCAACTACACGATACGGCACAGCCTCCCATCTGCTTTCCAATTTTCCTTGAGGTTTCTTAACACGTACCAGCACCAGGTCACCTGGCTGCAATGGTGTCTTTGCACCGGAGTCTTCTCGGGATGAGAATTTTCTTGCAGACGCTGCCGCACCAATCGATGAAGTGTCTCAAGTCTCTGCCGGTGAGCCCGCACTCCAGGAAGTGGGATCTCTTGGAGGGAACCCATCCACATCATTTAACTGTAGCTCTCCGACACTTCTTCCAGACCGCCCAAAAAGAGAGTATGGGGAGAATACCCGGTGGTAGAATGGACCTGATTGTTATAGGCCCACACCAGCTCAGACAAGAACTGAGGCCACTGTACCTTCTTGTCCTCCTCCAAAGTCCGCACCATCTGTAGCAGAGTTCTGTTAAAGCGTTCACAGGCTCCGTTCCCTTGGGGATGGTATGGGGTCGTATGCGACTTCTTTATCCCATAGATACGTTGAACCTCTTTTATTACATGTCCCTCAAAGCAAGCCCCTTGGTCAGAGTGGATGCGTTGTGGACAGCCATACACTCGGATGAAATCTTGACATAGTGCTCGAGCTGCCGTCTCAGCAGTCTGGTCCTTGGTGGCGGTCGCCACCGCAAATTTGGTGAAGTGGTCCACCATTACGAGACAATACTGATGCCCACTGTTGGATGGGCCCACCATTAGGTAGTCTATCATGACGATCTCCAAAGGTTCCCGGGTCACTATGGTTTGCAGGGGAGCTCTTTGCTCTATCGCTTTATTAATCTCACAAGTTCGACATCGATGACATACTTCTTCAACCATTTGACGGAGGCCGGGCAGTAAATCAGTCGCTGTAGCCAACGAAAGGTCTTCTCATGACCAAAATGTCCATTCTTAGTATGAGCTTCAAGGGCCAATGATTGAGCCAGTTCACTAGGCACGACGATTTGGTAGCAAATGTCGATTTCAGAAGGTAGATATACCTTTCGGCATAGCACTCCATTTTTCATCTCTAACTTTTCCCACTGACTCAGGACCGATAGCATTTCACGTGTCATTCGTTCTCTTTCCTCTTTACAGGGCTTCTTGTTTTTCTCAACACACTTGATCATTTTCACCAGCCCCTCATGAGCCTGCTGCATTTGCGCCCATTCCTGTCGTGAGGGGCCAAAGAAAGGAGCCATTTCGGTCCCTTCCATTGCACATTGAATAGCAGTGACCAAGGCTTGTGAAAATCTGCTGAAGTCAGGCACCTCCACATGCTCTAACTCTTGATCCACATCTCCGGTGGGGGCTTGGGTAGGTACCCTAGAAAGTCCATCGGCATTTTGGTTCTCTGTCTTGGACCGATACTTAATACGGTAATTGAACTTAGACATTCGGGCTATCCACCTCTGCTCCAAAGCCCCGAGCTTGGCATTTTCCAGGTGGGCTAGTGGATTGTTGTCAGTCAATACTAAAACTTCAGCTCCGGTCAAATACTCAGAGAACTTCTCAGTCATGGCCCATACCAGTGCCAACAGTTCTAACTTAAATGAACTATAATTGTCGGGGTTTCTTTCAGAATCTCGCAAAGATCGGCTAGCATATGCTATGACACGCTCCTGGCCATCCTGGAACTGAGAAAGCACTGCTCCGAGACCATACAGGCTTGCATCCGTATATAACTGGAAGGGCAAGTGATAGTCAGCATACGCCAAGATTGGGGCCGTTGTAAGAGCATCCTTTAATGCCTGAAAGGCGCGTTCCTGTTCAGGTCCCCATTTCACGGACCGGTTCTTCGGACCACCAGAAGTGCCCCGTAGGAGAGCATTAAGCGGTGCTGCTACCCTGGCAAAGTCCTTAATAAACCGTCGATAATAGCCGGCTACTCCCAGGAACGCTCTCACCTCTCGCAGGGTAGTTGGTGTCGGCCAATCTCGAATAGCCGCTATCTTGTCCCTCGACGGCCTCACCCCTTCTCCTGATATGCAATGACCCAAGTAATCAATTTCAGATTGGAACAACCGACATTTACTGGGTTTCAGTTTGAGTCCATGTTCCCGCAATCGTTGAAATACTTGTCCCAACTGGTGGAGATGATCCTCAAAGGTCGCAGAATACACTACAATGTCATCTAAATAGATGAGAGTGAACTCAAAATTGAAGTCACCAAGACATTTCTCCATCAATCGTTGAAACGTTCCAGGTGCATTTGTCAACCCAAAGGGCATCCTGTTAAATTCGTATAGTCCCATGGGCAAGATAAAGGCTGTCTTTTCCTTGTCGTTCTCAGCCATCGGCACTTGCCAATACCCACTAGCCAGATCTAACGAGGAGAAGTACCGGGCTCTTCCTAGCGCCGAAAGGGACTCCTCAATCCGAGGTAAGGGATAAGAATCTCGTACGGTGCAGGCATTTAACTTGCGATAGTCTACACAGAACCGAATGGACCCATCTTTTTTTTACTAGTACCACTGGAGCTGCCCAGGGACTTTGGCTTTCTTGAACGATCCCACTCTGCAACATCTGGGTCAACAGTTCCTTCACCTCCTGATACATCCGTGGAGGGATCTGTCGGTAGCGCTCTCTGATTGGAGGGGTGTTTCCTGTGGGAATCTCATGGAAGATCCCTGTTGTACATCCAAAATCTTCAGCATGACGTGCAAAGGTGGTGCGATTTTCCCATAACAGTTCATCCACCCTCCTGATCTGTTCCGGAGACCACGAAGAAGTCTCTACCTTCATCTGTTCTCGAATTGCACCGCCATTCCATTTAAGGTTGGTGTTCTCTTCTTCCCCCATAGACACGGTTACGGTCCATTCACCTCGTTCAGCCGGCCTCAACTGCATCGGGGTCACTTTCCTCACTTCCTCCGGAGTCACATAGAGGTTAGCCAGCAGCCTTCCTGGGACTAGGTCTACACTCTGATCCTGTGTGTTCACACACCGGAGGGGTACTCTCCCATTGTGAACTACTGCCAAGGAACGGGCCACTAGTGGATCAATACTTCTTTCAGCTGTCAGTGGTGGCTCTATTAACACAGCTATGCCTTCTAGTTTCCTACAGGTGCCTACAGGCATGGACACTATCATTTCCCGCCTGGGTGGCAATGTAATTTTTGCGTGCAGAGGGACCGAAATCCGAGCAAGAGGTCGTTGTGCATCAGAACTTTTCTGTAAGCCGCATGTTCGGACCAGCCGCTGGAAGGCTGTTTGAGTAGGCCGATGGCTAGTGGTTTCTTTCCAGTAACCGTGACCTTTCTTTTCAAAGAGAATATGATCCAATTCTTTTAACACATTCATCCCCAAGATGATAGGGACCTCCACTTCATGTGACGCCTGTACCACCACAATGCCTTTCTTGCCTAGATCTTGGCCACATAATCTGACATTCATCCAGGCCACTCCCACCACCGGTACTGGTAGCTGATTAGCTGCAACCACTCGTATGAATGTATGGGGATCATATTTCACATGTTGCTGAAAGTACCGTTCATAACAGTCTCTACTCAGGGTCGTTACTTGAGAACCCGTGTCAATCATCCCGGTAACCGGAATACCTTCTAATTCTATCTGTATGATGGGACTTGCAGCAATTAGGTCTTCTTCAGGGCGTTCTCCCCTCATAGTCTCCCTCTCAGTTTCCCCTACTACACGCCCTACTGCAGCAGGGGGTCTCTCATAAACTTGTCGCTGCTCTGGACATCTAGCAGCAATGTGGCCCATGCGTCCACACTCCCAGCAGCGTAATTCTCGTCGCTCCTGCCATCGGTTTGGGCCCCTTCGGTAAGCCCCATCAATCTCCCCTGAGAGTTGTACTACATTATTGGGACCCCTTCGGTAGGTCCTATCCTCATCCTTCCAGCGGGGTTGTGGGTGATTCTGACCTTCTTGGTGTGAACGGCCCACCCCTTCGTCTCTAGCTTTCTGGAGGCCTGTAATTCTCCTAGCATCCTCATTACAACTGGTTTGTAGGTGTTCCATTTGCGCTTGCAATTTCTGCATTACTGTAAGTATCTCTTTAAAGGTCCCTTTTTCTACTGTTTCTGAGCCAGAGCTAGCCCCCTGCGACAGTGTAACTCCAACTGCGGTCTGAGGTTTCTGAACCATACTATTGGCACGTGAGATGGCCTCTACTTGTACGTCATGAAATTTGGCATCAGTCTCCCGTCTTATAAAGTCCTGCATAGTAACAGACAAACTGCCATCACGGATCCCCAGAACAAACCGGTCACGGAGTGTCCGATCAGGGTTACAGAAGGTTGGTGAGCCCCCTCTTTCCTTCCCTTGAATATCTCGGAGCAGTTCTTGTAGGGCATTGGCATATTGAGGAGACTTTCATTCTCCTTTTGTACCCTCTGGAAGAACTGTGCCTGCAGGGACCCCAGCAATGCCGTTTCTCCATAAATAGTTTCTAGAATCTGGACAACTTGCTCAAATGTCTGTCTTTGTTCAAATGGCCGCAGTATCACTGTAGTCTTAGCATCCCCTTGTAACATCAATATGGCTAATTCTACTAGTACTTCTGGTGCGGTCTGGTACATGCGCTGTACCATCCGTATCTGCTCTGCCCACATATTCACAGACATATTATTACCATCAAACTTTGTTAACTGACTCATTATAGCCCCTGCTGGCATTCTTTCTCCAGCACCATCCCTCCTAACATGTGCGTCGCCGTTCATTCTGGTACACGGATCCTGCCGACTACGCCAATTTGTGCGCACCCCCCTTATCCCAGTGGTTCTCTTACAGTTTATAGGAGTGCACGGTGGGGCCCGATGTCGTTCTTTCTCTTTAACCAAGGCAGGATCCACAACCAAGAAGTCCTCCTCAGAAGGCCGGAAGAATCAGTTAGATGTTACAGTCACTGTCCGGTACATCGACAGTACTGTGAGTCCTTTTACCATTAGTGGCAATCCACTCAGCACAGGCCAGCTCCACAGGTTAGTTGCTGTACACGGTCCTTCTCAGCTCAGCTTGACTAAATGCACTGTCTCTTTATATTCCAACCGAAGTTTACACAGCCTGGATGCACAGGGCAGCTTTGTGATGTCTCCAACCAGGCCTTACACCACACAGAACAGGTTCTCTAACTTGCCAACATGGCTGACACAGCAGCAGCTTCTCTGTCCTCCTTCTTGTTCAGAAAACAGGCCTGCTGACATCATCCGGGGCGTGTCTTATTCAGCACTTAAAGGAGCATCACAGTAACACACTATCTCTATGATAACTTCAACACAAAGTGGTCCTATGCTGCCATCTACTGACCAAAAGAATACTGCAGGCACTTTACATTTTAACACAGAATAGTGAAACTTAGAGACATTACATGACTGTTTCTTACAACTATACCCGGCCAAGCTCAAAGTTCAAGATGGCAGTCGTATGATTATCTATGAAGATCCTGAATCAGCCAGGAGAAAAGAAGCTCTACTATTTGCCTCTCTTTTTTATAGGAAGACTGTTGTTTCCTTACTGAAATGTTTTTTTCAGTGATAGTACTGTCGATATTGTTTGTGTTACGCTTAGGGGCTATCACTGAACCCCTATATTAACGCTTATAATGTGGTTATAGTTTTTCTTAATTTTTTTGCGTAACCCCCTCCTCTGCCTCCGATGTTTCCATGTTCGGGATCTCCACCCCAGAAGACACCTTGTCCAACCGTTGATTCCTGCGGCTCATTGGGACGGAAGAGGAATGAGCTTCTCACATTACAACACTTGACCAAGACCTGGGACCCAGGATGAGTACCTCTAAAGCACCAGACCCGAACACCAGACACACCACACCACGCCTACGCTTCATCATGGAATGTAGCAGGCCTTAACACCCCCTTGAAAAGGAAAATCATCTAAACAGATTTTCCCCAGATCTGGCATGCCTTCAGGAAACCCACTGGAGGGCTGGTGAACCTGGCAAATTACTAGCACCTTGGATAGGCGTATGTTACACTGCCTCACATGCTTCTTCTTCCCAGGGAGTAGCTCAATCAAACATGAACAGCATGCAAACAGACATCCCCTCCCCAGTGTCTTAATGAATGAATAGGGAGAGAGGAGACACATGTGATGGGATTATCTCCTGAGTGTATCATAGGTTCATCTACTCATCTACACCAGAGTCGGATACTCCTAGAGTCAGCTATCTTAATCCCATCACTAACACAATGGAACAAAGAGACAAATAAACTAACACATTCATTGGGAGTCTCAGTGCAGAGTTACCCCTTTTTGTGTTGCACCCTGCACCTTTAATGGGCAATAGGAAAGATGTGGCCCACAACTCCAAACACAAATCAGGGCCAATAGTTCCTTGTAACCCCAAGAGGTCTAAGAGGGGTCTCCATAGTTCTGGGTCCACAGTCCGTAGGAAGGAGGCTAGCCCTCAGGCTTCTCCTGCAGCCCCAGTGATGGTTCAGTCCGTCACAGTGCCCACTCTGACACAACTCTTGGTGGGGATCCTATTGATTGCTTCACTGAGTCGAGAGCGATAGTCCCCCCTAAATTAATAAAGATCCAACCCATCCTCAGTCATATTGGCCAATATCACTTCTAAATCAGGACTATGAGCTGATGGCTAAGATCCTATCTAACTGATTGCAGATACTGCTTCCTGACCTCCTCTGTGAAGCTCAGACAGTCTTTACTCGAGGACAGAGTATCAGAATGGCGGTAGCAGCCACTGTCCCCGCTCAGGACTCATCCCAGCCTCCCACAATGATAATGAGCTTAGATGCCAAGAAGGATTTTGACAAGGTAGTGTGGCCTTTCTTATACAGTATGAAATTTTGGCCCAAAGTTTCAACAGTACATTTGATACCGCCATATGAATGCAATGACCTCAATGGGTGTAGTACACTAATGATAGATCCATTTTGAGGCACCAAGCATGGTTGTCCTTTGTTGCCCTTATTATTTAATCTCTCTATAGACCCTTTTCTGCGTCACTTATTGTGAACTCCGGCTTTTGAGGGACACCGGGCGCGTGCTAAGGAACTGAAGGTAACGGTGTCAGATAGTCACCAACCCTAAACAGGTCATGTATGAGAACTGTAAACTATGGTGGGGCTACACTATTAATTGGGATAAGACAGAGGTACTGCTACTAAATTATACAGATCCAATATCAATCTCTATAT
Source organism: Bufotes viridis (assembly GCA_033119425.1). Lineage (NCBI taxonomy): Eukaryota > Metazoa > Chordata > Amphibia > Anura > Bufonidae > Bufotes > Bufotes viridis. The sequence continues at coordinate 2,599,948 of CM065595.1, read as the reverse complement.
TAACATCCTGGAATCCACAAACTACTCTCCTCGGCTCTTTTCCTCTGAAGATTTGCCATCAAGCTCATCTTACCCTGCGGAAAGGCCATGGAATGGGACCACCTCTCATCGGAGAGTTTTAAATGTCACTCCCCCAATGATGATCTATTCCATTGCCTATGGTTATGCACAGCCATAAAGCCCTTCTGGACACGGAAACAGCATTTTGCTTCCACCAACTTGACAGACTTTGCCCCTGACGACCCTTTATGGGAAATCTTTGGACCAGACTAAATATACATGTTCTCAGGGCACTTGTAAGCTGCTGCATTTATGGAGGAGGCTAGTATTAAATCCATTCTGCAGGTATGGATCCACGACCATGCTCCTCCAATTAATCTCTTATTAGATCAATGCCCTTTTTAGTTAAAATGGACTAGACTGAGGCGTCCCTGCATAAAGAAAAAACGGTACTAAACTACTTTGAGATGTGGGAGAGCTTTCTTTAGTTACTTCCACAATAGAACAAGATATAAAGACATGTTTTCACTTGACGGTCTGATATCGAGAGCAATTGCTTCTGGGAGAATCACCCATTTAGATGTGCTTCTTGTTGGTGGACTGTCCTGGTGTCAGTTGATCCTGCATAGCACTCCTTGGGAGGAACACAGATTATACAGCGTTAACAGGTCACTTCAAACAAGAGGATAACATACTTTGACTACTAGGTGTCCCTCACCCCATCGCCCCTTCCCACCTCCTTAACTTATAGTTTTCTATCTCTGTCGTTGATATAAGTTCTGCACAAGGAATTCCTATGAGGGTCTCATTAATCTCACTAATAGTGAGATGCCCACATCTGTATCGTTAGTATCATAAGTCCTGCGTATTCCTACGTAGATTGTTGGTAAATGGTAATGCAGTGATTTGTTTTCTGTAAAAGCTTTTGAAAAACCTTCAATAAAAACAAGGTTTAAAAATTACACACAGAAGGTACATATATGTCCCAGTAAAGAGAGATAGAAGGTACATATGGCCTCTAGCAGAGAGAGGCAGAAGGTACATATGGTATCTAGCAGAGAGGTAGGAGGTACATGTGGCCTCTAGCAGAGAGAGGTAGAAGGTACATATGGCCTCCAGTAGAGAGAGGTAGAAGGTACATATGGCCTCCAGCAGAGAGAGGTAGAAGGTACATATGGCCTCCAGCAGAGAGAGGCAGAATGTCATATGGTATCTAGCAGAGAGGTAGGAGGTACATATGGCCTCCAGCAGAGAGAGGTAGAAGGTACATATGGCCTCCAGCAGAGAGAGGCAGAATGTCATATGGTATCTAGCAGAGAGGCAGAATGTCATATGGTATCTAGCAGAGAGGTAGGAGGTACATATGGCCTCCAGCAGAGAGAGGTAGAAGGTACATATGGCCTCCAACAGAGAGAGGTAGACGGTACATATGGCCTCTAGCAGAGAGAGGTAGAAGGTACATATGGCCTCCAGCAGAGAGAGGTAGACGGTACATATGGCCTCTAGCAGAGAGAGGTAGAAGGTACATATGGCCTCTGGCAGAGAGAGGTAGAAGGTACATATGGCCTCTAGCAGAGAGAGGTAGAAGGTACATATGGCCTCTAGCAGAGAGAGGTAGAAGGTACATATGGCCTCTAGCAGAGAGAGGTAGAAGGTACATATGGCCTCCAGCAGAGAGAGGTAGAAGGTACATATGAGCCCCTAGTAACGAGAGACAAAAAATGCCTAATGGAGACAGGCATAAGGTATATGCAGCCCCAGTAATGAGAGAGAGAAGGTGTCTATTGGCCCGTAGTAGAGAGGCAGAAGTTATATATGAGCCCCTAGTAGAGAGAAAGAGAAGGTGGTTATGGGCCCCAGTCAGGCCTGGGAGGTCAGCGATTCTCCTTCTGTGCTGTCTCTATCTTTTGTGGATGGTTTGGCTGGTTCAGATGTCCTGTGTATTTCTTTCTACCTTTCCTCATTGTGAATGTTTCTTCTCCACTATACAGGGTTCTTCCCCATCATCGTACTCACCCATAAGACGAGCGGTAACTTCTCCAAATTCCGTGACCTGTTTGAGGGGATGGGGGCTGAGGAAATCTTCTCGGTAGAGAATTACACACAGGAAGACAACCTGAAGACCTTGGGAAGACATTTGCAATTCCTGAACCTGATCCATAAAGTCCTACAAAATGTTAACTTCAGAATGATGGAGGAACGGAACCCCAAAAAAGAGAGAGCTGAGCGCAAGAAATTTATCCACAAGTTCTTCCATGAGAGAGAATTGAATAAATAAGGAACATGGGGGCATAGAGAAATGAGGGACATAGTGTACATGGGGGCAGGAACACACGAGGGATATAGAGGACATGGGGGCATGGACACATGAGGGACATAGAGGACATGGGGGCATGGATACATGAGGGACACAGTAGACATGGGGACATGGACACATGAAGGACATAGAGGACATGGGGCCATAGACACATTAGGTACAAAGGGGACATGGGGGCATGGACACATGAGGGACATAGAGGACATGGTGGCATGGACACATGGGGGACATGGGGGTATGGACACATGAGGTACATAGGAGACATGGGGGCATGGACACATGAGGGTCATAGAGGACATGGGGGCATGGACACATGGGGGACATGGGGGTATGGACACATGAGGTACATAGGAGACATGGGGGCATGGATGGACACATGAGGGATATAGAGGAGGACATGGGGGCATGGACACATGAGGGACATAGAGGACATTGGGGCATGGATACATGATGGACATATAGAACATGGGGGCATGGACACATGAAGGACATAGTAGACATGGGGGCATGGACACATGAAGGACATAGATGACATGGGGGCATGGACACATGAAGGACATAGTGGACATGGGGGCATGGACACATGAAGGACATAGTGGACATGGGGGTATGGACACATAAAGGACATAGTAGACAAGGGGGCAAGGACACATGAAGGACATAGTGGACATGGGGGCATAGAGACGTGAGGGACATAGAGGACATAGGGGCATGGACACATAAGGGAAATAGAGGACATGGGGGCATGGATACATGACATACATGGGTGACAGGAAGGCTGTGTAAACCCTTGCATATCAATAAGATTCACATGTCAATAATAGATAAATAAAGATGATCGAATTTGTTGAAATTTGTTTTGGGTCCCATTTGTCTACTTTTTCAAAAAATTAGGGGGTCATTTATCAAACTGATGTAAAGTAGAACAGGTTTAATTGCCCATAGCAACCAATCAGATTCCTCCTTTCATTTTCCAAAGGAGCTGTCCAAAGTGAAAGGTGGAATCTGATTGGTTGCTATGGGCAACTAAGCCAGTTCTACTTTATACTAGTTTGGTAAATAACCCCTTTAGTTTCTTTTCAGAATCCATTCTACACAAATCAAAAATGCTCAGTTGGCCTTAAAACAGGTTTATGACACTCTGAGGCCTCCTAGGCCTGTAGAAGTAGTTGTAATAGTGGCAGTAGTAGCAGTAGTAGTAGCAGTAGTGGTAGTAGTAGTAGTAGTAGTAGTAGTAGTAGTAGTGGTGGTAGTAGCAGTGGTGGTAGTAGTAGTAGTGGTGGTGGTGTTAGTAGAAGTAGTGGTAGTAGTGGCAGTAGTATCAGTACTCTGTGGATGTAGTAATAGTGGTGGTGGTAGTAGTAGTAGTGGTGGTGGTGGTGGTGGTGGTAGTAGAAGTAGTTGTAATAGTGGCAGTAGTAGCAGTAGTAGTAGCAGTAGTGGTAGTAGTAGCAGTACAGTGTGGATGTGGAAAGGGTAGGGTAATAAGAGGCACGTGAAAAAATGGTGTGGCATTAAACAGGCAGGAAGTGCTCAAACCCAAATGAAGTTGTGCATCTACATACAGGGGAGCAGGGGATACAGCCCATTGCAGGGTCTGCTCCCCTGTATATAGATGCAGAACTGCATTTGAGTTTGAACACTTCCTGCCTGTTTAACACCACACCATTTTTTCAGTTGTTTTGTAGATAGAGATGCTGGGAGGTGTATAAACTCCTATGTAAATGTACATTTCGGGGCACCTGTGAGGCCTGGGCCATATCAGCCAGTCTCGGATGGGGCTCACAGCCTTCTCCCTCCTCCCATTGCAGGCATGGCTACATGCTGGAGGCGACTGGGGAGTTTGCTGTGAGTTGGCCTTTTGCACTCCTGTAATTTACTGGCCCCTGGTATTGCCCATATGGCACAGGTAGGTGAGTGTTAGGTCCTGACTCCTGAGCTACATGAGAAACCTTGGCGCGGTGCTCGGGCTCAGACATGTCCTCCATAGTAGGTTATGTTGGCTAATTCTCAATTTTAACATCAGTATGAGGGTTTAGCAAGACCGCAGAGTGCACCTGTCTTTTCAATCGTTATTGTAATAAGAGGCACCTGGCTACAATAGTAGTGGTTTTAGTACTAGTAGTAGTAGCGGTATTAGTAGTGGTGGTAGTAGTAGTAGTGGTAGTAGTAATAATAGTGGTAGTAGCAGTACAGTGTGGATGTGAAAAGGGTATGGATATAGTAGCATGTGGCCGCAATAGTAGTGGTAGTAATAGTAGTACCAGTAGTAGTAGTAGTAGTAACAGTAGTAGTAGTAGTAGTAGTAGTAGTAGCAGTAGTACAGTGTGGATGAGGAAAGGGTAGCATAATAAGAGGAAAATGGCTGCATCAGTAGTGGTAGTAGTACTAGTAGTAGTGGTAGTAGTAGTACTAGTAGTAGTAGTAGTGGTGGTAGTAGTAATAGTATTAGTAGTAGTAGCAACAGCAGCGCAGTGTGGATGTGGAAAGGGTAGATGCTAGTAGTAGTGGTGGTGGTGGTAGTAGTAGTACTAGTAGTAGTGGTAGCAGTAGTAGTGGTGGTAGTAGTAGTAGTGGCAGTAGCAGTACAGTGTGGATGTGGAAAGGGTATGGATATAGTGGCATGTGGCCGCAAAAGTAGTGGTAGTAATAGTTGTAACAGTAGTAGTAGTATTAACAGTAGTAGTAGTAGTAGTAGTAGTAGCAGCAGCTACTGGATGAGGAAAGTGTAGTATAATAAGAGGAACGTGGCTGCATCAGTAGTGGTAGTAGTACTAGTAGTAGTGGTAGTAGTAGTAGTAGTGGTAGTAGTAGTAATAGTAATAGTAGTAGTAGAAACAGCAGTGCAGTGTGGATGTGGAAAGGGTAGGTGCTAGTAGTAGTAATAGTAATAGTAGTAGTAGAAACAGCAGTGCAGTGTGGATGTGGAAAGGGTAGGTGCTAGTAGTAGTAGTGGTGGTGGTAGTAGTAGTAGCAGTACAGTGTGGATGTGGAAAGGGTAGGGTAATAAGAGGCACGTGTCTGCAATAGTAGTGGTAGTAGTAGTAGTGGTGGTTGTGGTAGTAGTGGTGGTAGTAGTGGTAGTAGTGGTAGTAGTAGTAGTAGTGGTAGTAGTAGTAATAGTAATAGTAGTAGTAGAAACAGCAGTGCAGTGTGGATGTGGAAAGGGTAGGTGCTAGTAGTAGTAATAGTAATAGTAGTAGTAGAAACAGCAGTGCAGTGTGGATGTGGAAAGGGTAGGTGCTAGTAGTAGTAGTGGTGGTGGTAGTAGTAGTAGCAGTACAGTGTGGATGTGGAAAGGGTAGGGTAATAAGAGGCACGTGTCTGCAATAGTAGTGGTAGTAGTAGTAGTGGTGGTTGTGGTAGTAGTGGTGGTAGTAGTGGTAGTAGTGGTAGTAGTAGTGGTGGTAGTAGTAGGCTTCTCTCTTCTTCTCGAACCACGACCTGTAGCAGTGATCCTATTCCATTACACCTCCTCCAGTCCCTCTCTCCGGCTGTCATCACTGACCTCACTACAATCTTTAACCTTTCTCTCTCTTCTGGTATCTTTCCCTCCTCTTTCAAACAGTCTATTATAACCCCACTACTAAAGAAACCATCTCTTGACCCGACCTGTGCTGCTAACTACCGACCTGTTTCTTACCTCCCCTTCATCTCTAAACTCCTGGAACGTCTTATCTACTCTCGCTTAATAAGCTCTCTCTCTGAAAACTCTCTTCTTGACCCCTTACAATCTTTTGCCCTCTTCACTCTACAGAAACTGCCCTTACTAAAGTGTCTACCGATCTTCTAACAGCAAAAAGAAATGGTGACTATTCTCTACTAATTCTTCTGGATCTCTCTGCAGCGTTTAATACCATAGACCATAAACTTCTCCTCTCCATACTCCACTCATTGGCCTTAAGGACACTGCTGTCTCTTGGTTCTCTTCCTATCTCTCTGGCCGCTCCTTTAGTGTATTATTCACTGGCTCTTCTTCTTCTCCTCTTCCTCTTGATGTTGGAGCTCCTCAGGGCTCAGTACTAGGTCCTCTACTCTTCTCCCTCTACACAGCCCCCATCGGACAGATTATCATCAGATTTGGCTCTCGATACCATCTCTATGCTGACGACACCCAACTATACACTTCATCCCTGACATCACCCCTGCTTTACTCCAAAACACCAGTAATTGTCTGGCAGCGGTCTCTAACATCAGGTCCTCTCTGTGTCTAAAACTGAACCTCTCAAAAACTGAGCTTCTTGTCTTTTTCCCATCTACTAACCTACCTAAACTTGATATTTCAATTTTGGTCTGCAGCACTATCATAACTCCTGTGCAACATGTCCGCTGTCTTGGGGACACATTTGACTCAGATCTTACCTTTTTTCCCCATATTCAATCACTTACACGCTCTTGTCGTCTGCACCTCAAGAATATCGCCAGAATCTGCCCTTTTCTTACGGTGGTAACGGCAAAAACTCTTGTTGCGCTGATTCATTCTCGTCTTGACTACTACAACGCATTACTAATTGGTCTCCCTCTCACTAAACTCTCCCCCCTTCAGTCTGCCCTAAATGCTGCAGCCAGGCTCATCTATCCATCAAACCGTTACACTGATTCTACTAGTTTGTGCCAGTCACTTCACTGGTTGCCCATCCACCAAGAATACAGTTCAAGCTTATCACCCACGAAGCTCTCCACAGTGCTGCACCTCCATACACCTCCACCCCCATCTCCATCTACCACCCTACTCATGCTCTCCACAGTGCTGCACCTCCATACACCTCCACACCCATCTCCATCTACCACCCTACTCATGCTCTCCACAGTGCTGCACCTCCATACATCTCCTCCTCATCTCCATCTACCACCCTACTCCTGCTCTCCACAGTGCTGCACCTCCATACATCTCCTCCTCATCTCCATCTACCACCCTACTCCTGCTCTCCACAGTGCTGCACCTCCATACATCTCCATCTACCACCCTTCTCCTGCTCTCCACAGTGCTGCACCTCCATATATCTCCTCCCCCATCTCCATCTACCACCCTACCCGTGCTCTCCACAGTGCTGCACCTCCATATATATCCTCATCATCTCCATCTACCACCCTACTCGTTCTCTCCACAGTGCTGCACCTCCATACATCTCCTCCCAATCTCCATCTACCACCCTACCCGTGCTCTCCACAGTGCTGCACCTCTATATATATCCTCCTCATCTCCATCTACCACCCTACTCCTGCTCTCCACAGTGCTGCACCTCCATACATCTCCTCCTCATCTCCATCTACCCCCCTACTCCTGCTCTCCACAGTGCTGCACCTCCATACATCTCCTCCTCATCTCCATCTACCCCCCTACTCCTGCTCTCCACAATGCTGCACCTCCATACATCTCCTCCTCATCTCCATCTACCCCCCTACTCCTGCTCTCCACAGTGCTGCACCTCCATACATCTCCTCCCTCATCTCCATCTACCACCCTACTCCTGCTCTCCACAGGGCTGCACCTCCATATATATCCTCATCATCTCCATCTACCACCCTACTTGTTCTCTCCACAGTGCTGCTCCTCCATACATCTCCTCCTCATCTCCATCTACCCCCCTACTCCTGCTCTCCACAGTGCTGCACCTCCATACAGCTCCTCCTCATCTCCATCTACCCCCCTACTCCTGCTCTCCACAGGGCTGCACCTCCATATATATCCTCATCATCTCCATCTACCACCCTACTTGTTCTCTCCACAGTGCTGCACATCCATACATCTCCTCCCAATCTCTATCTACCACCCTACTCCTGCTCTGCACAGTGCTGCACCTCCATATATCTCCTCCCTCATCTCCATCTACCACCCTACTCCTGCTCTCCACAGTGCTGCACCTCCATACATCTCCTCCTCATCTCCATCTACCCCCCTACTCCTGCTCTCCACAGTGCTGCACCTCCATACATCTCCTCCTCATCTCCATCTACCCCCCTACTCCTGCTCTCCACAATGCTGCACCTCCATACATCTCCTCCTCATCTCCATCTACCCCCCTACTCCTGCTCTCCACAGTGCTGCACCTCCATACATCTCCTCCCTCATCTCCATCTACCACCCTACTCCTGCTCTCCACAGGGCTGCACCTCCATATATCTCCTCCCTCATCTCCATCTACCACCCTACTCCTGCTCTCCACAGTGCTGCACCTCCATACATCTCCTCCTCATCTCCATCTACCACCCTACTCCTGCTCTCCACAGTGCTGCACCTCCATACATCTCCCCCTCATCTCCATCTACCACCCTACTCCTGCTCTCCACAGTGCTGCACCTCCATACATCTCCCCCTCATCTCCATCTACCACCCTACTCCTGCTCTCCACAGTTCTGCACATCCATATATCTCCTCATCATCTCCATCTACCACCCTACCCGTGCTCTCCACAGTGCTGCACCTCCATATATATCCTCATCATCTCCATCTACCACCCTACCCGTGCTCTCCACAGTGCTGCACCTCCATATATATCCTCATCATCTCCATCTACCACCCTACCCGTGCTCTCCACAGTGCTGCACCTCCATATATATCCTCATCATCTCCATCTACCACCCTACTCGTTCTCTCCACAGTGCTGCACCTCCATACATCTCCTCCTCATCTCCATCTACCACCCTACTCCTGCTCTCCACAGTGCTGCACCTCCATATATCTCCTCCCCATCTCCATCTACCACCCTACTCCTGCTCTCCACAGTGCTGCACCTCCATACATATCCTCCTCATCTCCATCTACCACCCTACTCCTGCTCTCCACAGTGCTGCACCTCCATACATCTCCTCCCCATCTCCATCTACCACCCTACTCCTGCTCTCCACAGTGCTGCACCTCCATACAGCTCCTCCTCATCTCCATCTACCACCCTACTCCTGCTCTCCACAGGGCTGCACCTCCATACATCTCCTCCTCATCTCCATCTACCACGAATATTCGCAAATAATTTGAGCTCACGGACACGGCACACCGGACAATATCTCAGGGCACACTAGTGTGCTGCAGCACAGTGGTTGAAAAACACTGCACTAGGCCACCGCTTTATACTGACCTATGTAGTATGATGTGTGTATAATGAGGTTTTGCAACAGCTGAGGTAAGTATTATGAGGTTCGGCAGCAGCTGAGGTTAGTATTATGAAGTTTGCAGCAGCTGAGGTATGTATTAGAAGGTTCTGCAGCAGCTGGGGTGTGTATTATGAGGTTCTGCAGCGGCTGAGGTGTATTAGGAGGTTCTGCAGTGGCTGAGGTGTCTATTAGGAGGTTCTGCAGCAGCTGAGGTGTGTATAATGAGGTTCTGCAACAGCTGAGGTAAGTATTATGAGGTTCTGCAGCAGCTTAGGTTATTATTATGAGGTTCTGCAGCAGCTGAGGTGTGTATTATGAGGTTCGGCAGCAGCTGAGGTGTGTATTATGAGGTTCTGCAGCAGCTGGGGTGTATATTATGAAGTTTGCAGCAGCTGAGGTGTGTATTATGAGGTTCTGCAGCAGCTGAGGTGTATTATGAGGTTCTGCAGCAGCTGAGGTGTATGAGGTTCTGCAGCAGCTGGGGTGTGTATTATGAGGTTCTGCAGCAGCTGAGGTGTGTATTATGAGGTTCTGCAGTGGCTCAGGTGCATTATGATGTTCTGCAGCAGCTGAGGTGTGTATTATGAGGATCTGCAGCAGCTGAAGTTAGTATTATGAGGTTCTGCAGCAGCTGAGGTGTGTATTATGAGGTTCTGCAGCAGCTGTGGTGTGTATTATGATGTTCTGCAGTAGCTCAGGTGTATTATGATGTTCTGCAGCAGCTGGGGTGTGTATAATGAGGTTCTGCAGCAGCTGAGGTTAGTATTATGAGGTTCTGCAGCAGCTGAGGTGTGTATTATGAGGTTCTGCAGCAGCTGAGGTTAGTATTATGAGGTTCTGCAACAGCTGAGGTGTGTATTATGAGGTTGGGCAGCAGCTGAGGTGTGTATTATTAAGTTTGCAGCAGCTGAGGTGTGTATAATGATGTTCTGCAGCAGCTGAGGTGTATTAGAAGGTTCTGCAGCAGCTGGGGTGTGTATTATGAGGTTCTGCAGCAGCTGAGGTGTGTATTATGAGGTTCTGCAGTGGCTCAGGTGCATTATGATGTTCTGCAGCAGCTGAGGTGTGTATTATGAGGATCTGCAGCAGCTGAAGTTAGTATTATGAGGTTCTGCAGCAGCTGAGGTGTGTATTATGAGGTTCTGCAGCAGCTGTGGTGTGTATTATGATGTTCTGCAGTGGCTCAGGTGTATTATGATGTTCTGCAGCAGCTGGGGTGTGTATAATGAGGTTCTGCAGCAGCTGAGGTTAGTATTATGAGGTTCTGCAGCAGCTGAGGTGTGTATTATGAGGTTCTGCAGCAGCTGAGGTGTGTATTATTAAGTTTGCAGCAGCTGAGGTGTGTATAATGATGTTCTGCAGCAGCTGAGGTGTATTAGAAGGTTCTGCGGCAGCTGAGGTGTGTATTATGAGGATCTGCAGCAGCTGAGGTGTGTATTATGAGGTTCTGCAAAATCTGAGGTGTGTATTAGGAGGTTCTGCAGCGGTTGAGGTGTGTATTAGGAGGTTCTGCAGCAGATGAGGGGTGTATTATGAGGTTTGGCAGCAGCTGGGGTGTGTATTATGAGGTTCTGCAGCAGCTGAGGTCTGTATTATGATGTTCTGCAGCAGCTAAGGTGTGTATTATGAGGTTCTGCAGCAGCTGAGGTGTGTATTATGAGGTTCTGCAGCAGCTGAGGTGTGTATTATAAGGTTCTGCAATAGCTGAGGTGAGTATTATGAGGTTCTGCAGCAGCTGAGATGAGTATTATGAGGTTCTGCAGCAGCTGAGGTGTGTATTATGAGGTTCGGCAGCAGCCGAGGTGTGTATTATGAGGTTCTGCAGCAGCTGAGTTGATTATTATGAGGTTCTGCAGCAGCTGAGGCTAGTATTATGAGGTTCTGCAGCAGCTGAGGTGTGTATTATGAGGTTCTGCAGCAGCTGAAGATAGTATGATGATGTTCTGCAGCATATAAGGTGTATTAGGAGGTTCTGCGGCACCATCCTCTGTATACAGCTTCACGGTCTATTTATAACATGCTTCTGTCCCTGCTGTCACTTTTCTGTCCTGACCTCGAACAGTCACATGACTGGATTATGTCACTTACCCACCCCCGTCACATGGTACTGTGATGTCATGAGAGTTCCTTTCAGGGAAGCAAAGATATTACTATGTATAATATACAAGAAACAGGATACAATGTATCTATATGTACAGGAGAGGGGGAATACAATGTATCTATATGTACAGAAGACAGGCAGGATACAATGTATCTATATGTACAGAAGACAGGCAGGATACAATGTATCATATGTACAGGTGAGGGGGAATACAATGTATCTATATGTACAGAAGACAGGTAGGATACAATGTATCTGTATGTACAGGAGGCAGGATACAATGTATCTGTATGTACAGGAGGCAGGATACAATGTATCTATGATAAATAAATAATAACCTGGTAATTTCTCTGTATTCTGAGCAGGAAATGTAATAAACCTTCATTATTATGTGATTCTTTAGGAGACACAGATTTCTGAATGCTCATTTCCTGAAGGAATTTGTAGCCAGTAAAGAGGGGGTTAATCCCCACCCTTGGGGGAGGGGCAGGGGTGTAATAGAGAGGAGGGTGAGTTAGGGAAGTGGTGGCTGTTGTAATACCGAGTGTTGGGGAGAAATAAGCTGACAGTCTCCAGCAGCAGACACCATGACATAGCAGATCATGAGAGACTCACACCCACAGAGGAGGAGGGAGCAGGCTTATCTCAGATCCCCACACAGGCCCTATCTCTCAATATTACAAGCCAGCACTACCACCACCACTACTACTACTACTACTACTACTACTCCAGCAGGACACTGACACACTGCAGCGGCACATGGAGGAAGCCCCCTGCAGGTGACCCTCTGCTCCTGACCTTCAGCTGCCCCTCACTCCATTCATCTGCTCTCCTGCATGTGCCCCTGAGCTGCAGGAGACCCTGGAGGCTGCTGTGACCTGCTGCAGCCATGCTGAGCCTATCCCTGGGGCTGCCAACTGTCAAGGGCAGATTGTGGCTGCTCTGCAGACAACCTGTCCATACTGGGTGCTACTCCTATAGGACTTTCTGCAAAGACCCCCAAAGGACCATCAATGGACCAATACACCAATGGCCTGTGCCCTGGAGGACTTCTGGAGTTTATAGACTGCACAGGACATTGTGCTGCCAGTCACTATCTGCTGCCAACTACAGGTGTTACAGCAATGCACCAACCAGCAAGACTGAGGGGGAGGCTGAGAAGGTGCAGGGCCAAAGGAAGGAAGATCCAAAAAAGAGCCTGGCCTCCCAGGATGTCAAAAGGCTTCTTGACCTGGCCCAGCCAGAGAAGTGGAGGCTGACAGGTACCTGGTGTTATTAGCACAAGGGAATGGTGAGGATAGTTAAGGGTTAGGGTGGGTTATAATGTGCTGGTGTAGAGCTGGCATCTCCTGGTGTAGTGTGCGCATCTCCCGGGGATGCTGCTGGTGTAGTGTGGGCATCTCCTGGGGATGGTGCTGGTGTAGTGTGGGCATCTCCTGGGGATGCTGCTGGTGTAGTGTGGGCATCTCCCGGGGATGCTGCTGGTGTAGTGTGGGCATCTCCCGGGGATGCTGCTGGTGTAGTGTGGGCATCTCCCGGGGATGCTGCTGGTGTAGTGTGGGCATCTCCCGGGGATGGTGCTGGTGTAGTGTGGGCATCTCCCGGGGATGCGTGTCTGGTGGGTAGTGTGGGCATCTCCCGGGTGTGGGGCATCTCCCGGGGATGCTGCTGGTGTAGTGTGGGCATCTCCCGGGGGTGCTGCTGGTGTAGTGTGGGCATCTCCCGGGGATGCTGCTGGTGTAGTGTGGGCATCTCCCGGGGATGCTGCTGGTGTAGTGTGGGCATCTCCTGGGGATGGTGCTGGTGTAGTGTGGGCATCTCCTGGGGATGGTGCTGGTGTAGTGTGGGCATCGCCCGGGGATGGTGCTGGTGGTGTGGGAATCTCCTAAGGATGGTGCTTTTGTAGTGTGGGCATCTCCTAAAGATGGTACTGGTCTAGTTTGTGCATATTCTGAGGATGACGCTGGTCTAGTATGGGCATCCCCTAAGGATAGTTCTGGTCTGTGGGCATCTCCTGAGGATGACACTGGTCTAGTGTGGGCATCCCCTAAGGATAGTTCTGGTCTGTGGGCATCTCCTAAGGATGAAACTGGTCTAGTGTCTGCATCTTCTGAGTTGGTCAGGTGTGTAATTTTCAGTATCTGCACTTATTCTGTATACAATGTGTGGACCCTGCACAGCGCCACTTCTCTTTAGTCTTGTCTGTTTATATGTCTATATGTTATCTCAGATCCCGGCAGTATGCCGGATGATATTCCTGTTTGGTGACGCTGCCCTCAGGGAGCGTTTAGTATCTCCGTGGAGAGGCAGTGCTGGATATATTTCTCCTGGAATCCAGTGAGATGCAATGAGCAGCAGGAGCATCCGGCAGTTATTTAAAGTTTTACCAACAGGAATACCCTTTAAGTTAGTTTCTGGGCCCCAATGCATACCTTGTACAAGGGCCCCACCTACAATGTGCCATTTATTTTACTGGTACCCTCTTAGATGGCAGAGGGACCTTTAGGCCCCATCATGCACCTGGCCAGGGTTTACCTCTGCTCTCCCTATAGTTCTGTCCATGCTGCGGTCCCTGATGATGACCTGCCTTCCTGTGTATAATGCAGCGGATCTTCCGGTGATGGCTGCTATTACCGCACGGTCTTCAGTGGAGCTGCGGCTCACAGACTCTTGGGCGGTCAGTCCTCCATTGCTTACTCCTAAGATGAGCTCTAGTAGAGGTGTCCAGGAGATGACCACCCCACCCCCTTCAGTCTGTTTAGTTTTCATACTATGGGGTGTACGGGTGTTGTCACAGAGATAAGTGACTTCAGAGTCTTCTCCGCAGCAGATTCTGGGCTTGATGTTAGGATGATGGGTCTTATCTTCCAGGTCCTGCCCTACGTGTTTAATGTATTTGACTCTTTTTGCAGAGGTTACATTTTTTGTGCAACATTTAACAATTGTTCCATTTTTACAAGTGAATGAAGCCTCAGATCCTCCCAAATCAGACCACAAGCGACAGCTAGGATGTCCGCTGAATATTAATCTGGGCGAGAGGCTCATTCACACCATGTAGTGTCCACCTGAAGCCGGTCATACAGGTTGGGATGCTTTTGGTGTATAGACGCCCACCAGCACCAACCAACTAAAGTCCTCAGGACTCGAGGCAATTTCCCAAAGCAGCAAAACACTAAATAATGGAAGGCAGGCAGAATAGAGAGCTGCTGGGCAGCACGGTGCAGAACCGCACTCGCAGGTCAGAACCGCAGAGCTCTCTGTGCTATCCATCTTCTATTATTTCATCAGTTGCTGCTGCCAGTTACAGACTGCATTTGGAAAGCTGTAAGATCCTTTTTTCACATTTTATGTTGTTGTCACGTGCTAAAATAAAAAAATAAAAATCCATCTTCCCCATCATTTTGCTCTCAATAACCCATGATTGAAAGTGAAAACAGAATTTTAGAAAAAATTTGCAAAATTGAAAAAAAAATAATAATAAATTTGGCCAGGAGATAAGTATTCAGACCCTTTTCTCCTGGACATACAGTAAGTATTCAGACCCTTTTCTCCTGGACATACAGTAAGTACTCAGACCCTTTCTCCTGGACATACAGTAAGTACTCAGACCCTTCCTCCTGGACATACAGTAAGTATTCAGACCCTTTCTCCTGGACATACAGTAAGTACTCAGACCCTTTCTCCTGGACATACAGTAAGTATTCAGACCCTTTCTCTTGGACATACAGTAAGTATTCAGACCCTTTCTCTTGGACATACAGTAAGTACTCAGACCCTTCCTCCTGGACATACAGTAAGTATTCAAACCCTTTCTCCTGGACATACAGTAAGTACTCAGACCCTTTCCTCCTGGACATACAGTAAGTATTCAAACCCTTTCTCCTGGACATACAGTAAGTACTCAGACCCTTTCTCCTGGACATACAGTAAGTACTCAGACCCTTCCTCCTGGACATACAGTAAGTATTCAGACCCTTTTCTCCTGGACATACGGTAAGTATTCAGACCCTTTCCTCCTGGACATACAGTAAGTACTCAGACCCTTCCTCCTGGACATACAGTAAGTATTCAGACCCCTTTCTCCTGGACATACAGTAAGTATTCAGACCCTTTCTCCTGGACATACAGTAAGTACTCAGACCCTTTATCTTAGACATACAGTAAGTATTCAGACCCTTTCTCTTAGACATACAGTAAGTACTCAGACCCTTTTCTCCTGGACATACAGTAAGTATTCAGACCCTTTCTCTTGGACATACGGTAAGTATTCATACCCTTTTCTCCTGGACATACAGTAAGTACTCAGACCCTTTCTCTTGGACATACAGTAAGTATTCGGACCCTTTTCTCCTGGACATACAGTAAGTACTCAGACCCTTTCTCTTAGACATACAGTAAGTATTCAGACCCTTTTCTCCTGGACATACAGTAAGTATTCAGACCCTTTCTCTTGGACATACACTAAGTATTCAGACCCTTTTCTCCTGGACATACAGTAAGTATTCAGACCCTTTCTCTTGGACATACAGTAAGTATTCAGACCCTTTTCTCCTGGACATACAGTAAGTATTCAGACCCTTTCTCCTGGACATACAGTAAGTATTCAGACCCTTTCTCCTGGACATACAGTAAGTATTCAGACCCTTTTCTCCTGGACATACAGTAAGTATTCAGACCCTTTCTCTTGGACATACAGTAAGTATTCAGACCCTTTCTCCTGGACATACAGTAAGTACTCAGAACCTTTCTCCTGGACATACAGTAAGTATTCAGACCCTTTCTCCTGGACATACAGTAAGTACTCAGACACTTTCTCCTGGACATACAGTAAGTACTCAGACCCTTTCTCCTGGACAAACAGTAAGTACTCAGACCCTTTCTCCTGGACATACAGTAAGTACTCAGACCCTTTCTCTTAGACATACAGTAAGTATTCAGACCCTTTCTCCTGGATATACAGTAAGTACTCAGACCCTTTCTCCTGGACATACAGTAAGTATTCAGACCCTTTCTCCTGGATATACAGTAAGTACTCAGACCCTTTCTCCTGGACATACAGTAAGTACTCAGACCCTTTCTCCTGGACATACAGTAAGTACTCAGACCCTTTATCTTAGACATACAGTAAGTACTCAGACCCTTTCTCCTGGACGTACAGTAAGTACTCAGACCCTTTCTCCTGGACGTACAGTAAGTACTCAGACCCTTTCTCTTGGACGTACAGTAAGTACTCAGACCCTTTCTCTTGGACATACAGTAAGTACTCAGACCCTTTCTCCTGGACATACAGTAAGTACTCAGACCCTTTCTCCTGGACATACGGTAAGTATTCATACCCTTTTCTCCTGGACATACAGTAAGTACTCAGACCCTTTCTCCTGGACATACAGTAAGTACTCAGACCCTTTCTCTTGGACATACAGTAAGTACTCAGACCCTTTCTCCTGGACGTACAGTAAGTACTCAGACCCTTTCTCCTGGACGTACAGTAAGTACTCAGACCCTTTCTCTTGGACGTACAGTAAGTACTCAGACCCTTTCTCTTGGACATACAGTAAGTACTCAGACCCTTTCTCCTGGACATACAGTAAGTACTCAGACCCTTTCTCCTGGACATACGGTAAGTATTCATACCCTTTTCTCCTGGACATACAGTAAGTACTCAGACCCTTTCTCTTGGACATACAGTAAGTACTCAGACCCTTTCTCTTGGACATACAGTAAGTACTCAGACCCTTTCTCTTGGACATACAGTAAGTACTCAGACCCTTCCTCCTGGACATACAGTAAGTATTCGGACCCTTTCTCCTGGACATACAGTAAGTACTCAGACCCTTTCTCTTGGACATACAGTAAGTACTCAGACCCTTTCTCTTAGACATACAGTAAGTACTCAGACCCTTTCTCTTGGACATACAGTAAGTACTCAGACCCTTTCTCTTGGACATACAGTAAGGCTCAGATCTGGAGAGGGGGACAAAAACAGCAAAGGGGCTGAAAACGTTTGCCCATGTGAGATTTTAGCTTTTCCTGTTCAATTAATTAGTAAAGGTTTCTAACCTTCTGTTCTCCCCTTCTCATTATGGGGACTGAGGGCAGGATAATGGGGAAACTTATAGGACAATGAACAAAATGATACTGTTCATGTGAGCAGGAGGGTGGCCAGCACAGCCTTGTGTAATCCTCCGGTCAGACCACTCCATGGCCTCAGCTCCTCTCTACCCTTGAGCTCTGGGTATAGAGATTAGCAGCTGCTGTAGACAGTGAATGGATCCAGGGCGTTTTTCCTATTCTGATATCTGGAGCTTTGATCAGAGTTGCAAGGAATCTGTTTATTCGGCGTGTTATGGTGGGGTGAGCCATATCCTACCCAGAAGGCTCTAATCTCTGGTGCCCCCTGCCCTGCAGCAGGAAACAGCACAATGGCAGCTCTTATTGCTTAACTGGACATAGACATGAGACCTTTCCCTGCAGATCCAACTGCTATGGAGATGACACTTCAGATAGCTCAACCAAAAGTTATTTCTCCTGATCCCTCCCCCCCATAAAGATGCACACTCTGAGTGTGGAGAGGGGAGTAAGCTACCAGCTCCAGAGATCCCTCTCACCCCCGCACAACAGTAGAGTCAGAAGGCATCACACTATTTACACTTCTTTCACACAATCAAGTTTTCGATCCGGATGTGATGTGTGTTGTGATTGACAGCCTTCTGTCACTGGTGGGGGCTTCTGTGGTCCATGACTTCACTGGTGGTGAGAGCTTTTGTGGTCCATGGTGGGAGCTGATGTCCATGGTGGTGGGGGGGGCTTTTGTGGTTCATGATGTCACTAGTCATGGGCGCTCTTTTCGTTCATGACATCACTGGTGGTGGGGGCTTCTGTGGTCCATCATGTCACTGGTAGTGGGATCTTTTCTGGTCCATAATATAACTGGTGGTTGGGGCTCTTGTGGTCCATGATGTGACTGGTGGTGGAGGCTTGGGTGGTCCATGATCTCAGTGGATCCTCCACAGGGGAAGAGAGATGTGTTTTTATATATCGTAAAGATAAAGCTACAAGACATTGGACAATCTCCTTACTATCGGTTAATAACTCATCAATGTCTCCTTCCTGCAGCCGCGGTTGGGTTCCTCACCGTCTCCAGTGTGATCACTATGTCGGCCCCATTTTTCCTTGGTAAAGTGATTGATGTGATCTACTCGAACTCCACCCAGGATCTAACATCCAGCCTTACAGCCTTGTGTGCCTTACTGAGCGGGGTGTTCCTCTGCGGAGCTGCGGCCAATGCGACTCGCGTCTACCTCATGCAAACCTCAGGTATGAAATATAGCACTGAGTACAGGTATATAGGAGATTGTGGTCTCTCATCTCCTGGGCCCCCATAGCACTGGTTGTACTCGCCCCCCCCCCCCCATGGGCCAATGTGCAGCAAGGTGTGTGGTGCTGTTCACTTCCCTCCACGTCTGCCCTGGTGGCCTCAGTGTCCGGTGATGGAACCTTTGTATGACCATGGGGACAGTCTATAACCATTCTGTGCCCATCACAGCTAGGTCTCTAGTTACATCTCGAACCTGCTGGACTGGATATCGTGGTGTAATCACTTCTATTACATCCTATACCTGGTCAGACCCAGTGACCCTGAGATAAGTGCCTGCCGAGGTCCTGATGACAGATCCGGGGCGCTGACTTCCTGCTGGAGCCATTCTATGCAGAGAGCAGCCGCCGCCATCAGCGCTGTCACTTATTGTCACCTCCTCTTCTGTTACATTGTTTCTATAATGGACACTTTTCTGTCCCCTCCCCCAGGGCAGCGGATCGTACGCAGGCTGCGCTCCTCTCTCTTCTCCTCACTTCTCAGACAGGAGGTCGGCTTCTTTGACCAGACCCGCACCGGGGAGCTGATCAATCGATTGTCATCAGATACGCTGCTGATTGGCAGATCTGTCACAGAGAACCTGTCGGATGGACTGAGAGCCCTGGCGCAGGCGTCTGTCGGAGTGGGGATGATGGTAACGCTCCGTGTATAATGTGTGTATGTGCTGAGCGCTGACCGCACACGGGTACCTGATACTGGGGGGAGGGCACGGGTGTTTTGGTGTCGATGGTACTCGGGACAAGTGCAGGTTATCATAGCCCGAAGCAGGACAGCTGGCCCTTATATCTCGTATACAGACTCGCACATAGGTCCACACCTGTACACGCGCCCATAGGTCCACACCTGTACACGCGCCCATAGGTCCACACCTGTACACTTATATACATCTACACCCTTATACACGCACTTACGTACACACCTGTACACACGCAGACACATAGATATGTGCGCACACTACTGCTATATATATAATACTGTACACACAATGAGGCAGACTTCTATTTTTATGTCTTTCCTTCCTTTGCAGTTTTTTGTTTCTCCACAATTGGCCATGTTTGTCCTCAGCATCGTCCCGCCGCTCGCCATTGTTGCAGTGATTTATGGGAGATATTTACGAAAAGTCTCAGTGCTTACTCAGGACTCTCTTGCTGAAGCCACTCAGGTAATGTCCTCTGTGGAAACAACCTTTATTGTGACCTTTGCGCTGACCTTTTATTGGTGGCCCCTTATCAGTGGCTCTTGTGAAGCCCTCACCTGCCTATACTGTGGCTTGTATCCTCAGTTGTCGGAGGAGCGTATTGGGAACATCCGGACAGTGCGAGCCTTTGGGAAGGAGATGCTGGAGATGAAGAAGTACGACGGTAAAGTGGACTTTGTTCTGGACCTGGCTTATAAGGAGGCCTTTGCCCGGGCCGGATTCTTTGGCCTAGTGAGTACTGACATGATGTCCATGTTGTGTGTCCTTTCTTCTTCTCTGACATGGGGGTCATTACTCGGTATTGTTACTTCAGATCTATGAGGCGTCCTGTGCCTGGATTTTGCCTTATTCTGGTTCTAATCCTGGATCTCCTCTGTTTGCTGTCTCCTGCAGACCGGCCTGTCCGGGAACCTCATTGTGCTGGCTGTCTTATATAAAGGTGGCCTGCTGGCTGGCGGGGCGCACATGACTGTGGGCGAGCTGTCCTCCTTCCTGATGTACGCCTTCTGGGTGGGGCTCAGCATTGGAGGTACACACTAATTACTCCATACGTCATCTTCTTTATAATGTGATAAGTTCCGCAAGCTTCTAGTGGTTAAAGTCTTGCTGACCTTGAGTGACTTTCGGGGCCTCTGTATGGAAGCCACGGAGGTGATGACTAGCCCTAGCATCCAGCAAGGCAGGGGTCAGGTCTGGGTCACATATTCCAGTCAAAAACCTAGTTTTGATTTTCCTTCTCCTTATTGGTCGCCCCCTTGGTAGGGAGGGGTTCGCTCCTACCTTCAGTGTTAGTTCTTCAGCACAAGGGCATGGCGGCTTCAGCCTTTCGAGGTGACAAGCCTATATATATAAATAATGAATAAAAATAATAATAATAATAATTCAGAATGCATACATTAATATAATAATACTATTTCTATATTGTACGGCTCGCTACAGCAGACATACCATTTTCAGGAGTTGTGTGGTGTTTGTTCAATAAAGCTGTGGCCGTTTTAAATCCCGCATGGTGTGTCCACTTGTTCTTTCAGTTGCGCCACTTTAGTAAAATCTAGTAGGCCATAGAAGTATTGGTTTTGCATTTGCCTGTATGTGATGCACCCAATTAGGCAGTCATGGTCCTGACTGTACCGCCAGCCTCGAGCACTCGTAGATACTTCGATGTTTGAGGAGTCCAGTGTTAATCTCCACCATTAGACTGTGGAGGAAGGAGATGGCGGAGCATTTCACTGTTACCTGGAGAATAATCTCCGAGCTGTAGATACAGAGACTATCTGCTGCCAGCCACGTATCGGGCTCAGTCAGATAGAAGTAACGTCTTTATGGCCTCACCTTCTGTTCCAGGACTCAGTTCATTCTATTCCGAGCTGATGAAGGGATTTGGCGCCGGATCCCGTATCTGGGAACTGTTGGACCGGAAACCTATGATGCCTTTTAATGGTGAGTCCTGAAGATAAGATGGAGACTCGAGCCGAGCGGCTGTGAGGAGGAACTGAGCAGATTTCTGAGCAGCGAGAGGAGGCGACTTCTTTGTCTATACCACATTTCATGGTCAAAAGTTCCCTCAGATTTCACTTACTGATGACTGATGGATGATAATTAGAGTTGTTGATGATTAGTGGATGATGACGGTGATGGAGATTATGAAGATAATGTGGTTAAAGATGATGAATGAATCAGTGACTAAAGCGTGATTGACAATGAATGAGATGGATAATATGTTTATGATGGATGATGATTTTTGGGTGACTGTGATGAAGATTCATATACCAGATGATTGGTGGTGATTGATGGATGATGATGATGACCGGTGTCTGATAATCTTAATGATGAATGATGATTCCCCTTCATTTCTCGTTTATTACAGAGGGGTTAGTGATTGCACCAGAGAAGTTTAAAGGTGCCCTGGAGTTTTGTGATGTCGGCTTCATGTACCCCAGCCGGCCTGACGCACCTATTTTCCAAGGACTCAACCTTTCCGTCCCCTCAGGATCTGTGATGGCCGTGGTGGGACCAAGTGGCTCTGGAAAATCCACCCTAGTTTCTCTGCTCTTAAGGCTGTATGATCCCAGTACAGGTATGTGCCATTTACATGGACAAAAAGAAATACGTAGGATGACAATGGGTCCCATATAACTAGAATATAACGTAACCAAAGGAAATATCAAAAAGACCCTTAAAACCACTATTTATTAAAATCGTTTTAAAATTGGACCAGGAAGGTCTCACTGCTGACTATCGCAGCCCTATTCAGTAGGTAAGTACATAGTGAAATGAAAAGATGCAGAAAAATGCAAAAAATTTAAATGAGAAGCCAAAAACTAGGAATAGTATAGGAGGGGTAATGAGCTTATCAGCAGGATGATTTTCCCTACAAGACCCTATCCTCAGCCCGGAGACTACCCCTGGTGGTGGAGCCTCCCCGTCCTTCCTATCCTACTTCGCCCTAGTAGGGCCTACTCATCAAAGTTACTCCTTAATACTCTGACAGGTTTCCCCCAACTCGGGTTCCTCAGGGCGTCCATCCAAGAGAGATAATGGGGCAAGAACTTCCAATACTCAAAAAGGATAAATGATGATAAACCAAAAAAATAAAGAAAAAGAGACTGGGTTATATTTATGTACTATACTGGGACCTTTAAGACGTGTCACATGTGATTCCAGGTGATAACGCGGCGCCACCTTCAACAGGATTGAAGGATTGAACTTTATCAAAAACGGATAAAATAAAATAATTATGCCACAATCCACCACTTACATGCAATGGTCCCTGTAGTATGGCCAGGTCTCCAAAGAGCGCGATGCTGCAGAGATCTATGGCGTCAGGCGCTGGGTTTAAATACCGGCGCCAAATCCCTTCATCAGCTCGGAATAGAATGAACTGAGTCCTGGAACAGAAGGTGAGGCCATAAAGACGTTACTTCTATGTGACTGAGCCCGATACGTGGCTGGCAGCAGATAGTCTCTGTATCTACAGCTCGGAGATTATTCTCCAGGTAGCAGTGAAATGCTCCGCCATCTCCTTCCTCCACAGTCTAATGGTGGAGATTAACACTGGACTCCTCAAACATCGAAGTATCTACGAGAGGTCGAGGCTGACGGTACAGTCAGGACCATGACTGCCTAATTAGGGGCATCCGTCCGCTGGAATAAGCATTTCCGGCGGGTGGAACGCATTGCCATACGACAACGCCCTCTTCCGGGTAAGTGGAACGCACACATTCCCTGTAGCCAGGTGGAACAGGGCGCTGCGGGTCAGTCCACAGTCCGCAGAGGGAGCGCTATTCAGGAGGCACATATGTAGAAAGCCCAAGCACATAGACGCTAAATCATATTTGCATGTGCATCGTCTGATTACTCAGTGCAGGGGGCCAATTGATTTCACGCTAACACCCCAGGTCGATAACTTATAGGCACCGCTGATAACTTCTATCCAATATACTTTCAATAAAATCCTAAAATACAAAAGCTAGATAATCGGTGTCTCCTCTCTGATCCTGATCTACAGTACGCGTAGAATACGCCTATACTGATGGAATTAATGCATAGCAGGGCATATTCACCCAATTACAGCCCCCGATAATAACTCCAGTCATGGGATTGTTTATTAGTAACTCCAATAATGACAAAGAGGGACATTTACGCCCAGAGATGGGTAGGGTACCTCCATATATCTGCAGAACATTCCTCCTACGTGCACCCTCCCAAAATAACCCACTGAGGACCCACAGTAGATATATAGGGATCCCAGAATAACAAAATCCATGGTCTACATGGCAAAATGCGTATGTAGTCTTCGTAAATCATGTTTATGTTGGATTTCATCGTTACTTGACTTGGTTTTTAGACCAGGTTGGGATGGCTGCATCCGGTCATCTTCTCAGGATCAGCGTGACTTTACGGATTTTATCCATTATTTGTTTTCCAGGATCCATCTATATTGATGGCCACAATGTTCGTCACCTCAACCCACTGTGGTTACGGTCTAAGATTGGCACCGTCAGCCAGGTAACCATCAACATCCTCTATATCAACAAGTCTTCCAACGTCACAAATGGTCCATGACTGTGGCTAGCTTGTAAAGTATGTGTCGCTCTGATAAGAGTAGTAGTTCATGGGAGTAAAAGCATGTATGACACAGCTTCTATATAGACCATGCTCTCAGGAGCCCTCACAACTAGGGATGAGCGAACCCGAACTTTACAGGTTCGGGTTGGCAAGAGGTTCCCAAAGGGCTCGGGATGGATGGTGGACGTTCTGATGCTGGACTGCAGAGAGGTTATCCCACTTCTCCAGTGGAACCACAGACATAGTGCCACTCCCTATCACCATTATTTGCTTCTTGGCCACCATGGACACCATGGTAAATATCATTTACAGACGGCGCAAGGTAATTCAGCTTTTGTTGTGTGTAGGGATAAGCGAACCCAAACTTTACGGGTTCGGGTGGTGAGGGAATTTTATTATGGATTCTGTTACAACAGAATATAACGGAATTCGTAGACGGAATGCAAAATGAAAGCCCCTAAGAGGCATTCTGTTTTGATCCTTCATAATAGCTATGGCCAAGTATAACGGATCTGTATGGTTTCCTGTCGACAGGACTTTGTTTTCCGTCCTGCATAACAGAAACAAGACGGATCCGTTATACTTGGCATAGACTTCTATAATGACGGATCAAAACAGAATGCGTCTTAAAGGGGTCCTCTAACTTCAGTAAATGGCATTTATCCTGCAGTTAATACAAGCCACTTCCTAATGTATTGTGATTCTCCATGTGGCTTCCTGTGCTGAGTGGACTCCTTTTTCCATCACATATACGCTGCTCGTTTCCATGGTTACAGACCACCCTGCAATCCATCAGTGTAACACTATAAAAAAAAAAGCGTCAGCCTCTCTGGTGGCCGGGACCATGGGAGCGCACATAGGCTAGTGCTTTATCCTATAGTATAAGCACGACCACCACTGATGGATTGCAGGGTGGTCTGTAACCATGGAAACGAGCAGTGTATAATGGGATGGAAAAATGAATCCAGCCGGCGAAGGAAGCAATATGGAGAATCACAAAACACTAGGAAGTGCCTTGTAATAACTTCCTCTACATGATAAATGCCACTTACTGAAGTGAGAGGACCCCTTTAAAGGTTTCCTTTTTGCATTCTGTCTATGAATTCCTTTATAAATCCATAACGTAATTCCCTCACCACCCAAACTCCAAACCTGAACCTGTAAAGTTCGGCTTCGCTCATCCAAACACACAACCAAAGCTGAATCACCTTGCGCCCTCTGTAAATGATATTTACCATGGTGTCTATGGTGGCCAAGAAGCAAATAATGGTGATAGGGAGTGGCATAACCTCTCTGCATCAGAACGTCCACCGTCCATCCCGAGCCCTTTGGGAACCTCTTGTCCGGCAGACTCTGCAATCAAATCCACCCTCACAAGTCGTATCTTTAGCTCCGTGCCCTGATGAGTATGTGGACTTGGGTCTTGTTGATGGACAAGCTGGATATATCCTCCTGTCATCTGCTCTATGATCATCACAATTGAGTCTTTTCCCCGTTGTTTATAATGTTATGGGAGTATTTTTTATCATTTCTGCATTTTTCTTTTCTTTGCCGCAGGAACCAGTCTTGTTTTCCTGCTCAATATCCGAGAATATTGCCTATGGGGCAGAGGACCCTTCTTCAGTCACACAAGAGCAGATCCAGAGAGTGGCTGACATAGCCAATGCCTTGGGGTTCATTGAAAATTTTCCAAAAGGATTTAACACTGTGGTCGGGGAGAAAGGCGTCCTTCTGTCAGGTAGGGCCACCTCAAGGTCTGCAAAGAACCAACCAATATGGATCTGACATAAGGGGAAGATGGGCACCTAGCTCAGTGAGGGCATCACATCCTGGTCCAGAAGGTGCCCCAATTGTTGAGAAAGGATTTTGTGGTCATTTTCCACACACGTGGACCTTCTGATGGTCTTCTGGACCAAGTATGACCCCTTCATCTACCAGATTCATTCTGTAGGTGCACAGGGAAAACATCAGCAAGAAAAAGCATAAAAACTTTACAAAATGAAAACTTCTGCTGGGAGATCTTGTGATGGTTATGGAGAGCCTGTATCTGGTTCCGTCTCCTCAGTCAACATTTCTTTTATCTGAAAATCTGAGCTAAAAGTTTAGAGCAGGCATGCTCAACCTGAGGCCCTCCAGCTGTTGCAAAACTACGACTCCCAGCATGCTCGAACAGCCTACAGCTATTAGCCTACAGCAGGTCATTGTGGGAGTTGTAGTTTTACAACAGCTGGAGGGCCGCAGGTTGAGCATGCCTGGTTTAGAGAATTGTTATTTTTTTCACATCATCCATTGAAATACTCGTCCACCATTTCGTATATTTTCAGGTGGCCAGAAACAAAGAATTGCAATTGCCAGAGCATTACTGAAGGTAGGTACATGATGGTCACTGGACAGGGTCACAGTCTGGTTAGACGTGGATGATGATGAGGATTGTAGTGATAGGTGATTTGTATTTATCAGATGCGATTACGTTGCACATAACGTGTTTTTACAGAGCACGGACCGAGGGTAATCTCATGTCTATGGGTAATCTTGTGTGTACAGGTAATCTCATATTTATTTTTTCTTCTGTAGAATCCAAGGATTCTTCTTCTGGATGAAGCCACAAGGTAAGGAGTCATCGCTGGCCTCACCCTTGTTCCATTCCTGTGGGTCTTCTAACTACTAAGGGTTAACATTGCAGACAGACCGTGTCATGTCCAGACCTCGCTGGGGTCTCTGGACGGTCTTCTCTCAGCTGAGATCCCATCCTGGTATTAGAATAATAGGTTACTGGAGAATGGAGCAGAAACCCACCCGGAAATAAGACGGAAAATCAAATAGTCGATGACTGGCCGGACGATGCGGGTCCTGCAGCTTCACCTCCTCTCACCTTCTATGACTGTCCTCCCTCCAGTGCAGCGCTCGGCCTCTCCTTTCAGATGGGGGACACAGAGCCCCTCTTCTCGTGGTTGGTGGAGGCCCCAGGACTGGATCCCTCAGTGATCAGACACTTCCTGTGTATTGTGGGGCCTCCTTGTTAATGACCCGGCATGGTTGGGCCGGTGGTTTAAATTAGGCTTCAGTGAGTCGATTCGGTCAAACGCTTTGGCTTTAATGCTGCCCGAGACCTCTCTCCGTACAGCACCAACATGTACCGGCTGGTACTTCGGATTCCTAAATTTAAATGTTTTTAAAGGTGCAGAAATGAATAGTGAATTAATTCTCCAAGTCTCTCATGTAGATTCACGTAAAATTTTAGTGCTGTACGGAGAGAGGTCTCAGACAGTGTTTGACCGAATCAACTTTGGATGGATGGTCCAAATTCGCTCCCCACTAGTCTCAGTAGGCACCACATCATTCACCTCTTTCTGGTGACACATCAGGCAGTTTTTAATCTTTTACAGACTTTTTTCCCCCTTTTTACAGTTCATACAATAGTACAAGTAGAAAAACATCCCCTCCCCCAATGAGGTGGCCATATGCCTCCTTCGGGTGCTCACAAGGTCTTCCCGCCATGCAGTCTGATCTCCTTAAGCATGTAACGATTATGTTTTTTATCATCCACAGTCTTAACCGTATGAGACTTGTTTTTCTGCAGCTCGCCGTAGTGCGGTGCACATTACCTGTATTAACCCTTTCCTGGGGGCAAAACAACAATTCTGCTTCTTTTACAATCCACACCATTCACTGCGCTTCTATGATGTGCTTTATTCCTCGGGTCAGAATCGGCAGCATATAAATGTAACTGAAGAAGCGTCGATCGGCCGGCTATGTATCGCCGATCCATGCTGGTCATGAGCTGCGGTCTGAGGTCTTTTCACAATATTAAACCAAGCCGGGGGCGTTCTGTGGAGGGAACATCTACAGGGAGAACAGGCAAAGTCCATGCAGATGTTGTCCTTGGCTGGATTCGAGTTTAGGACCCCATCGCTGACCGCTGGGCCCCTGAGCTGCCTGTGTTCTTGCTTTATTTCTTACATCTCTTTTTGCTTGTGTTTCCGCCCAGTGCGCTGGATGCAGAAAACGAATACCTCGTTCAGGAAGCGCTGGATCGCCTGATGGAGGGGCGGACGGTTCTCATTATCGCCCACCGTTTGTCAACTATCCAAAATGCAGATGCGGTGGCCGTACTGGACCAGTGCCGAGTGGTGGAGTGCGGGAAACACGAACAGCTTCTGCAGAACAGGAACGGACTATTCAGTAAACTGATGGAGAAACAGTCCAACCTCCTGCGCAGTAGAGATGCCGCGATGAGCACCCCATGATGAGCACCCTGTCATGAGCGCCCCGTGACAAACGCACCATGCTGTATTTTATTATAATTTTTGTTATTTGTACAGAAGATGTATTTTTCAGGAGTTTTTGGAATCAGTTTTCATAATTTTTACTTTTTTAGTACATTTTTTAGCACTGGTGATATGTGACCTCCCGGGTGCTCTCCGGGTCCTCCCTCTGCTGCTGCTTTGGACGTTTCAGCCATTATTGTGGATAAATGAATCTCCGCACAGGGTAACGAGATAAGTAATATATTATTACATAAAACAGAAAAATAAAAAGCTATTTTTGAGAACATCTCCTGGGTTGTAGCCTCTGATTTGGTGGCATGTGTAATGGCGTCCTGAAGCCTTAGCTGGGACCATTAATGGTGGATAGCCGTCCAGCAGTATTTCTCTTGTCGTCAGAAGATGGTTCATAACAATATCTAATGAGACAAATATCATCTCGTGTGTTATCTGCTGGGCTGTAGCCGTGTCCCGACCATCCTACAAACCCAGCTGTGACAGATGCAGGGGTCCTCGGGATGCAGCATGCTCTTTGGGGTGACAATGTTGTTACCTTATAAACGCCGTCCTACAACCAGTTAATATTGTACCGTGTGCGACCACTGATTCTTCAGACCACCAGTCAATCATTAATAGGTCATTGTCCTGTGGAAATGCAGCATTAGCAAATGATGGGTGTGGTATTCCCGGAAAGTTCTTACTTCTCATCCACACAGTGCTCATAAAATGTTATTCCGCCCCCATATAAAGTGATAAGTGAAAAAAAAAGTCGAAGACAGAATTACAGAAACCTTCTAGACATGGGTCAGACACAGTCAAGAGATTTCATCCATGACTTCAGCCTGCACGAAGCCCCTCAAGGAATCTCTGGATATGTCTGGCAGCTTCTGAGGCAGTTCATTGGTCATGGTGATCAGGGCTACTCCCGGGCTCTCCTGCAGCTCTTTGGTTACATCGGTCATGGGAAGTCCTCCTTCATCAACTCCTGTAAGTACGTCATCAACGAGGGAGAGCAGTTTATAGAATATGCTACAGCTGGAGACAGAGAAGACGGAGGAGCCATGACTATGGTGAGGAAAGCCTACGACCTGACCCAGGTCATCACCATTGTGGACAACAGAGGGTTCCCCACCATGAACAGCTTTGAGAGAGCTGAAATTTATGCCCAACTGGGTGAGTGAGAAGATACTCCGGCTACTGATATTATTGTGTGAATACGGGGAGACTAGATTGTAAGCTCCTGGGAATGAGGATGAGGAAAGTACTCTATTGTGTGAGATAAGGAGTGGTGGACTCCTGAATACAGGAATGATGGGGGTAATACATTGTGTTGCTAGACTTTGTATTTCCCTGGGGATGATGGGGGTGATACTGTGGTCCCTACTGACAATGACATACAGTAGTAGATTTCTGACCGTCCTGCTTCGGTGTCTCCAGAGCTGGAGCTTCTCTGAAATGTCCTGTGTCTGGTTATCTCCAGGAAACTTCATCCCCATCAGTGAGAAGGTGGAGTGGATGGATAACTACACAGATATGATGAACCGGCTGCAAGATGCTGAACTGAACCCCAACTACTCCGACTTCATCGTTCCCGTCTTCATATATGGGTGAGCAGAGGTGCACACAGATCTCATGGGGCCCCATAGCTAAGCTCATTGTATTTACACTAGAGACCTGACAAATACTTAAAAATCTCTTCCATACGGCCCAATGTCCCTAATATACGGCAGCCACCACTAGGGGGAGCTCCATGCATAGGAATTTATACAGTTACCATTGACTGCATAGGAAGCTGTGATAATTGTTTTGCACTCAGCTCCCCCTAGAAGCGGCTGTATGGCCATACCGTGTTTTCATATTGGGAAGAGGAGGGGTTCAGCTCCAGATACCCCTCCCTCCAGACCCAGCAGCAGTCGTGTGGTCTGCCTCCGTTGAAGGTATGTTACTCTGTGTGATGCGGCCACCGAATTGTTGAGGGTATCTTAAAATGAGGGGCAGAAGACATGGAATAGGCACCTTTTCTGCAGACATTGGGGTCCTGGGGAGGCTGGTGTTCCCTCAGATGTGGGGCCCCCACCTGATATGGAGCCAGCCTGACTGGTCACATGTAACAGAGATGGCCCCGCAGAGCAGACCCCCGGGCATCGTGCAGAGCATTAGAGATGAGGTCCAGTAATTATCATATCGTCTCTCTTCAGCGTCTCACATATGTTCTCGATAGAAGCAATGGAGGAAATAAAACTATTTATGAAGAATTGTGTGACGATGACAGGTAACATCACCAAAAACAGGGGCATCTGTGGCCCCTCCAAATACTGGGGCAGCTGAAGGCACCCTCAATGATCGTGGGTAGACTGGCCATAATTTCACAGTGGGCTGAAGGCCAAGGGGGCTGCCGAAGACCTCCACATGGCTCATTAATTAATGCTAGAAACATCAGGTCCTTATTCAACTGGCAGGCGGACATAGGACCCCCCAACTGTAGCTCCATCCTCAGGACAGTGAGACAGTGGAACACTGCAGCGGGGGCAGCGTTTCTTTGTGCTGCACTGTGGTATTTCTGGTGGGGGGTATTTTCTGCCGCACTAGTGTATTGCTGACCACGCCTCCTTCTGTTGCCCCGCCTTCTGTCAATTAGGAGCCGCCTACGACATGGAGCCACTTTTAGATTTACTTTAAATTCCCAATCTGCCCCTGTTCAATGGCCGTGTCCACAAGGTGCAGTTATCAGGCATCTTTTTGTAGTGCAAACCAGGGGCAGAAACATAGGGCACCCAAAGCTGCACTGTGTGAACCTGCTCCAGTGCTCAGTCATCTGGAAAGCCCTGCAACTCTCTAATATGCTTTGAAATTAAATTCCTCATTGTCATCGATGCACATCATCAGGGACCTTCAGCCATAAAGGGAATCTGTAAAATCTCCATGATAAATCTGCAGCGTGGGGGCCGCGTGTGGCTTCTACACACTTTCAAAATAATCCTTCAGCAGAGCGAATAGATGCCGGATAATGGGGACGCTCCATGATGACCCCTTTTTTCTTTCACACTACCCCTGCACTGCATACCTGACTGGGAAATATATTCCTCACGCTGGTAGACGCGCTGCTGATAGCATTCCCACCTGACACCGGGGCCTCAGTGGAAGCACAAGGCCAAGGCAAAAGGAGGAGGAAGAGGTCGCCAACGCAGCCAGGGCACGGCCAGCACCTCAGAAGGCAGGGTTAGCATGGCCGACACGTGGAAAAGCTTTGTCACCGAGCCACAGCTAACTGCACCACCAGCTGATATGGAACGTCCTAGCAGGAGGCAGCATTTCAGCAACATGGTGGAGCAGTATGTGTGCACACACCTACATGTACTGACTGATGGTTCGGCCCCATTCAAATTCTGGGTCTCCAAATTGGGCACATGGCCTGAGCTTGCCCTTTACGCCTTGGAGGTGCTGGCCTGCCCTGCAGCCAGTGTATTGTCTGAACGTGTTCTTAGCACGGCTGGGGGCGTTATCACAGAAAAGCGCAGCCGCCTGTCCACAGCCAACGTGGACAAGCTCACATTTATTAAAATTAACCAGGCA
Organism: Bufotes viridis; assembly: GCA_033119425.1. Taxonomy (NCBI): domain Eukaryota; kingdom Metazoa; phylum Chordata; class Amphibia; order Anura; family Bufonidae; genus Bufotes; species Bufotes viridis. Next base: position 2,567,959 of record CM065595.1, on the reverse strand, counting down.
TGGATCCCACAGGACCTGTCCGTACCTTGTACAGAATAGACATGTATACCGGCCTTAACCAGCCATTTTTGTACTCCAGCGCACTTTCTCTTTGTTTTTCTATATTTCCCAATGTTTTGGGGTCTACCCCAATTTTTTTTTAAAAAGTAGAAAAAAAAAAAAACAGTGTTGTTGGCAACTACCTCCTCTACCACCCCTTCCACCTATACGTCCACGTCCACTGCCTCCTCCTTCTAGTTCTAGATTATTATTTTTAATTTTTATGTATTTTATCATTTCCCTATCCATATTTGTTTGCAGGGCACTTGTCCGACTCTTACCCCCATTTTGCTTCCTTTTGCAGCCCTCTAGCCCTTTCCATGAGTCTTTTAGAGCCATTTTAGTGCCCCAAAGTTCGGGTCCCCATTGATTTCAGTGGGGTTCAGGGTCAAGTTTGGGTCCCGAACTTGAACTTTTCAGTGAAGTTCGGTCGTACCCGGCGAACCCAAACTTCCAGGTGTTCGCTTAACTCTATTAGGGAGCAGTATTTGGTGGATCTCTTATGGAGGAGCGCCCTGCTGTGTAAACTATGGGGTAGTCAGGGTTGAACTTGAATGTTTTTCTCAGAAGTACTTTGTCTCTTACAGGAGTCGTCCCCATCATTGTCCTCGCCAAAAAGACAGGTGGAGATTTCATTGAGACTGAAAAATCATTCAGACTCATGGGAGCCGAAACTGTTATAGCGATGGAGAACTACACCGAGGAAGACAACGTGAAGACTCGGAGGAGGACCAGGGATATCCGGAAGGTTATTGAAAGTGCCTTAATGGATGTGAAATTCCAACTGAGACAAGGAAGAAACCCTCGGGAAGATTGGGTGAGACGGAAGACGTTCTTGCTGGATTATATACACAAGGCTGATCTGGAGAAGAAAGAAAATGAAAGGATAAAAGAGGAACTAGATAAGACAAAGTAAAAGAAGAAAGGAAGAGGAGACAGGACTATAGGAGGAGATGAGAGGGAAGGAAGAGAGGAGGAGAAGGGAATGCGAGGGAGGAAGAGAGAAGGATATGAGAAGAAGAAAGGAGGAGGGGAAGGAAAATAGGAGAGGGAAGGAAGAGAGGAGTAGGAGGAAGGAATGGGTGGAAGGAAGAAAGGAGGAGGTGCAGTGTCCCACTACGTGTGAAAATGGGACACTTCAAACTTTTGTGTATGTCATCTTATGCCAGTCTGTAAACTCCTCACAACAAGCTGGTAACTGCATTTACCCACTGTCACCACTAGGTGGAGCTGCCACATCATATATATAGTGAGAGGCAGGCACAGGAAGTTATTTGGGGGGAGGTTAGGAGAGCATGTAACTAATGTTGTGTGCCCCTGGGCACTCCCCAGAAGGCCAAGAACGATAGGAGACAAAGTGGACTTATTGTATTGAAGAAACCTGTTCAAATAATGGAGCAGATGAGTAATGCCTGCCGCTAGGGAGAGCCCTGTTGGTTGCCAGATTCTAGTTCAGAAGATACAAGTACCAAAAGGTTGAGTTTTCAGAGCGGGACCAGAACCAAGGAAAGTATCACGGTTTCTCAGATTGAGTTGGAACCTGCATCACCACTGCAGCGAACCAGACCGCAGGGGCAATCTGTGAGCGCACGGTGGGCTGATGGGGGTAGTAGTTGTACTTACGATTTTTTTAGCTTCCTAGGCCGGCGTGCAGTGATGGGGAAGACAGCACTATATCCTCCGTGGCACTCTCTAGTACAGGGATCACCAGCCAGATGGTGGTTGAGGTACCCCTGATGGTACAGGTGTTTAGGGTGCTTCTAAGGCTGGGACCCCGGTTATCTGTGACGCCAGCACCGGTAGGTGAAAATGAAGGTTGGTGGTGAAAAAGATGAGGAGTCGGTTGTAGTAAAACAGTTGAACTTTTACTTAAATCACTTGTCTCCAGGTCGTCAGGACAGGTCATTTATATGGCATAAAGATAGGACTCAGATATTGGTTCAGCTGTAATCCTTGTAACAGGCTGGACAGTTGTCAGTTGAGTTTTCCTAGGACTTTAACAGGCAAGAATAAGGCTCCTTCTTCTATAAGTCTGCACTAAGTCCGCGCTCTAGCACTCAGGTACTGGATATAATACTCTTACTGGTCAGTAGAGTCCACAGGGCGGTCTCCCTAACGGCCGGCATCAGTCTTCTGCTCCATTCTTTGGAAAGGATGCTCACTGAAGAATTACGCTCCACTATGTCCATAGAGGCATGCGGTAAAGGATAAATCTGCGCATTAATCATCCGGCGGTGTCCAGGAACTTTTAGGTTCCTCCTGGTCACTGGGGCTTGTGAAGTCCATTGACTAATTTATCTCCAACCTCCACTAGACTTTCTCTATATCAGACGTGGACTCCCCGGTCTGTGCTGCTGGAATACTGTTCTCTGTACTCCCTCAGCCTGGCCAGAGTGAAGGGGGTAACATGGCAGCTACATGGTGGACGAGGCCTGTTCTGCTCCTCCGTTAACTTCCTTCCGTCTCTCCACACTGCTGTTCTACACTCGCCTACTTCCTCTCCACTCTCTTGTATTGGGCACACCACAGCTATATATATATAGTGCCAGCACCAGCTAGGGGCAAATAAATGTAATGACTCTCTAACTGCCTGTTATAAGGAATTTACTGTTATATACAGAAATACATTAACATGACCTCTCCGAAGGTTAAAGTGCCCACAACCATCACTGAGTGGGCACTGCACCACTGTCTTACCGTGCCTGTTGTCTGGAGTTGCAGCTCGCCTTCATTTTATGTACCAAGGCATTATTAGCATGGAATGCTACCGACCTCAAGGCAAATATTTTCAAGTAAAGTTGTTGTTTGTTCAATTCTTGACTCTCTCCTTATTTTACACCATCTCTCAACGCACCCTAAGCACCCATAACACCAAGGGCACCTCAACTACCATCTGGCTGGGCATTTCTGGACAAATAGAGAGTGCCCCGAGGGATTTCATGCCATTCTTCCCTTCACTGCACCCAGGGTCAGGGAGCTACAGAACAGTGAGTAATACTACTACCCCCATCGCCCCACCATAACTCGCACATATTGCCCCTGTGGTCTGGTCGGTGCAAAAAAGTGGCATCACGAACAGGATCAAAATTATCTGGACCTAGTGTGAATAGGACCCCCAAACTATATATGCTTTAAGAGGGAGTTTGAATGTGCGTTAACTCATTATGACAGTAGAAAATACAAACGCCTTTATTGAGCTGAAGAAAGTGATTGTTTGGCTTGACACTGCATGAGAATAGTGTGAGCCCTACTACAAAATTGCATTGTCAAAAGTTGAAAAATCAAAGATTTTTGTGTCACTAAAACTGCTTCCAGTTCAGCAGTAAAATGGCCGCCTGAAGGCTTTTTGTTATTTGTACTGCGCTATCGCTGTGAAAAATGCCCCTGCTGTCAGTGGGAAAAAGTAGTGACACCCCCTGCTACAAGTGGGAAAAATGAGTGTCGCCCCTTCACTTAGGGGGAAAAATAATATTTGCTGCGCCATCATAGACTATTCATTATGTCTCCAAATGTCTGCGCCGCCCCCCTTATGCAAGTGAAGCTAGGGGGTGGGCTTGTGAGAAGGCGGAGTCTGGGTGCTGGTTGGAGAGATGTGCTTGAGGTCTATCTCTGTTCTATGCCTGAAAGACCAAGCCTAATAGCTGAAAACCTGCCACTGGTATTGGAAGAGGGTGCTGAAGAAACCGCCTCCCAGGGTGAAATTATCGAAAGCAGCCGAGAGCTTCCCGACTTCAAGCCGCTCGGTGGGGAGCCTGGGGAAAAGAGCCTCCACCCTATCCTTACCCCATTGCACCTGGGAGAAGCCATGACCTCCAACACTTGTCCATAGTGCCGACCCCAGATGAGGATGACCCTGCTGAAGAGCCGCAGCAACCCCCGGAGAGACTGGCCGACTCTGGACCACGAGATCCCGAGAGGCAGGCCTTGTTTGCAGAGATACGGGCAGCTGGCACCTCAAGGGTCAACCGAATGAAGGTGTACTTCGAAGAGCTGACCAAGAGGTTAGTGGACCACCCCAAAGAATGCCTGCCCCAACTAGAGAGACGGCTAGGGACCGTCCTCTCCTTTGACAAGGAGAAAGAATTTGGGTTCCTCAGCGACCAGGGGACCTAGCGGGACTACTTTGTTAATCGCACCCTTTTGCACCAAACGAACCAGGAAAAATGTGTATAAGTGATATTTTAATATGTCTTGTTATGCATGTTCTTTTGCGTATCTGACAGTACCGAAGTAACTTTTATTATGCAGTGGTGAAGTATGATTTGTATATGTGTGCGGTGCATGTTTTATATTTTTCAGGTGACAGCGTGGAGATCCACAGCGTCCAGCAAGTCAAACGCCGAGGATGGCTTAGCTTAAAGTAGAGGGGTATGCAGTGTCCCACTACATGTGAAAAGGGGACACTTCAAACGTTTGTGTATGTCATCATATGCCAGTGTAATAACTGCACACTCCTCACAACAGGCTGGTAACTGCATTTACACACTGTCACCACTAGGTAAACTGTCACATCATACATATAGTGGACAGCAAACACAGGAAGTTAGTTATGAGGAGGTTAGTGAGGAGACGAGAATATGTAACTGATGTTGTGTGCCCCTCGGCACTCCCCAGAAGGGCAAGAAAGATAGGAAACCAAGCCCAAGGATTACTGGATCACTACTTTTTGTAGTGCCGCTGTCCTGGAGTCGAGACGAAGTGGACTTATTGTATTATAGCAGCCTGTTCAAATAAAGGAGCCGATGTGTAATGCCTCCCATTAGGGAGACCGTCCTGTTGGTTGCCAAATTCTAGTTCGGAAGATCCAAGTACAAAAAGGCTGAGTTTTCAGAGCGGAACCAGAACCAACGAAAGTATCACCCTCTCTCTCAGATTGAGTTGGAACCTGCAGTTACCTCTGTCCTACCGTGCCTGTTGTTTGGAGTTGCAGCTCGCCTTCATTTTATGTACCAAGGCATTATTGGCGTGGAATGCTACATACCTCAATCATTTTCAGGTAAAGTTCTTGTTGGTTCAACTCCTACCTCTCTCCTTATTCCATACCATCTCTTAACGCACCAACCAGTGCTGGCGTCATGAGCACCAGGGACCTTACCACCAAGGCACCCGAAGCACCCATGCCACAAAGGGCAACTCAACTACCATCTGGCTGGGGATCCCTGGACAAAGAGAGTGCCCAGAAGAATTCACTGCATGACGGCCCAGGGAGCTACAGAATAGTGAGAAATACTACTACCCCCCATCGACCTACCATAACTCACACATATTTCCCCTGCGGCCTGGTCGCTGTAGAGGGAAGGAAGAGAGGAGGAAGGAGGAGGGAATAGGAGGAAGGAATAGAGGAGGAGATGAAAAGAAAAAAGGAGGAAGAGACAGGAAAAAGAGAAGGACAGGAAGTGAGAGGAGGAGGTGGAAGGAAGACAAGATGAGAAGGGGAGAAAGTGAAAAGTAAGAATTTGTTTGTTATTAAGTTACTCAAATAAAAGATAATAATACTTGTCTGCAGCCGCATTGGTCACTTTACATGAAGATTATCCAACTACATCAGAAGGAGGGCAGACGTCGGGACATCATATTCCTCAGAGTTGTTAGCAGAATGAAGATGTAGTTCACCCTCTTGTGATAACAAGTAAGAGTAGAAATTCCTCCTGAGATATTACATTACAAGCTGATAAAAGTTAAGAAGCTTAAATACCTCGCGAATTTCAGGGGATTCACCCAACACATCAGACTGAGCATCTTCTCTAATAACCCCACAGCCAAAGTATGGCAACCAAAGTGGGCAGTGCTAAAACTTCTCTCTATGCCCCTAAACCTCTGTACATAGGAGCGGCAGACCCCTTTCTATTCTTCCATAACTCTGTACACAGAAGCAAAAGACCCCTCTGTACACAGGATCAGAAGACGCCTCTCTATACCCTATACCTCTGTACACAGGAGGAGCAGACACCTCTCTATGCCCTATACCTCTGTACACAGGAGGAGCAGACCCCTTCTCTATGCCCCCATACCTCTGTACACAGGAGCAGAAGACTCTCTCTAAGCCCCCATACCTCTATACACGGGAGCAGCAGACCCCTCTCTATGCCCCCATACCTCTGTACACAGGAGCATCAAACCGCTCTCTATGCCCCCATACCTCTGTACACAGAAGCAGCAGACCCTTCTCTATGCCCCCATACCTCTGTACACAGGAGAAGTATACCACTCTCTATGCCCCCATATCTGTACACAGGAACAGTATACCACTCTCTATGGCCCCATAGCTCTGTACACAGGAGCAGCAGACCCCTCTCTATGCCCCCATATCTGTACACAGGAACAGTATACCACTCTCTATGGCCCCATAGCTCTGTACACAGGAGCAGCAGACCCTTCTCTATGACCCCATACCTCTGTACACAGAAGGAACAGACCCCCTCTCTCTATGACCCCATATTTCTGTACACAGGAGAAACAGACCCCTCTCTTTGTGGAGAATCACAACCTAAACAGTTACAATGTTACAACTCCAGTCTGTCCTAGACTTACATTAGAGGTCCAATGATACGCAATGGCAATGACACAGCAGGTTTACCAGAAAAAAAAAACAAGTTGCCAGACATAACAACAGAGCTAAACCAGACATTCAAAGGGTCAGTCTGTCTGCTTTTTGTGGTACGTAAACGTCTGGCTTTTTCCACCAAAACATGCTCTTCTTTAAATCTTATGGCAGCTGTGGAAAATAGGAATTGCAGCTTTAGCATCAACAGGCAACAGTGCCTCATTTTCTGGTAGCCAAAAATATCTGCCTGTCCAATTTCTTCTTCTTAAAGGGCACCTGTCAGCAGGTATGTCCACATGTCTGGCCTGGCAGGGAAGAGAAAATTATTTGAATTTGAAAATTAGTTGTGGCGTCCCAGAGAAAAAAAAACGTTTTATGCAAATGAGGGCTTTAATCCATTGAGAGGTTGTGGTTAGCACTGGAAGAAACGGAAGGAGAGAGCGAGGATCAGAAAAGTATCACTACCTTTATCAGTTTTCAAAAGACAACTTTACATGGTTGAACACGCTCTTCTTAATACAGACCTCAGCTGCGGCCCCCTATTTTTTGTGTGTATGAGGGGAGGGGGGGAGCTATGAGTTCTGAGCTGCTGGTCAAACGTATCCATGGAGATATTGGCTTAACTTGGGGCAACACAGGACCCCATCACGGTACCCTGTAGCTGATAATGATCATTATCATGAAGGCGAGTAATTTTTAGGAAGAACAAACTCCCAGAACGTGATCATATTATTACTTGATGCTGCATCGATAAATACATCTTTTTTTTACACCAAATATCTTCTTCTTGAAGAATACTAGCGTACTGGCTGTTAGAAACTAGCACAAGAGCCTCCTATGTTATGTTCCTTATCTGATCATACGTGTCTCTAACACTCCTACTTAACCTCTATGATGTCCTATAAAAAGAATCAGTATTAATACCTAGATGTTAAATGTCTACAGTATGATATGGTAATATCTCACATGAGGAAGATGTTAGATGTAAGAGAAAGGCTACGTGTCGGCACTTACTGTACATGAGCAATGAAGTGATCATCTTTATGATTGCACTCAGAATTTCTTCTTACTTTTGTTTTTATGATGTTATTACTAGCAGCTATAAGAGACCTCGATGGGGCCCAGTTTGTCTCCAAATTTAGTTTTATATCTTCGTAAATGCATTTGAATAAAATGATGTGATTGATCAGCACTCGACTGTGATATTTCAGTGACTTGTGAACAACATATTTACAATGTGGAATGAAGATGAAACGTGGCTCCAGGAATGTGTGCTGTATCTGAATAGCTGCCGTAGGAGCATTAAAATCTTCATTGGACTTTGATAAGTATACTACAAAAAATACAGCCCTCATGTAGGGTTCTCACAATACCAAAATTTAAATTTTTTTTTTTTTCGGCTTTCATTTTTTTTTTTTACACTGCCACCAATGAAGAGGAGGGGAGGGGACCCTGTGGCCACTGCTACCAATGAATATAAAAATGGGGGGGAGGCGCCTGTGGCCACTGCGCCACCAATGATACAAGTACTGGGGGGGGCACTGTGGCACCTGGTGGGTTAATTGCCACAGTTTGGCAGATCACATGCCCTGTTATTGAGGCCGGGTGCCGAGTCGGTGATACCACCGCCAACACCCGGTGCTTATACTTGAGTTAATATGTTAATTACATTCATTGGTGCTGCAGTGGCCACAGTCCCTCCCTTTCCCCTCCCTGCTATCACCCCACTATTGGCAGCGGCAGCCATGTCATAGTGGGGAGAGAGGGACTCCCTTCTTCTCCACTATGCTAGTGAAGAGAACATGGCGCGCGCTGAGAGCGGCGCATGTCATCTTCCTTATCTGATACTAGACTTCTCCGCAGCGCAGCCTAGTATCGGTAAATAGTAAGACCCAGTATCCTATTGATCCGGGTCTGAAAGTATTGATTGGGTATCGATACTTCGATACCCAATGCAACTCTACCCTCATGTAGATGCACTTATAAAAAAAACGAACCATTGGTGAATGAAAAAAACTGAGAAATGTTGCATCCTCAAGGCTTGAGATCATTGTGTCCTTAATGGGTTGAAAATGGTAATATATGAGCATGGCCGAGCAGTGGTGACCTTTCTGTATTATCACTCATGTAGAAAAGCAACGTTCAAAGGGCCTATCACGCCCTGCTTCTATTTCTCAGAACTCATAGCTTCATTTCCCGTAATTAATCTGTGAAAGTGAAAGTATGCTGAAGTATAAACTCAAGACTCCCATAGTTCTCTGATAAAGATACAGAGAAGGCAGAATGTTAGAGATGGATCCTGTCCAGCTCAAAGAAAGCATCCTCAGCTTCAGCCTGGATGATGGACCTCATGGTAATCAGGGCTACTCCCGGGTTCTCCTGCAGCTCTTCGGTTACACCGGTCATGGGAAGTCCTCCTTCATCAACTCCTGTAAGTACATGGTGGATGACAGTGAGACATACACAACATACGCTGACCCTGGAAAATCAGAAGAAAAAGGAGCCATGACACTGGAGAGAACATCCTACGAGCTGACCGAGAACATCACCATAGTGGACAACAGAGGGTATGGCAAAATGAACAGCCTTGAGAAAGCAGAGATCTACGTCCAACTGGGTGAGTGAAAGTCTCAAATACTAGACTTATAATGGAGTTGGATAACTAGACTTATAATGGGGTTGGATAAGGGTCGTATTGGGGTAAATATACTGGAATTGTTTTATCCTTTTTATGTATGATATTTTTCTAAATAAAGTTAATAAAAATACTGGATTTGTAGGGCTGAGCCTTTCAACGTGTTATTCCTGCCACACCCCGTTCTATGGGGTCACCTATGACAGTGATTGGTCAGTACCAGTGGCCACCATCATAATCAGTGGAAAAGACCTGACAATGAACTTCCCCAATCAGTCATGATCTACAGCACGAAGCGGCCATTTATGTATGTGCACTGCGGTGGGGCGGTCAGCACGGTGACTTATGTGATATGGCCGCACTGATACCGTACTGATTACTGGGGCGGAGAATTCTGCAGATAAATGAGCAGAACACGACTCAGGACTAGAAGAATACGCAAAGGCTTCACGAGAGGCTGGGTGGGAGGTGAGCGGTGCACATATTCTGAATGCGTCACATCTCCAGTGATTCCCTATGTGAAACCAAGTATGAAATGATCTTCAACCAGTGTGACATAACCTCGATTTCTCCCCATACTGTGTGTGTGACTTTATGTCTCTGAGAAGCCTTACCCTACAAGTCTCAGAACTGAGGGCTGCGTTAAGTGCAGCTCTGTGCTCCGGAGCAGGGCAGACATTGATTATTCCATTGTACATTATGCCCTCATTTACACACATTACTTTCAAGGAGGAATAGATTGTGTTTAGCACCTACAGTATCACCAGCGGAGGGAACTACAGATGCAGCAATCTTCATCTCGAAGTTCAGAGCTTTTCTATCTGTAGATGGAGCATACCGTAGAGTCATTACTCTCACTATACTACCGCGTGGTCCAGTACTGCCCCATGTAACCAGCTGGACATTGTAGAGAAACGTAAACACCAGGAGGGACAAATAACCAGGAGAGGATTACAGCTTCTAATGTCATTGTCCCTTTTTATCTTTGTTCTTTTCTGTTTATTTATTTAAATATAGATCTTCTAATACATGTGCACAATTCTATATGTTTCCTACAGAATGGTATAGATTACAGAGCAGTCCTATATAATGCATCCATGGACCATCCAAATAGGCCCAAACATGACATCTAAAACATAACCATAGCGAAGGCAGGTGCACTCTGCGGCATAACCATAGCGAAGGCAGGTGCACTCTGCGGCAATACTAAACCCTCACACTGATAAAATTGAGGGGTTAGTTCGACATATCCTACTAGGAGGACATGTCTTAAGCTCGGACACCAGCGTCAAGGTCTCTCAAGTAGCCCGAGGCCCTACCACTCAACCTACCTGAGCCGTATGGGCGATACCAGGGGCCGTTGGGCATTGTGGGAGCATAAGGCCTGGCTCACAGACAGCTCACCAGTGACCTCCAGCATGTAACCATGCCTGCAATGGGAGGAGGGAGGTGCCTGTGAGCCCCACCCGAGACCGGCTGATATGGCCCAGAGCCTCCCAGGTGCACCTGAATGTAGCCTGTAGATGAAAAGCAGGCACATTTATATAGGAGTTTATACACCTCCAAACATATTATACAAACCATTAGAAAACGTGGTGTGGTGTTTAACAAGCAGGATATGCTTAACCCATATGCAGTTGTGCATGTCTATAGGGGAGCACATCCTGCACTTGTAGTCTGTTGCTGATGGCAATCAACAGCAAAAAATACATACAATGGAAGATGCCAGCAACGGACTACAAGTACCACAATAAACATCATACATAATGTAGCATGTTTATTGTGGTACTTGTAGTACTTGGTACTTGTAGTCCGTTTCCAAATCTGACATCTGCCATGTTATACACATCACCTACAGACAGACAGCCACCTTATATCCATCACCTAGAGTCAGGCAGCCATGTTATACACATCCCGTAGAGCAGGCATTCTCAAACTGTGGCCCTCCAGCTGTTGCAAAACTACAACTCCCAGCATGCCCGAACAGCCTACAGGTATCATCTTACAGCAGGGCATTGTGGGAGTTGTAGTTTTACAACAGCTGGAGGGCCGCAGTTTGAGGATGCCTGCCCTAGAGACAGACAGCCATGTTATGTACATCGACTAGGGACAAAAAGCCACGTTATACACATCACCTAGAGACAGACAGACACCTTATATACATCACCTAGAGTGAGGCAGCCATGTTATACACATCACCTACAGACAGGCAGCCATGTTATGTACATCACATACAGACAGCCATGTTATATACATCACAGACAGACAGCCATGTTATATACATCAACTAGGGACAGACAGACAAGTGATACACATCACCTAGAGACAGGCAGCCATGTTATGTACATCACCTAGATATAGACATCTAGGCACATAAATTAATATGAACAGAGAGAAGTACATATAAATATCATTATTCAACAATCAGCTGTATTGATTTATCACATATATGTGTCCAGTGTGTTGGGCCATATCGCCTTACTGCTAACTGAATTCTGGGGGAGTATCAGATTACTGACGCCATTTTGATTCCATTTGTCCATGAATGCCTTACACCAGACCGTTCCATGGGCAGCATACCCCGTTGTGCCATTCATTTGTAAACCCACTTTAGGCCTCTCTGCTCTGAACCCTCCTAAGAAGAATTATCCAGCTGACGTTTAATGCAGGACCCGGAGGACGAGCTCCTTGGGCCTAGTAAGTCCCTCTCCTGTGCCCCGTACTGGAGGCAATGTGGTAGTGGTCCTGCCATCTGACGGGGGAACTCTACTGCTCTGGACCCAGTCACAGTTACAACCCCTGTGGCCGCGATTGTCACGCCCATGACATAAACATATTTAACATCACATAAGAATAAGGAGTTAATGAATGTACAATATACAAAGACCAGAAATGAGAAGCCCGGGGAAGTAGACAAACTGGCCAATATAAAGCGTCTGCCCTCACATCAGAGGACTATTTCCTCAAATGCATCTTACTCCAGGAGCGCACAACCTGTCTCCTCACGGTGACCCTCATTAATACATAATGTAAATGTGATTATCTCCAGGAAACTTCATCCCTATCGGTGAGAAGGTGAAGTGGATGGATAACTACACAGATATGATGAACCGGCTGCAAGACGCTGATCTGAACCCCAACTACTCCGACTTCATCGTCTCCATCCTAGTGCACAGGTGATGGGCGGCAGATAGAGATATCTCTCTAGTTATGTAAGTCCCAAAGTTATCACAGAACAAACCTGACAAGACCCGTAGGCTCATTCCCATCCTAGCCTAGATCCATGTGGACGTCCCACCAACTGCTGGTCAATGCTGAGACCATAAGGAGGGTGCAGCAGGGAGAGCTGGCCCTGGCAAGGGGTCCCTTAAGGTGTTAAAATAAAGTTTGTTGTGACACCAGTTGCATTTTAGCAACGAGGGCACAAGGCCCCTTTTGTGTAGATGTCGGTGATACCCAGGATAGGAATGCCAGAGTGTTGTAGGGTGGCCTAACGTCCCTTAGTGGTGTTGCACTTGTCACGGTGCTCCCACCTGGACACACCGGAACCCCAAGTGTGGCAGTCTGCTGCAGAAAAAGGGTAGTTGAATGGGGGATGATGACGTAACTTGAGTCCAGACCTTGTGATGAACTTGATAACAACTTCACTTGAATAAACTTTCATCAGGCAACAATCTATCAACTTTATCTTAGTCACCAGCAAGCTTTGGCATACATTCTGGCAGGCGAAACACACTCAGCTCTGCTATATCAGTTGCTCTCTAGCTCTGCTGTGCTGTCAGGATTAAATATACACTTTTCCTTTGCTGTATGCTGTAACTTAACTTTGTCATCTGGTCTGTCTCTAGCTTGCGTTATCCAGAAGAGCTGTCTCTCCTGGTCTCCTGAGGCTTGTAGCTTGGGTCTTCAGGTCCCACAGAGCTGATGGTGCTCTGCTGGCTTAGGCAGGGCCCCCCCAGAAGGGACAACTCCCTGCAGCACAACCTCCCTGGGACAGCGTGTAGCCCAGACTCTTACCTTCACCAACTAAACTCCTCCCTAAAGGGAGAGAAGAGGATGGAAAGACGGTTCCATCCTCTGTCCCTGTAGCTCTGCCATTGTTGCCGCCATCTGCTGGTGAGCCAGGCACATTACATTTAAGATAACAGTTACACAGAAAAGAATGTGCACATTATGCAGGATATGGAAACTAATATATATGATGACATTATATTAACCATAGAAAATAGTGGAGAGGTGTAAAAGGTGGTGATGCACTTCTGGGGCGTTACAAAGGCAGAAATGAAGAGAGAGAGACAGGTTATAGGACTGCCCGGCAGCTGACAGCAGCGTCCCTCATAATGGCCAGAAATGTGATAATACAGGCAGAGAAGATACAGCTAGAAACCAACAGAGAAACCTCAGATATAGAGAACATCAGACGTCTTCTGCCAGGATTCATGTCCTTCATCTTCATGAACACCATCATCACCACAACCTTCATCATGACCATCACCAGCATAATCATCATCTCACCCTCATCACTATCATACAGCAGCACTATCTTCACATTCACCGCCATCATGGTCACTATCATCATTAGCACACTGATCATCATTCACACCATTGTCGCCACCATCACCTATTTTTTATTTTAACAGCGCTGCATTTACGTTTTCTGACAAAGAAAAGAAAGAAAAGAAAGAAAGAAAAGAAGTGCAAACATTTATGGAGAACTGTGTGAAGATGACAGGTACGAGGTGTGCTGTGTGTGGAGGACTCTCACGTGGAGCTCCTAGATCTTGCTTCCCCCTTGCTCTGTGGCTGCTATCATCCTCCCGACCTGATCCAGGGCAGGAGTGACTAATATGAAGACGTCAGTGCTATCCTATTTCCCAGGAAAGCATTGGGTGGCAGACTGCAGCTGCATCCCCCTCCTGCCCCGTCTTCCATGTCCTGTATTAATGTAGACGTATTTCCTGGTGACTTATGAGGCGGCAGAGTCTTCTCACTCTGGTGACCTCAGAGTCCCTGTGTTATCAGATTCCCCTGGAGCTTCGTGTACGGCAGCCTGATAAACTGTGCAATCCAGTAAGGACAATGTTCTAGAAGGTTTCCATTTAAATGTCCTGGGAGAAGATCGGGCTGCCCCCTACCGTGATAATGTGTGATACAGAGGCCCCGTAGACAATGGCTCTCCTTCTAATAGGGTATTGGATGCTGGATCTGAATGGCTATATCAGGTTACAGTTACCACGTTGCGATTGATATTTGTCTTCTTCATGTGACTGATTGCAGGTAGAAGGGTCCCTGGAATCACCGTTGGTTCTGGGTTGAGGGTCACTCCTCGGCTGATTTAATTTAAGGCCGGAGAACAATGATGAATTCATTTTGAATTTCAAAAAAGCTCTGAGGACAATTCACCTCGACTGAGATTATTACACCAAACAATTACTGGGTTATTACAGTGCAGAGTAACGTTACACCGAGCATCTGTAGAGTAATACTAAGAAGTCAACATACATACTTAAAGACAGATGACATGAATGTCTCCACCACATCTGAAAGAACATGGAAAAAATCCAGAATTCAGATAAAAACGGGCATCAGGAAACTACAATCCAGATAACACATACCGGAATGTGGAGCACAAGGTCCAGCACCTTCTACAATCCAGGGGGTAACTGATAAGGCTACCTTCACACTTGCGTTATTCTTTTCCGGCATAGAGTTCCGTCCTCGGGGCTCTATGCCGGAAAAGAACTGATCAGGCATATCCCAATGCATTCCGAGTGGATAGAAATCCGTTCAGTTTGCATCCGTATGCCTTGCGTTCAGTCACTGTTAGGTGTTTTGGCCGGACATAATACCGCAGCATGCTACAGTATTATGTCCGTCCAAAATGCCTGATCAGTCGCTAAAATGCCGGATCCGACACTAATTCCCATTGACTTGTATTAGTGCCGGATCCGGCATTGCGAAACAACTGAAGGACGGATCCGACCATCCGCATGAAAAGCGGAGAGACGGATCCGTTCTTGCAATGCATTTGTAGACGGATACGCACCCGGATCTGTCTACAAATGCTGTCAGTTGTCACACTGAATGGCGGATCTGGCAGGCAGCTCCGACTACGGAACTGCCTGCCGGATCACACTAACGCTCGTGTGAAAGTACCCTTACATTTCCAAAAAGCATTATCAGGAAAGAGGTCCACCTGGTCGGAAACCTGACCGCGGCTAATAAAACTTCATTAGTCGGACTGGGGTACCTATTTTTCGGGGCCAACCGTACGGATACATTCAAATATAATAAATAATCTAAGAAGTTTTTTATATGGAGGAGCTGTACACTGAATATATGTATGTAGTGCAGTAAGTCTAATGTGTGATGTGCCACTTGTGCAGGGGGTGGGAGACTAGGGGCCCACCGGGGGATTCACCTGTACCCCAGTGGGCCAGTCCGAGCCTGTGTAGGAATATATATACAGGTCTGAGTAACCAGACAGCGCGGCCGTATCGGGGAGAGTCTTCAGCTGTGGGATCTGTATGACTGGGTATGATAGTTGTCAGGTTGTCACACACAGAACATCTGGTCACCTCTGTGTCTCTTGCAGGAGTCGTCCCCATCGTTGTCATCACCAATAAAAAGAGAGGAGATTTCATTGAATGTGAGAAGGAGTTCAGGCTGATGGGAGCCGAGGAGATTATAGCGATCGAGAACTACACCGAGAGAGACCAAATCAAAACCCTGGGGAGAACCAAGGACATCCTGACCGTCCTTCAGAAAGCCCTGGAAAACGTCAAATACCGTCTGACAGAAGGAAGAGACGCCCGGAGAGACTGGGTGGAAAGGAAGAGGTTCCTGCTGGAGTTCATATACAAGGCTAACAAGGAGAAGAAAGAGGAAGAACAGAGAAGAGCGGAAGTAGATAAAAGACTGGAAGAGAAGAGAAGAGAGGAAGAAAAGAGAAGAGCGGAAGAAAAGAGAAGAGAGGAAGAACAGAGAAGAGAGGAAGAATGGAGAAGAAGATCCTTCCTATGGAGATTTTTCAATTTTTTCTGGCCAAGCAGAAACGCACTGGGCCCAACGTCTTAGAAGCAGCGCTATCTTCACACATCTACATGAATGGCGGCTGCAGGAGGCGTCACCTCCACGTCATTTTCTTCTGCTTCTAGTGAATTATAGGTTGGATGTTGGGGTTGCAGTTAGCCGCCACCACTGCTATCTCTCTTTATACAGCAATAGAGAGGCCGCAAACTCCCTGGCGGCTCCTGTCTCCACTGATCTGTTCTACTCTGTATTACTGAATTCTCTTATTAAAAGGCCATGACGGCTTCTGACAACTGACAACACTGTGAGCACTGGATTCATTCTGATTATTTATTATAATTATCAAATTATAACAGATTTGTAAAATACACTGGTGGTGAGTGTACTGATGCTGGTGGATGGCGGCATACACTGGTGGTGAGTGTACTGATGCTGGAGGATGGCGGCATACACTGGTGGTGAGTGTACTGATGCTGGAGGATGGCGGCATACACTGGTGGTGAGTGTACTGATGCTGGAGGATGGCGGAATACACTGGTGGTGAGTGTACTGATGCTGGAGGATGGCGGCATACACTGGTGGTGAGTGTACTGATGCTGGAGGATGGCGGCATACACTGGTGGTGAGTGTACTGATGCTGGAGGATGGCGGCATACACTGGGGGTGAGTGTACTGATGCTGGAGGATGGCGGAATACACTGGTGGTGAGTGTACTGATGCTGGAGGATGGCGGCATACACTGGTGGTGAGTGTACTGAGGCTGGAGGATGGCGGCATACACTGGTGGTGAGTGTACTGATGCTGGAGGATGGCGGCATACACTGGTGGTGAGTGTACTGATGCTGGAGGATGGCGGCATACACTGGAGGTGAGTGTACTGATGCTGGAGGATGGCGGCATACACTGGTGGTGAGTGTACTGATGCTGGAGGATGGCGGCATACACTGGAGGTGAGTGTACTGATGCTGGAGGATGGAGGAATACACTGGTGGTGAGTGTACCGATGCTGGAGGATGGCGGCATACACTGGTGGTGAGTGTACTGATGCTGGAGGATGGCGGCATACACTGGTGGTGAGTGTACTGATGCTGGATGATGGCGGCATACACTGGTGGTGAGTGTACTGATGCTGGAGGATGGCGGAATACACTGGTGGTGAGTGTACTGATGCTGGAGGATGGCGGCATACACTGGTGGCGAGTGTACTGATGCTGGAGGATGGCGGCATACACTGGTGGTGAGTGTACTGATGCTGGAGGATGGCGGCATACACTGGTGGTGAGTGTACTGATGCTGGAGGATGGCGGCATACACTGGTGGCGAGTGTACTGATGCTGGAGGATGGCGGCATACACTGGTGGTGAGTGTACTGATGCTGGAGGATGGCGGCATACACTGGTGGTGAGTGTACTGATGCTGGAGGATGGCGGCATACACTGGTGGTGAGTGTAGTGATGCTGGATGATGGTGGCATACACTGGTGGTGAATGTACTGATGCTGGAGGATGGTGGCATACACTGGTGGTGAGTGTACTGATGCAGGATGATGGCGGCATACACTGGTGGTGAGTGTACTGATGCTGGAGGATGGCGGCATACACTGGTGGTGAGTGTACTGATGCTGGAGGATGGCGGCACACACTGGAGGTGAGTGTACTGATGCTGGAGGATGGCGGCATACACTGGTGGTGAGTGTACTGATGCTGGAGGATGGCGGCATACACTGGTGGTGAGTGTACTGATGCTGGAGGATGGCGGCATACACTGGTGGTGAGTGTACTGATGCTGGAGGATAGCGGCATACACTGGTGGTGAGTGTACTGATGCTGGAGGATGGCGGAATACACTGGGGGTGAGTGTACTGATGCTGGAGGATGGAGGAATACACTGGTGGTGAGTGTACTGATGCTGGAGGATGGCGGCATACACTGGAGGTGAGTGTACTGATGCTGGAGGATGGCTGCATACACTGGTGGTGAGTGTACTGATGCTGGAGGATGGCGGCATACACTGGTGGTGAGTGTACTGATGCTGGAGGATGGCGGCATTCACTGGTGGTGAGTGTACTGATGCTGGAGGATGGCGGCATACACTGGTGGTGAGTGTACTGATGCTGGAGGATGGCGGCATACACTGGTGGTGAGTGTAGTGATGCTGGATGATGGTGGCATACACTGGTGGTGAATGTACTGATGCTGGAGGATGGTGGCATACACTGGTGGTGAGTGTACTGATGCAGGATGATGGCGGCATACACTGGTGGTGAGTGTACTGATGCTGGAGGATGGCGGCATACACTGGTGGTGAGTGTACTGATGCTGGAGGATGGCGGCATACACTGGTGGTGAGTGTACTGATGCTGGAGGATGGCGGCATACACTGGAGGTGAGTGTACTGATGCTGGAGGATGGCGGAATACACTGGTGGTGAGTGTACTGATGCTGGAGGATGGCGGCATACACTGGTGGTGAGTGTACTGATGCTGGAGGATGGCGGCATACACTGGGGTGAGTGTACTGATGCTGGAGGATGGCGGCATACACTGGTTGTGAGTGTACTGATGCTGGAGGATGGCGGCATACACTGGTTGTGAGTGTACTGATGCTGGAGGATGGCGGTATACACTGGTGGTGAGTGTACTGATGCTGGAGGATGGTGGCATACACTGGTGGTGAGTGTACTGATGCTGGAGGATGGCGGCATACACTGGGGGTGAGTGTACTGATGCTGGAGGATGGCGGCATACACTGGTGGTGAGTGTACTGATGCTGGAGGATGGAGGAATACACTGGTGGTGAGTGTACCGATGCTGGAGGATGGCGGCATACACTGGGGGTGAGTGTACTGATGCTCGGGGATGGCGGGATACACTGGGGGTGAGTGTACTGATGCTGGTGGATGGCGGCATACACTGGTGGTGAGTGTACCGATGCTGGAGGATGGCGGCATACACTGGTGGTGAGTGTACTGATGCTGGAGGATGGCTGCATACACTGGTGGTGAGTGTACTGATGCTGGAGGATGGCGGCATATACTGGTGGTGAGTAGTGTTGAGTGAACAGTTCGAACATAGTTCGGGTTCGTACCGAATTCTGGGGTGTTCGGGACACGGACCCGAACACGAACATTTTCAAAAAAGTTCGGGTTCGGGTTCGTTGTTCGGCGATTACTTCCCACTTTCTGAAGGGCTGCACAGCAGCCAATCAGCAAGCGTTTTACTTCTTGCCCTAAGAGCCCATCACAGCCATGCCTACTAATGGCATGGCTGTGATTGGCCAAGATGCAGCATGTGACCCAGCCTCTATTTAAGCTGGAGTCACGTAGCGCCGCTCGTCACACTGCTCTGATTAGTGTAGGGAGAGGACGCAGCTGCTGTCAAGGCGAGATTAGGCAGGGTAAAGTCAGCAACAGCAACTAATGAACGGATCGATCTACAGCTGTGAATGATTGAACTTCTGCTAGTTACCTGCTCGCTGGTTTTTAGGCTGCACAGAGCGTTTTTCTGTCACTTATTTTCTGGGTTGATCGGCGGCCATTTTGTGACTTGTGGTGCGCCAGAAGAAGCTGCCACCAAGTCCATCAATCCATCAATACTATTTTTTTTGCTATATCCTACATCAGGGGCTTGGCTGTGCTAATTGTCACCCCTAGAAACTCAGGATAGCAATTTCTATATTTTATTAAGGGGTTAAATACAATTGCCCAAATACCAATCCCCTAAATCTGGTGTTCCAGCTTTGGCTAGACAAGTATAATACTGTCTGCTGTCTGGCAAAGGATAGATTATTTTCTGGGGTGAAATTCAATTGCCAAAATAGCAATACCATAAATCTGGTGTCCCAGCTGTTGCAGGCCCAGTGTAAATCTGTCCACAAAGGAAACCTTTCACCCAGGGCCTAAATACTAGCCCTAAAGAGATTTTCCCCTAAATCAGTGGTTACTGCTGTGCCTGGATTAGGCTATATATATATCAGGGAAACTGTCTGAGCCTCAAGTTATGCAGCAGTCTCTTATGCTGTTTGAAGACTCTGCTGGCAGGGTTTCCCAAGGAAATCCACCTAGCCCGTCCCCAGTGGTGGAAGACATAGAATGCACTGATGCACAACCACTGATGTTTCCTGATGGTGAGGACATGGGAATACCACCTCATCGGAGTCCGCACGTCTCTGATGATGACGAAACACAGGTGCCAACTGCTGCGTCTTTCTGCAGTGTGCAGACCGAACAGGAGGTCAGGGAGGAAGACTGGGTGGAAGACGATGCAGAGGACGATGAGGTCCTAGACCCACATGGAATGAAGGTCGTGCCACTGACTTTCTTAGTTCAGAGGAAGAGGCAGTGGTGAGACCGAGCCAACAGCGTAGCAAAAGAGGGAGCAGGGGGCAAAAGCAGAACAGCCGCCGCCAAGAGAGTTCGCCTGATACAGGCCACCGCCACCAGGGACCGAGCACCCCAAAGGCAGCTTCAAGGAGTTCCCTGGCATGGCACTTCTTCACACAATGTCCTGATGACAAGACCCGAGTGGTTTGCACGCTGTGCCATCAGACCCTGAGGCGAGGCATTAACGTTCTGAACCTTAGCACAACCTGCATGATCAGGCATCTCAATGCAAAGCATGAACTGCAGTGGAGTAAACACCTTAAAAGCAAGGAACTCACTCAGGCTCCCCTGCTCCCTCTTCTGCTGCTGCCTCGGCCTCTTCCTCCGCCTCGGGAGGAACGTTGGCACCTGCCGCCCACCAAACAGAGGATGTGCCACCGACACCACCACCTGCGTCACCAAGCATCTCCACCATGTCACACGGCAGCGTTCAGCTCTCCATCTCACAAACCTTGGAGAGAAAGCGTAAATTCCCACCTAGCCACCCTCGAGCCCTGGGCCTGAACGCCAGCATTTCTAAACTACTGGCCTTTGAAATGCTGTCATTCCGGCTGGTGGACACAGACAGCTTCAAACAGCTGATGGACATGGCTGTCCCACAGTATGTTCTTCCCAGCCGCCACTACTTCTCCATGACAGCCGTGCCTTCCCTGCACAACCAAGTATCCGATAAAATCAAGTGTGCACTGCGCAACACCATCTGTGGCAAGGTCCACCTAACCA
The DNA here is from genome assembly GCA_033119425.1 of Bufotes viridis. NCBI lineage: Eukaryota > Metazoa > Chordata > Amphibia > Anura > Bufonidae > Bufotes > Bufotes viridis. The sequence continues at coordinate 2,546,606 of CM065595.1, read as the reverse complement.
CAGATACGTGGACCAGTAAGCACGGCCAGGGACGCTATATCTCCCTAACTGCACACTGGGTAAATGTAGTGGCGGCTGGGCCCCAGGCGGAGAGTTCCTTGGCGCACGTCCTTCTGCCGCCAAGGATCACAGGGCATCATTCTTTGCCTCCTGTAGCCTCCTCCTCCTACTCGGCTTCCTCCTCCTCTGCTTCCACCAGCTCATCCAGTCAGCCACACACCTTCACCACCAACTTCAGCACAGCCCGGGGTAAACGTCAGCAGGCCATTCTGAAACTCATATGTTTGGGGGACAGGCCCCACACCGCGCAGGAGTTGTGGCAGGGTATTTGTAGTGTACGGGAGTTGTACTGCCCGTCACTACAGAAGGGTCACTTGGTTGCTGTCGCTCCTCTCATTTATGGGGAGGCTGGTAAAGGTCCTATTTGTACAATGCAATGTAATTTATGGTATTTAATTCCCTGTTACTGTGAAATGTGCTATGTGCAGGCCGGCTAGGGATGTAATTCCAGCTCTAGTCACTAGAGGGAGCTAGGTAGCCCTAGTCTATATAAGGCCCAGTCAGGGAAAGAAAGCTCAGTGAGTCAGTCAGCTCAGTCTACTCCAGGCCATGAGCCTGTGAAGTCTACACCAGGCCCTGGGCCTGGGAAGGAGTGCAGACCCTGGAGTCTGTGTAGGCCACATGTCTCAGGCCTGAGCAAGTCAGCAGAAATCAAGCAGAGGCAATCCCTAGAGCAAGAGGTACTGTAATGTCAGAGGAGGTACACTGTCTACTGGAGATTCAAGGATATAAGCCAGAAGTAGGGCATTGGGGCCTTGAAGCATCAATTCCAGTCAGGACAAGTCAGGAAGAAAGTAAGGTTCACCTGCAATTCTAAGTCCTGTTGTCTTTCCCTCTGTTATACCTTGCTGGATGTAAGCCTGCTGTAACTGCGACTGTACAAACGTCTATTCTCTGCAACAAGAACTGTGTTAAGAGGTTGCCTGCTGTATTTTCTACGGTTTTCAGTAAAGTTGGAATTCTGTTTTCAAGTTACAAGTCTGCACCTCTTTTATTCCTACTATAAATACGGTGTGCCACCGTTTACTGGCACTGGCGTCACGACACATCGGGGACCCAGCCATAGGCACGTTAAACTACAACACCAAGGGCACCTCACACTGCACCTGGCTGTGGCCCTTCAGAACCCAGAGAGTGCCCCAGAGGAACAGCGTGCCGGCCTCTCCATCACTGGCATTCCCCAGGTTAGTCCCACACTTTGCCCTGACTTGGGGATGCTACATTTTAGCGTCACGAACAGGATTCGCACGTTTTACGGACTGTGAGCAAAAACGTGAACTTTGTGCCTTAACCAGTTTGCCAAGTGACAAAACGCCTGTTTATTTGAAGTGAACTTTGCGGACTTAAAACGTACAGAAAAGTGTCCCAAAAACCTCTAAAAAGCGCTGTGCAGTGTTGCGCTATCAAGAGGAAGAAAATCGCCACTTCAAAGTGCATTTTTGTGGACTTTTATGCTGTTTTACTACCACTGCTTGCTGTCATTGAATTGATGCATCATGGCGCCCAAGATGACCGCCGGCGCCATTGGACTTCTTCTTGCGCCATCACTGTCTGCAGTGGCGTGAAAATTTGGCGCCAAAACCCTCCAAGAGGGAGGAGAAAACTGTCCCGGGATGCCGCCCTGTATGTGGACTACAATGTGAGCACCGCCTACCCGATTGCGAAGTATCTAGGGGCGGGTCCGATGCAGGGCGAGGCCTCCTGAAGCAGGGGAGGTCCTGAAAGATGTGCTACGTGCTGCCCGGCGGAGTGATACGGGGCTGTTAAAGAAAAGTGATGAGACGTCCCCGTCCCTGCTGCGACTGAACCGAATCCAGCTGTGGGAAAGACGCGCTGGAAGAACAGATCGCAACAGACCTTGATGGCCTGCGCCAAGTTACAGCATCCCGTCCAGCGGAGCCAGCAATACTCTACAGACCGGAGCTCAGCTATGCATGTTGCCGCCGACGAGTTGCCGGCCTTAAAGAGGAAGTTGAGCCGGTTGTGACCCCGGGAGTTCGGTACCTGTTATCGTTTTCCATCCGGATGGCACCCAGCTGTGGCCTGCTCCGCATGATCAGCAGGCGCAAGAGCCACCCTCGTCACTCACAGAGGAGTCAGATGAGTTTGACACGCACCTGTGAGCAGGCCTGCTAGGCCATTTTTGCTCATCCTCACAGGGACATCATACATGTTGCAGGAACTGTCCCTTTAAGTTTGTCAGTCTGGTAGAGCTTGCTGCCAGTTCCCCACGGCCGGTGGCATGTTTGTGAAGATAAGTTGCCACTGTGGAACCACTGCTCCCAGCCTGCCTCTTTCTGTTCCGGGACATCCTGCCTGCTGCTACCATTTTGGCGTCAAGTACTTTAATAAATCCACGTTGTGCTTTTATTCGCACTTTATCCCCTTTTAACCCCCATTTCAGGTTGAAAAGGGTTCTTTTATGTCAGCACTTTAAAAATACGCAGGACTTGCCAGGAAGGTGTTACCCTGGTATTGTCAGAGTCCTGTATTGTCATTTTATGTATGTGCTGCTGACCGTATTTATTGCTCAAATATTTTATCTAAGTCTATGTGCCCAGAGATGGACTCCCTATGTGCGAGCCTCTGAGATATCGCTTTTATGGACTCACTCATTGTCATGGACTATCCTGGTATTCCCTAACATCCGCTGTGCCAGGTCAGCGCCCCAGTTCCATTCACTATCCTGAAGGAAGAGAACGACGCCCTTGTCACCGCACTTCTCCGTTACCAGCTGGACCTGATCATAATTGTCAATGCAGATGGAATTGATTACTGATATGTATGTATGCCTGCATGTTTTCTTTTGTCTCTTTCAGGTGAAAATTCCAGTTGGGCGGTGCCCTGTTAGAGTACGAGGGCGTACTCAGCTTAAAGCAGCGGGGTATGTAGTGTACGGGAGTTGTAATGCCCGTCACCACAGAAGGGTCACTTGGCTGCTGTCGTTCCTCTCATCTATGGGGAGGCTGGTAAAGGTCCTATTTGTACAATGCAATGTAATTTATGGTATTTAATTCCCTGTTACTGTGAAATGTCCTATGTGCAGGCCGGCTAGGGATGTAATTCCAGCTCTAGTCACTAGAGGGAGCTAGGTAGCCCTAGTCTATATAAGGCCCAGTCAGGGAAGAGAGCTCAGTTCAGTCTACTCCAGGCCATGAGCCTGTGAAGTCTACACCAGGCCCTGGGCCTGGGAAGGAGTGCAGACCCTGGAGTCTGTGAGGGCCACATGTCTCAGGCCTAAGCGAGTCAGCAGAAGTCAAGCAGAGGCAATCCCTAGAGCAAGAGGTACTAAATGTCAAGAGGAGGTACACTGTCTACTGGAGATTCAAGGATATAAGCCAGAAGTAGGGCATTGGGGCCTTGAAGCATCAATTCCAGTCAGGACAAGTCAGGAAGAAAGTAAGGTTCACCTGCAATTCTAAGTCCTGTTGTCTTTCCCTCTGTTATACCTTGCTGGATGTAAGCCTGCTGTAACTGCGACTGTACAAACGTCTATTCTCTGCAACAAGAACTGTGTTAAGAGGTTGCCTGCTGTATTTTCTACGGTTTTCAGTAAAGTTGGAATTCTGTTTTCAAGTTACAAGTCTGCACCTCTTTTATTCCTACTATAAATACGGTGTGCCACCGTTTACTGGCACTGGCGTCACGAAACATCAGGGACTTAGCCATAGGCACGTTAAACTACAACACCAAGGGCACCTCACACTGCACCTGGCTGTGGCCCTTCAGAACCCAGAGAGTGCCCCAGAGGAACAGCGTGCCGGCCTCTCCATCACTGGCATTCCCCAGGTTAGTCCCACACTTTGCCCTGACTTGGGGATGCTACATTTTGAACAACAGACCGACCAGTGGTTGCTGCCGGTGGGCCTCAAGCCCGGCCTGGTGGTGGCGATAATGGGCGAAATCTCGTCGCAGCTCTGGGACTAGCCGGTTTGACGCACATCCCTTGCCTGGCGCATGTGCTGAATTTGGTGGTGCAGAAGTTCATTCACAACTACCCCGACATGTCAGAGCTGCTGCATAAAGTGAGGGCTGTCTGTGCGCGCTCCGGCGTTCACATCCTGCCGCTGCTCGCCTGTCTGCGCTACAGCGGATATTCGGCCTTCCCGCTGACCGCCTCATATGCTACGTGCCCACCCGGTGGAACTCCACCTTGCACATGCTGGAGAGACTGTGCGAGCAGCAGCAGGCCATAGTGGAGTTTCAGCTGCAGCACGCACGGGTCAGTCACACTGCGGAACAGCACCACTTCACCACCAATGATTGGGCCTCCATGCGAGACCTGTGTGCCCTGTTGCGCTGTTTCGAGTACTCCACCAACATGGCCAGTGGCGATGACACCGTTATCAGAGTTACAATACCACTTCTATGTCTCCTTGAGAAAACGCTTAGGGCGATGATGGAAGAGGAGGTGAGCCAGGAGGAGGAGGAGGAGGAGGATGACGGGTCGTTTTTAGCACTTTCAGGCCAGTCTGTTAGAAGTGGCTCAGAGAGAGGTTTTTGCAACAGCAGAGGCCAGGTACAAATGTGGCCAGCCAGGGACCACTACTGGAGGACGAGGAGGATGAGGAGGAGGTGGAGGAGGATGAGGATGAAGCAGGTTCACAGCGGGGTGGCACCGACACAGCTCAGGCCCATCACTGTTGCGTGGCTGGGGGATACGGAGGACGATGACGATACGCCTCCCACAGAGGACAGCTTGTTCTTACCTCTGGGGAGCCTGGCACACATGAGCGACTACATGCTGCAGTGCCTGCGCAACGACAGCAGCGTTGCCCACATTTTAACGTGTGCGGACTACTGGGCTGCCACCCTGCTGGATCCCCGGTACAAAGACAATGTGCCCACCTTACTTCCTGCACTGGAGCATGATAGGAAGATGCGCGAGTACAAGCTGGTAGACGCGCTCCTGAGAGCATTCCCAAATGTCACAGGGGAACAGGTGGAAGCCCAAGGCGAAGGCAGAGGAGGAGCAAGAGGTCGCCAACGCAGCTGTGTCACGGCCAGCTCCTCTGAGGGCAGGGTTAGCATGGCAGAAATGTGGAAAAGTTTTGTCTCCACGCCACAGCTAACTGCACCACCACCTCATACGGAACGTGTTAGCAGGAGGCAGCATTTCACTAACATGGTTGAACAGTATGTCTGCACACCCTCCACGTACTGACTGATGGTTCGGCCCCATTCAACTTCTGGGTCTCCAAATTGTCCACGTGGCCAGAGTTAGTATTTTATGCCTTGGAGGTGCTGACATGCCCTGCGGCCAGCGTTTTGTCTAAACGTGTATTCAGCACGGCAGGGGGCGCCATTACTGACAAACACAGCCGCCTGTCCGCAGCCAACGTGGACAAGCTGACGTTCATAAAAATGAACCAGGCATGGATCCCACAGGACCTGTCCCTCCCTTGTGCAGAATAGACATTTATAACTGCCTCCCCCTCAACCATGTATTCTTGTACTCCGGGGCACTTCTTTATTGAATCCTTATTTTTTTTAACTTTACCATGATCTTGCAGTGCAACCCAAAGTTGAATGAACCTCTCCTCAATCTGGGCGCCAGGGCCTAATTATCTGAAAGTGGCCTGTTACAGTGGTGGGTGACATGAAGCCTGAACCTCTGCCATGCGACCTCTCTCCTCTGTCTGGGTGCCATGGGCTAAATATCTGGAAGTGGCCTTCTCCAGTGGTGGGTGATATGACGCATGATTCCTTGGTGTGGACCTCTCTCCTTTGTCTGGGTGCTGGGTCCGAAATAACTGAAAGTGCCGCTTTCCAGTGGTGGGTGATATGACGCATGATTCCTTGCTGTGGGACCTCTCTCCTCTGTCCGGGTGCTGGGCCGAAATAACTGAAAGTGGCCTTCTCCAGTGGTGGGTGATATGACGCCTTATTCCTTGCTGTGGGACCTCTCCTATGTCTGGGTGCTGGGGCCGAAATAACCGAAAGTGGCCTTCTCCATTGGTGGGTGACTTGAAGCCTGATTCTCTGCTATGGGACCTCTCTCCAATTGATATTGTTTAATTTTAATTTTATTTTAATTCATTTCCTATCCACATTTGTTTGCTGGGCATTTACATACATTTTGCTGCCTTTTGCAGCCCTCTAGCCCATTCTTGGACTGTTTTACAGCCTTTTTAGTGCCCAAAAGTTGACTTCAATGGGGTTCGAGTTCGGGATGAAGTTCTGGTCGAGTTTGGATCCCGAACCCGAACATTTTCGGAAAGTTCGGCCGAACTTCTCAAACTCTATTTGCGGTGTCACAACATCAGACCTGACCCGTCACTCAGGCCTCGGCGGTTTCAACCATTGTGTTGGTTCTGATGCCTGCAGGCCTCACGTCAGTGCCGGCACTACCACAGCCAGGAGCATCTTTGCATGTCATTTGCTTCTTCAGGTCGTGTCACAGCTCGCCATTCACAGTTAGTGTGGTCAATTACATCTGTTGCTAAGGTAGCAAAAAAAAGGGGTGTTTAGAGAGAAGAAAAAGAAAAAACTAAAATTTCATGGAAAATAAAGTATATGTGAAACTTTATCAGCTTACAAACTCGCTACTTGACGTTTCTTCAAAGACTCCTATAGGTTCAGAGTGTTGGGTGAGTCACGTTTTCAGCAGTTTGCGGTATCACAACGCCAAACCGAACACGCCGCTCAGGCCACGGCGGTTTCAACCATTTTTATTTTATTTTTCTTCTGATGCTTTCGCTGGCACTGGTTTTGTTACCATTTCTTGGCCCCCAATATAATCATTTTCTCTCCGACTTTCCATTCAGGGGGCCCGGTTCGTGGTCTTTCAGCAATTACTGGAAGCAGTAACAAACCAAGGCCTTGCGAGTACTGTGTTGCGGTTCCCACGGCCCACTCGCCACTGGTGTTAGGCGCGAGTATTCGCATGGCGAGTTTGATCTCGAATATTGTGATTTTCGAGGTTTGCGAATATGTCAAATACTTGACCCCATATTCGCAATTACGTATATTCGCTCTTGAGGTGGATAGTGAGTGATAGGGAAAGTGTATCTGGAAAAAATAAAAATATTCAGACACAATGTCCCCGACCTCAGTCGCTCCTTTCACAGTTCCCACTATTCCTGTCACAGTAGAGGATTCATAGGTAACACTGTCCGGCCAATGTTCGTCACTTGAATAATCGCATTAATCTATTCGCGGTTTGCATTCCCTTACCTACCTAGCGTTAACAGGTCGTGTCAGACTCCAGTGCGCTGAGTGTATTGTGGAAATCCGTACATGTCTTTTCGCCCTTCCGTTCACTCAAATGACTCCCGCCATTTCAAGCTTTCTATACGTGTAAAGCTGTTTGAACATTATTAATAACGAACAGTTTTAAGCGCATGCGAATATTACTTAAAATAATTAATCGCTAGTCATGATATTGCATGCGAAATAACAACTATTGCTAAAACGCGAATGTGTGACGAATGTGATGCGGGTTGTTCGTCAGTACGTCGCGAGGTCGAATGTGGGTCTTTGCGCTCATCACTACTCACACCTCTCAGTCGTGCGGCAGGTCCGCGTGCCGGTGTCCAAATTAGGGTTGTAACCGACAGGCCTTTCCTTCAGGTGAGGTGCGGCATATGCTGCCTCTAGGTACGAAAGTTCCGGCCCATATTATCCGGAAGCCAGGTCAGTGGCGCTCTGCATGTTCATTAGGTTCCTACCTCAGCGGGGTCGAGAGATGTTCTAGCATCCCAGAGGTCGGTCATGTTGGTGCTGTTGGTATAAACTATTGTGTATCATTTAGGTGCGGATTTTTGCCCCTTTAGGCATTCCTCCTACGCAGCGGTTATGGCACAACTCAAGCCGCTTAGCCTAGTTAGGTAGGCAGGTAGACGGTTACGTGTCATGTAGCCCGGCCACAAGTTAGAAGGCCAGTTTATTGGCCTGTATTTGTGGGAGGGGCGTAAGTAGTAAATTTATACCAGGCAGGCTCCTCCCTGGGTGTGTCAACGGTGCTGCGTACCCTCCCAACCCGCCCTTCTTTTTCATAAACACCTTGCAGGGCATGCCCCTTCAGGCATTCCTCCTGCGCAGCGCTTATGACACAACTCAAGCCGCTTAGCTTAGGTAGGCAGGTAGACGGTTACGTGTCATGTAGCCCCGGCCACAAGTGAGATATACACTGGAGTGATAAATACCGGTGTGATAAATACCGGTGTCAGTTGCACCAGGCCATACTGGATCTAATATCGGAGGGGTCCCTCCTGTCCCTATGTCCCCGGTGTTTGTCGTCCTCCATCTTACACCATCAGCCTCAGCTTTCTCTATATAAGAAGAGGCCAGTGAAAGTGAAAGTATGCGCCCCTCCTCCCCGCTCAGCCTCATACTTTCACTTTCACCCTCAGATATAAGGTTCAGCCATTTACAGGAAGAGAGAAGAGCAGACGACGAAGATCCAGAGAAACGAGGTGAGGAGGAGTGCGACCCTGTGCTGTGTGATATACTGTATGTGTGCTGTGTGATATATGTGTGCTGTGTGATATACTGTATGTGTGCTGTGTGATATATGTGTGCTGTGTGATATATGTGTGCTGTGTGATATATGTGTGCTGTGTGATATACTGAATGTGTGCTGTGTGATATACTGTATGTGTGCTGTGTGATATACGTGTGCTGTGTGATATACTGTATGTGTGCTGTGTGATATACTGTATGTGTGCTGTGTGATATACTGTATGTGTGCTGTGTGATATACTGTATGTGTGCTGTGTGATATACTGAATGTGTGCTGTGTGATATACTGAATGTGTGCTGTGTGATATACGTGTGCTGTGTGATATACTGTATGTGTGCTGTGTGATATACGTGTGCTGTGTGATATACTGTATGTGTGCTGTGTGATATACTGTATGTGTGCTGTGTGATATACTGTATGTGTGCTGTGTGATATACTGTATGTGTGCTGTGTGATATACTGTATGTGTGCTGTGTGATATACGTGTGCTGTGTGATATACTGTATGTGTGCTGTGTGATATACGTGTGCTGTGTGATATACTGTATGTGCTGTGTGATATACGTGTGCTGTGTGATATACTGTATGTGTGCTGTGTGATATACTGTATGTGTGCTGTGTGATATATACGTGTGCTGTGTGATATACTGTATGTGTGCTGTGTGATATACTGTATGTGTGCTGTGTGATATATGTGTGCTGTGTGATATACTGTATGTGTGCTGTGTGATATACTGTATGTGTGCTGTGTGATATACTGAATGTGTGCTGTGTGATATACTGTATGTGTGCTGTGTGATATACGTGTGCTGTGTGATATACTGTATGTGTGCTGTGTGATATACTGTATGTGTGCTGTGTGATATACTGTATGTGTGCTGTGTGATATACTGTATGTGTGCTGTGTGATATACTGTATGTGTGCTGTGTGATATATGTGTGCTGTGTGATGTACTGTATGTGTGCTGTGTGATATACGTCTTCTGTGTAATATGCTGTATGTGTGATATACTGTATGTGTGCTGTGTGATATACTGTATGTGTGCTGTGTGATATACTGTATGTGTGCTGTGTGATATATGTGTGCTGTGTGATGTACTGAATGTGTGCTGTGTGATATACTGTATGTGTGCTGTGTGATATACGTGTGCTGTGTGATATACTGTATGTGTGCTGTGTGATATACTGTATGTGCTGTGTGATATACTGTATGTGTGCTGTGTGATATACTGTATGTGTGCTGTGTGATATATGTGTGCTGTGTGATATACTGTATGTGTGCTGTGTGATATACTGTATGTGCGCTGTGTGATATATGTGTGCTGTGTGATATACTGTATGTGTGCTGTGTGATATACTGTTTGTGTGCTGTGTGATATATGTGTGCTGTGTGATATACTGTATGTGTGCTGTGTGATATATGTGTGCTGTGTGATATACTGTATGTGTGCTGTGTGATATACGTCTTCTGTGTAATATGCTGTATGTGTGATATACTGTATGTGTGCTGTGTGATATATTGTATGTGTGATGTATAACATGCACGTGCTGTGTAATATACTGCATGTGTGCAGTGTGATGTCGTAGTCCAGCTCATACGTGTGATTACTGATGTTGTCGCCGTCTTCCCTGAATAGACTCTGTTATCAGATTCAGAATGGCAGATTTGTTGGGGACATTTCTGGAGACATTATAGCGGTGACCAGATACAGGGTCATTTCTAGAGAGGGACCCATCATCCTACAAAGTAATCATCATCATCAGGGAGCAGCGGAGGTGGAGATACGTGGGGACACTGTAGTTATGGAGGACGGATGTCCGTACACTCACCATACATCACCATTAGGCTGGGTACACACTTGAGCGTATTTGATACGCGCGCTTTACAGCACGTTTTTGGCAATAGGAAACATGCGTCGTACGCGCGTGTTCGTGTGATTGACCACTGTGGCGTCAATCACACACACGCGACAATATGCCCCAAAGAAGCTCCTGTACTTCTTTAGGCGTAGGACGTTTTACAGCGCGTTCGTACGCGCTGTAAAACGCTCAGGTGAGAACCATGCCCATAGGGGAACATGGGTTTTCGCCTGTTGAGCGTTTTACAGCGCGTAGGAACGTGCTGTAAAACGCCCTACGCCCAAAGAAGTACAGGAGCTTCTTTGGGGCGTATTGTCGCGCGTATTGTGATTGACGCCACAGTGGTCAATCACACGAACGCGCGTACGACGCTCAAGTGTGTACCCAGCCTAAACAGGGCTAATTGTATGTAATGGGCTCCTCATCTCCCTGCTCTGCGGCACTCTGCTGTCTGGGCGGGGCCTACATCTCTGTTCATGAATAAAATGCCAGGTCTCCAGTGCAGACTGACACATATATAAGAACCACAGACCCTTCACGCGTGGCGGCCTCTGTGGCAGATCTCCTCAGCCGTGATATCTTGTTTTTGTGCATATTCCAGCAGAAGATCATGATGTCCGGAGCAACCCCCCACGTCGGAATATTCTCCCGATCTGCAGAGGCTGAATACAGATGGTTAGTGGACATCTTGGGAGAAAAAGACTGGCTGGTGGTTCCATTCCTCATCACCAACTCCAACTACAGCCGGTTCTGTGAGGAGGTTGGCCGATGTGCCTTTGGGATCCTGTACCACTCCCGAAACCGCGGACGAGTCAACATCACGGACGTCACTGACTCTCTGTATGACGAGGAAGTGAGGAAAATGTCTGAGGCGCTCGGTAAGTGACTGGCGGTGCTTAGGTCAGCCATTGTGCGAGGTGGTGAGCAGCTTCTTACCGGCCCACATATGGAGGAGAGTCATGATGGATGAGCCGACCAGGGGCCACAGATTATCTGAGGGGCCTCTTCCACCGATGATCGGGGAGGAATGTTCATTCAATATTAAACCCTGGACGAGCCCTCTCATCACAAAGTGACAGGATTCCACCTGCAGCTGCTGTGACAGAAACTAACACGCATCATCACGCTCAGCGCCAACCAAAGATAGTCCCCTCGAATACCAGACACGGAGTGACACGAGCTGACCACGTGTGAGAAGGTGGACCCGTCTTCATCCTCCATGGTGCTTGGTAGAGTTGAGCGGACACCTGGAAGTTGGGAAGTTCCACCGAGTTCGGGTTCGGGACCTAAACTTGACCCGAACCCCATTGAAGTCAATGGGGACCCGAACTTTGGGGCATTGAAATGGCTCTAAAAGTCACGGAAAGGGCTAGAGGGCTGCAAAAGGCAGCAACATGTGGGTACGAGCCGGACAAGTGCCCTGGGGGTAGGGGAATCATTACTGGTTTAGAATATTCTTCATTATTTTATATAGTTTATGTTATGCGAAAAATCTTCAATTAAATATGCGCATTAATCGAATCGCGTAAGAGCGTTAAGCAACTTTCCTATTGGGTTGGCTTACTAGACTTGTCGAATATGTAGAACATAGCGCTATATTCTACGTATTCGACAATTGTACCAAGCCAACCCAATAGGAAAGCTGCTTAACCCCTTATGCGACTCGATTAATGCGCATATTTAATTACCGATTTTCACATAACATAAACTATATAAAATATTGAAGAATATTCAATTCCCTAGATATTGCAGCCTTCTCACATTGGCCCACAAGCAAGAAGCAGGCAGGTACTTCTCAAAGTTTTGATATTCACGATTACAATTTTCTATCTGAATATTCGCAGCTGAACGCTAGCCATTAGTAGGCACGGCTGTGATGGCTTCTAAGGGCTGTGAGGAGTCGCTCTGGTAGACAGCGGTGCGGGTGCAGTTTAGAGGCAAAACAAGGAGTCCAGATTGTGCAACAAACAGTGTTTTATTCACACTTGCACACCAGAAATGAAAAACAGTCTCTTGGTGACAGTTCACACACAACGGAAATAACGTAGCCAAACAAAAACAGGACAACACAGGTTCAGTCACCTGGGAGGTGTAGGTGCAGGTTCGCACCACGCTGTCGGCCCAGCCGCAGGAGAATCCAGCTTCAGGTAGCCAGGAACAAAATACCTCCTTGCTGAGCTCTTTCCTCCTGGACAGAGAACTCCCAGCCCTGTTAGCAGCTCCAGGATAATCACACTCCCCAGACACAGCTGCTGGCTGCGTTTTATATCCAGCCCAAAACATGGACTGGACCGTGGGAGCAGCCACCCACCCTACTCTTTAGCTGCTCCCAGTAAGAGCCGGCCCGGATCGGCTTTGCAGCCATGCTATTTAACAAAGTCAAACAGCACTAGCTGCTGCAGACAAAAACCCGGCTCTCACCTCACCGAGGCCAGCAACCTCGGTGACACGTACCTGCCATCACATATGACACCTTGCACCTTACCACATACCCCCCTTTGTTCAACCCTGAGGGGTGAACACACGTGAGGCAGTGGACGCGGGACAGGGCATCTGCGTTGCCCTGCAAGCGGCCTGCCCTGTGTTCCACGGAAAACTTGAAATTTTGAAGAGATAGGAACCACCTGGTGACCCGAGCATTCCTCTCCTTGGCCTGACTCATCCATTTGAGAGGGAATGGTCGGTCACCAGACGGAACCTCCTCCTAACAGGTAGTAGCGGAGAGATTCGAGTGCCCACTTGATAGCCAGGCACTCCCTCTCCACTATACTATACCTGGACTCGGCGGGACTGAGCTTACGGCTCAGGAAGACAACGGGATGTTCTTCCCCGTTGACCTCCTGCGACAGTACCGCACCGAGGCCTACCTCCGAGGCGTCGGTCTGTACGACAAACTCCTTGTTGAAGTCGGGTGTCACCAAAACCGGGGACCCACACAGGGCCGACTTCAACGCGGAGAAAGCCTCCTCCGCCTTCTCACTCCAGCTAACCCTCCCAGACTTTCGCCCCTTCAACAGGTCTGTCAATGGCGCTGCTATTGTGGCAAAGTGGGGCACAAACCTCATGTAGTAACCTACAATCCCCAGGAACGACTTTACCTGCCTGGTGGTGACCGGTCGGGGCCAATTACGAATGGCCTCTACCTTAGTTACCTGAGGTTTGATGACTCCCCGCCCAATTACATATCCCAGATATTTTGTCTCCTCTAACCCTATGGAGCACTTCTTTGGGTTAGCGGTCAGTCCGGCTTTCCTCAGGGCATCCACTACCGCCTGCACCTTGGGTAAATGGCTTTCCCAGTCGGTGCTGTGGATGACTACATCATCCAAGTAGGCCGAGGCGTACCGACGATGTGGTCGCAGCACTATGTCCATTAACCTTTGGAAAGTGGCGGGGCGCCATGCAGGCCAAAGGGTAACACCTTGTAGTGATACAGGCCCTGCGGGGTAACAAATGCGGTTTTTCCTTAGCCGACTCGTTAAGGGTACCTGCCAGTACCCTTTAGTGAGGTCCAGCACAGAAAAATAACGGGCTTGTCCTAAACTTTCAACCAGCTCGTCTACTCGGGGCATGGGATACGCGTCAAACTTGGATACTTCATTTAACTTGCGAAAGTCGTTGCAGAACCGCAACGTCCCATCCGGCTTGGGTATTAGGACTATGGGACTGGCCCACTCACTTTTCGACTCCTCAATGACCTCGAGCTTCAACATTAACTGTACTTCCTCCGCGATGGCCCGTCGCCGAGCCTCGGGTACCCGGTATGGTTTTAACCGGATCTTGGCCTGGGGCTCAGTGACGATGTCATGTTGGATGAGAGACGTGCGGCCAGGGAGGTCCGAGAACACATCCGTGTTCCGACTGATGAACTCCCTGACTTCCTGAACTTGTTTGGAAGACAGGCTGTCTGCAATTTTTACCGTGGTTACTGCTTCACAGGCCTCGAACTGTGGGGCTGGACCCTTTCACCTAGAAGCACTGGCCGGGGCTGTGGTCAGTCGGCTGTGTCCCTATCTTTCCACGGCTTAAGTAAATTCACGTGGTACACCTGCTCGGCTTGCGCCGCCTGGCTGGTGTACTTTGTAATTACTTCCCTACCTTCTCTATCACCTCATAGGGGCCCTGCCACCTAGCTAGGAATTTGCTGTCAAGGGTGGGTACCAGAACCAAAACCCGATCTCCCGGATTGAAGTCCCGTACCCGAGCCTGACGATTGTACACCCTACTCTGGGCTTGTTGCGCTGCCTCCATATGCTCCCGGACCAGCGGCAACACCCTTTCCATCCGTTCCTGCATCTGGGTGACATACTCAATTACACTTTTGTAGGGGACGGGTTGTTGTTCCCACGCTTCCTTGGCGATATCCAACAGGCCCCGAGGGTGTCTGCCATAAAGCAGTTCGAAGGGCGAGAACCCAGTAGAGGCCTGGGGCACCTCTCGCACTGCGAACATGAGATAGGGCAGAAGCAGATCCCAGTCCTTCCCATCTCTAGACACCACCCTCTTTAACATATTTTTAGAGTTTGGTTAAACCTCTCCACAAGACCGTCTGTTTGCGGATGGTAAACGGACGTCCGTAACTGCTTTATACGCAACAATTTACACAGTTCCTCATTACTTTGGACATAAAAGGGGTCCCTTGGTCTGTCAGAACCTCTTTTGGCAGGCCCACACGGAAAACATCTCCATTAACTCTTTGGCAATGAGCTTAGCTGAGGTATAGTCGAGAACTACCAGAATGTGTTGGTGGCCCCTGGCAGACTTTAGTACAGGCCCAATTAAATCCATCGCGATTCG
The DNA here is from genome assembly GCA_033119425.1 of Bufotes viridis. Classification (NCBI taxonomy): domain Eukaryota; kingdom Metazoa; phylum Chordata; class Amphibia; order Anura; family Bufonidae; genus Bufotes; species Bufotes viridis. The sequence goes on along the minus strand of CM065595.1, from coordinate 2,531,426 downwards.
CTCAAACGGTACTTCAATAATTGGCAGAGGTACCAGGGGACTACGGAAATGTGGCTGGGGGCTAGTTATCTGACAGGTCGGACAGGACTTACAATAATTCTCTACCTCCTTGAACACACTGGGCCAATAAAATCGCTGCAGTATGCGGTCCTGGGTTTTCTGCCACCCCAGGTGTCCCCCAAGAACATGTTGGTGGGCAAGCTCCATGACAAGCTTGCGATACGCTGTGGGCACCACCAACTGTTCAACAGGTTCGCCTCGGATTTGGTTCACCCGATACAACATATCCTGCAGAACAATAAACCGTGGGAACATTAATTCAGCCCCTGGTTTCTGGGGTTTCCCATCAATTTCCAGCACATTCTCCCAGGCCCTGGTTAGGGTTTGGTCCCGGTGTTGTGCGGTCCCAAAATTTTCCCCGGAGACATTGAGGTCTGCCAACTCAGGTCCCGGTGGCAAGTCCTCCGTGTCTCCCACCATTACACTCAGTGGGGTTGTCTCCCCTCTACCGCTGGAGCAGTGGTCACCCCTACCGCCGGCCCTTCAGACTCAGGCTCCCAGGGTTCTGGCCTTCCAGCGGTATCAGGCCACTCTACTAGGGTCACCCTGTCTCGGGTCCCTCAGATACCTTTATTGCCGGCCACAGCGCCGGAAAACCGGGAAGTCCCTCCCAAGTATTAGTTCGTGTGGGAGTTTAGTAGCGACAGCCACCTCGTGGGTCCACCTACCAGCCGCTGTGGACAAAGTCACTAGTGCAGTGGGATAGTCTTTCAGGTCTCCGTGGATGCACAGGACCCCGACTTTACGGCCAGTATACTCCGCAGGCCGTACAAGTGCAGCCCTTACCAGGGAGACTAAACTCCCGGAGTCCAGCAGAGCCACCGCCAGAGAGTCTCCCACCTCTACCTGACACAGGTGGTTATGGTCCTTCACCTCACGGGTGCCAGTTGCGCACAGCTTCCGTGCATACAGGGAGTGACGACCCCGTAGTTCATATCCATCGGCTCATCCCGATGCGGACAGTCGGCCCTGATGTGGCCTGGCTCCTGACACCTCCAGCATACCACGGGAGGCGGACTCGCAGGGGGTATATTCCGGGCAGGCCGCTCTGTCGCCGGACGTCGGAACTGGGGCAGAGGCCTCCGGGGTTTGACTGACCCCTTCCCCGCAAGAGTCCCCTGCAGGTTTCTGGTGGCCTCGTAGCGCTCCACCAGGTCGACCATCTCCAGGGCATTGGTGGGCGATACCTGGCCGATCCAGTGCTGGAGGGGATAAGGCAGGGCCCTCCAAAAGATGTCCGCCAACAGTCGATCCAGCATGGCAGTGGGACTTAGTAGATCGGGCTGCAGCCACTTTTGCAGCCTGTGCAGCAGATCGTAGAACTGCGGCCTAGCGGGTTCAGTCGTTTTAAAGTCCCACTGGTGGACTCTTTGGGCGCGGACCAGCACGTTCACGCCCAGTCTGGCTAGGACCTCTCCTTTCACAGTGTCATAATCTGCCGCTTGGTCATCCGACAAGTCGAAAAACACCTGCTGGGGTCCGGAAGCCAGGAACGGAGCGACCACCTCAGCCCACTGGTCACGGGGTAACTTTTCCCTCACGGCGACCTTCTCAAAACCGCCAGGTACGTCTCAACGTCGTCTGCGGGGGTCATTTTTGGGATCGCCGCACGGACCGCTTCCGGGCATCTTGGACGTGGTGGGACGCTCCTGCCGCCTGTAATGCCATCACATGTTGTAGCAGTAGTTGGTTGGTCTCCCGCTGCTGCACGTTAGCCTCTATGAGAGCCTTCACAGCAGCCTCCATGTTGCCAGAAACTCCTGCTTGCAGCTTTGCTGGCTTAATATATTCCATACACTTTAGAAAAACAAAACTTCGGCGCTCACGCCAGCCTCACTGCGCATGCCCGCATCCTCCACCAAATGTGGGGAGTCGCTCTGGTAGACAGCGGTGCGGGTGCAGTTTAGAGGCAAAACAAGGAGTCCAGATTGTGCAACAAACAGTGTTTTATTCACACTTGCACACAAAATGAAAAACAGTCTCTTGGTGACAGTTCACACACAACGGAAATAACGTAGCCAAACAAAAACAGTCCAACACAGGTTCAGTCACCTGGGAGGTGTAGGTGCAGGTTCGCACCACGCTGTCGGCCCAGCCGCAGGAGAATCCAGCTTCAGGTAGCCAGGAACACAACACCTCCTTGCTGAGCGCTTTCCTCCAGGACAGAGAACTCCCAGCCCTGTTAGCAGCTCCAGGATAATCACACTCACAGCTGGTGGTGCTGGCTGAGTTTATAAACCCAGCCCAAAACCAGGACTGGGTCGTGGGGAGCAGCCACCCACCCTACTCTTTAGCTGCTCCCAGTAAGAGCCGGCCCGGATCGGCTTTGCAGCCATGCTATTTAACAAAGCCAAACAGCACTAGCTGCTGCAGACAAAAACCCGGCTCTCACCTCACCGAGGCCAGCAACCTCGGTGACACGTACATGCCATCACATATGACACCTTGCACCTTACCACAGGGCCCACTAGCTCAACGCTTGTTGATTGGTTTCCCTGCAGACTTTCAACAAGCGCCATTAAATCGCCGAACACCGAACCTGAACTTTTACAGAAATGTTCGGGTTCGGGTCCGGGTACCAAAAACCTTAAAGTTCGGTACGAACCTGAACTTTACAGTTCGGTTTCGCTCAACCCTAGTGCTTGGCTGACTTTTTGAATCACAGGTTGGGGGCAGACAATGAGCGTCCATTATTTGGGGTCCATCATGAAGATGATGTAGAACCTCTGTCCTTCTGTGTATTGCAGGTAAGCCAAGAGTGATAACTGTGATCGATGATCTGGACGACAGCAGCCACGAGGCCAAGGAAAGGATTCTGATCCATCAGCATAGCCTGAGAACTCTGACCCGAGACATCGTGCTGGTCACCCCAGAGGAGAAGAACAACCAGGGGCTCCTCAGAAGGAGAATGGGAAGCATCAAAGACGCCATCGCTGGAAGTGGGTTATTATCCAGGAATATTCTGTATGGTCTAACGGGCGGGGCTGTGACAACCTCTCGGGCTAGTTGTCAGCAGTAGTAGTTTTGTCTCTAGTATAGGTCCTGGTCATGGGTATGATGATGTTCGTGAGTCGCTGAGGATTTTGGTTGCAGTAGGCCATCAATGTCAGATACGTAACGATGGTGTCCTCTCTTATTACAGGTGTGAGGAGAAGGCCTAGAGAGGTGAGTGCTGGTCACGTATGACAGGTGCAGCTTCAGTCTCATCCTCAGAACAAGGCCTCCATGGCGTGACGTGGACAGACTGGGGTTCTTTATAAATGATGTGCCCCCTGCTTCTGACTCCGGTGAGGGTAGTTGTCTCATGTCCTGCCCTGTCCTGGGGTGATGTGCAGTCTGTCCGGGTGGTAGATAGGAGACTAATGATCACAGTGTTAGGGCTCATGCACACGAACCGATGCACGCGCAACATCCGTGCGGCTGCCGCAGACGGATCCAGACCCACTCAACTTGAATGGCTCCGTGATCCATCCGTTCCACAAAAAGTAGTGCATGCTTCCGTGGGGTTCCGCATCGCATCTCCCGGATCGCGGACGCATTCAAGTGAATAGGTCCGTGATGCGGGCCGTAATACGACCACGGTCGTTCACATTTCCGTGTCAGTGTCATAGCCGTGAAAAAACCTACGTTTAATCCGTGAAGGATCCGTGGTTGGTCCGTGTGTCCGTTTTACCATCCTTGTGTCATCCGTAATTCACTGATGTTGCACAGCTGAAAATTAATTTCCAAAGAATCTCCTATTAGTCTTCATTCAAAAACGGATGCAACACGAACACAACACGGATGTGTGTCAGTGATTTTCATAGACTTCAATGGGCGTGATTGTCCACATCACAGATCAAAGTAGTGCACGTCCCCGTGACCCGCGATCAGTAACAAAAGTACTGAAATGTGAACAGACATATTTAAATCAATGGGTACGTGTGCTGTCCGTGGAAAATGCTGACAGCACACGTAAGTGAAAAACGGAAATGTGAACGAGGCCTTACCAGTGATGGACTGTTATAGGCAACCTGCTTCCTGTCACATGGATATATCCTGAAAACCCAGCCAATCAGAGGACTTCATAGAAGCCAGTCCCTGAGGTGGCGGTACTGGAGGGGGCAGATGGCGCAGGTTCATGTATTGCTGTCATTTGTTACTCCTCTCCTCCAGGATACATTGTTACTCACCTCTGCCAGCAGACATCTCAGTCAGATATGGAGGGCAGGAGGGGGATGAAGCTGCAGCTTCTCTTCCTCCCTGTGTTTGGCTCTGTGCAGCAATCACATGCTGTAGGATCCATCACCTCCTATATGGGTCGTATTTGGACCTCTGATACGCCCCGTTATACCTGGAAGGAGACATCTGATGGGCTGAGAGCACACGGCACAGCTCTGACATCAGAAGGACCCTGCCCACTCAACAGAGATTACAAGAGAGAAATGTGCAGAATCAGCAGGGGGCCCCAAATCTGCTTCCACCCCACAACATCTCCACAGCCCTGGGCCGAGGGAATCTTTTGTTATAACAGATGAGCTAAAATGCGAATAAATGAATTATATTACTGAAACCTTACAATAAATCATATTTCCCTTTCCCAGATGGATTTCATTCCTGTAAATGTCCCCGGGCAGGTGAGTTGTTCCACCGTTGACCATTCATGAGACATCTTAGTGGTTGGGCGGGTCCCTAAAGAAGAAAGACACAATGAAAGGTGCAACATGGGGCGTTACCCAACAGACGGTGTAAATATGCATGATGAAATGTGCTCGCCTTAAGGGGTCGTGCTAGGACCACAACGTCCCTGGAGACTTGGAGAACACTGCGGCTGCAGCCAGACATCCCACCGGAAAATCCAACGAATCCGGTGAAGAAGACTAAATAAGAAGGATAAAGGTGGACTTCACCCGACACTGCCAACATCGGAAGTCAGGAAGAGTAACTGGCTAAGTCTTTTACTGTGTAAAACCCCTAAGGGACCAGTCCAGTCCTAAAACGCGTTGTAGTTTCACACGTTTCCATAAACCTCTTTGACGATTATTCTTCTGCTCTCTGATATTGGCAGCGTCGGATGAAGTCCACTTGTATCCATCACTGGACTTCTCCACCAGGTCACGGATTAGGATCATTACTGTTATTACTTTATTGTCCCCTCTTCGTAGTGACCCTGCGCACACCGCCAGCTGACCTACTTCTTTCCACTCGGTGGGTTCAGGTGACGGGAACGTACTGGAGAACTGATGATGAAGGGACAGTTCTTATATACATTCATGTGAACAAAGTGAGGGGGCAATGTGAATGGGTAAGGAAAGTGATGATGAGCCGTGAAGGCCTCCAATGTCTCCTAGACCAGGGACTCGCAGTGGTAGATACTAGCTGTAATAGCTGCATCAAAGGTCAGAGCCACAGAAATCTTAACCCTTTCATGAATGATCCAGTATTGTTCATCCGCAGAATATTTCACGTGTTATTGCAGAGGCTTGTAGCCTATATTTCCACATCCACCTGTAACTGGGATGGGAAAGTGCAGCCATAGTCATTGACCTGCTATGGACTCCTCTGCAGCCATGTGGGGAAAGTGCAGCCATAGTCATTGACCTGCTATGGACTCCTCTGCAGCCATGTGGGAAAGTGCAGCCATAGTCATTGACCTGCTATGGACTCCTCTGCAGCCATGTGGGGAAAGTGCAGCCATAGTCATTGACCTGCTATGGACTCCTCTGCAGCCATGTGGGGAAAGTGCAGCCATAGTCATTGACCTGCTATGGACACCTCTGCAGCCATGTGGGGAAAGTGCAGCCATAGTCATTGACCTGCTATGGACTCCTCTGCAGCCATGTGGGGAAAGTGCAGCCATAGTCATTGACCTGCTATGGACTCCTCTGCAGCCATGTGGGGAAAGTGCAGCCATAGTCATTGACCTGCTATGGACTCCTCTGCAGCCATGTGGGGAAAGTGCAGCCATAGTCATTGACCTGCTATGGACTCCTCTGCAGCCATGTGGGGAAAGTGCAGCCATAGTCATTGACCTGCTATGGACTCCTCTGCAGCCATGTGGGGAAAGTGCAGCCATAGTCATTGACCTGCTATGGACTCCTCTGCAGCCATGTGGGGAAAGTGCAGCCATAGTCATTGACCTGCTATGGACTCCTCTGCAGCCAAGTTTAATTATTGATTTACATGTGTAACATTTTCGTAACTGTTCTTATTCGCCTTTTGCACTGGTTGCTTTCTGCAGCTTCCGTGATTTACAGTACATAGCAGCTGCAGAACTGGCTGTTCATCTGGCTGATTGACGGCTCGTTCTCCAGCCCCACTCCGATCTCTCCGGGCCTACTTGGATTTTAGCATAAATCGGCTTAGAAGATCATTCAGGGAGGTCAGAGAGGGCTGACGAAGGAGCCATCGATCAGCCAGCCTCACAGACTTCTTTCCATTCTGTGGGGTTAGGCAGAAGGCAAGCAGAGCAAAATTCTTAATTGAAATCAACTACCACCATGTTTTTGTCAATAATAAAAGATGGCTCCACAGGTCCATTGCCTTCCGAGCACATAGCCTCCTGCCTGATCCCCGTCTCCACGTGTCAGCCCTATGAGGGAATGTGACAATAATATCATGATATAGGTTATAAGGGGACGTTTAATACTGACGAGTTCTCATGCTCTTCATATAATGCAGGTTCCAGATGAAGCCAGACCCACGAAGAAGGTAACGCCATCTTTCACTTCTTTCTTAATCATTTTCTTCACATTGACCCTGAGATGTAAGATCTTTGCTGCCACCACGTCTGACCTAGAAGAACTGAGGTCAGTTAGAAGATGTGGAGGTGTTGACTGACAGACCCACAGGAGATTTTGGTTCCTCCACATCATATTAGTGGAAGCAGCTAAACCAACTTCTTCCCGTGACTGAGCCCCCCATCACCCTCAGCGGAGTCACTGATTAAAGTTATCAGGTAGCCCACCATCACCGTCAGCGGAGTCACTGATTACAGTTATCAGGTAGCCCACCATCACCCTCCGTGGAGTCACTGATTAGTTATCAGGTAGCCCACCATCACCCTCAGAGCGGAGTCACTGATTACAGTTATCAGGTAGCCCCCATCGCCCTCAGCGGAGTCACTGATTAGTTATCAGGTAGCCCACCATCACCCTCAGCGGAGTCACTGATTAGTTATCAGGTAGCCCATCATCACCCTCAGCGGAGTCACTGATTACAGTTATCAGGTAGCCCCCATCACCCTCAGCGGAGTCACTGATTACAGTTATCAGGTAGCCACCATCACCGTCAGCGGAGTCACTGATTACAGTTATCAGGTAGCCCACCATCACCCTCCGTGGAGTCACTGATTAGTTATCAGGTAGCCCACCATCACCCTCAGAGCGGAGTCACTGATTACAGTTATCAGGTAGCCCCCATCGCCCTCAGCGGAGTCACTGATTAGTTATCAGGTAGCCCACCATTACCCTCAGCGGAGTCACTGATTAGTTATCAGGTAGCCCATCATCACCCTCAGCGGAGTCACTGATTACAGTTATCAGGTAGCCCACCATCACCCTCAGCGGAGTCACTGATTACAGTTATCAGGTAGCCCACCATCACCCTCAGCGGAGTCACTGATTACAGTTATCAGGTAGCCCACCATCACCATCAGCGGAGTCACTGATTACAGTTATCAGGTAGCCCCCATCACCCTCAGCAGAGTCACTGATTACAGTTATCAGGTAGCCCACCATCACCCTCCGTGGAGTCACTGATTACAGTTATCAGGTAGCCCACCATCACCCTCAGCGGAGTCACTGATTAAAGTTATCAGGTAGCCCACCATCACCCTCAGCGGAGTCACTGATTACAGTTATCAGGTAGCCCACCATCACCCTCCGTGGAGTCACTGATTAGTTATCAGGTAGCCCACCATCACCCTCAGAGCGGAGTCACTGATTACAGTTATCAGGTAGCCCCCATCGCCCTCAGCGGAGTCACTGATTAGTTATCAGGTAGCCCACCATCACCCTCAGCGGAGTCACTGATTACAGTTATCAGGTAGCCCATCATCACCCTCAGCGGAGTCACTGATTACAGTTATCAGGTAGCCCACCATCACCCTCAGCGGAGTCACTGATTACAGTTATCAGGTAGCCCACCATCACCCTCAGCGGAGTCACTGATTACAGTTATCAGGTAGCCCACCATCACCATCAGCGGAGTCACTGATTACAGTTATCAGGTAGCCCCCATCACCCTCAGCAGAGTCACTGATTACAGTTATCAGGTAGCCCACCATCACCCTCCGTGGAGTCACTGATTACAGTTATCAGGTAGCCCACCATCACCCTCAGCGGAGTCACTGATTACAGTTATCAGGTAGCCCACCATCACCCTCAGCGGAGTCACTGATTAGTTATCAGGTAGCCCACCATCACCCTCAGCGGAGTCACTGATTACAGTTATCAGGTAGCCCACCATCACCCTCAGCGGAGTCACTGATTACAATTATCAGGTAGCCCACTATCACCCTCAGCGGAGTCACTGATTACAATTATCAGGTAGTCCACCATCACCCTCAGCGGAGTCACTGATTAGTTATCAGGTAGCCCACCATCACCCTCAGCGGAGTCACTGATTACAGTTATCAGGTAGCCCACTATCACCCTCAGCAGAGTCACTGATTACAGTTATCAGGTAGCCCACCATCACCCTCAGCGGAGTCACTGATTAGTTATCAGGTAGCCCACATCACCCTCAGCGGAGTCACTGATTACTGTTATCAGGTAGCCCACCATCACGCTCAGCGGAGTCACTCATTACAGTTATCAGGTAGCCCACCATCACCCTCAGCGGAGTCACTGATTAGTTATCAGGTAGCCCACCATCACCCTCAGCAGAGTCACTGATTACAGTCATCAGGTAGCCCACCATCACCCTCAGCGGAGTCACTGATTACAGTTATCAGGTAGCCCACATCACCCTCAGCGGAGTCACTGATTACTGTTATCAGGTAGTCCACCATCACCCTCAGCAGAGTCACTGATTAGTTATCAGGTAGCCCACCATCACCCTCAGCGGAGTCACTGATTACAGTTATCAGGTAGCCCACATCACCCTCAGCGGAGTCACTGATTACTGTTATCAGGTAGCCCACCATCACCCTCAGCGGAGTCCCTGATTACAGTTATCAGGTAGTCCACCATCACCCTCAGCAGAGTCACTGATTAGTTATCAGGTAGCCCACATCACCCTCAGCGGAGTCACTGATTACTGTTATCAGGTAGTCCACCATCACCCTCAGCAGAGTCACTGATTACGTTATCAGGTAGCCCACCATCACCCTCAGCGGAGTCACTGATTACAGTTATCAGGTAGCCCACCATCACCCTCAGCGGAGTCACTGATTACAGTTATCAGGTAGCCCACCATCACCCTCAGCGGAGTCACTGATTACAGTTATCAGGTAGCCCACCATCACCCTCAGCGGAGTCACTGATTACAGTTATCAGGTAGCCCACCATCACCCTCAGCGGAGTCACTGATTACAGTTATCAGGTAGCCCACCATCACCCTCAGCGGAGTCACTGATTACAGTTATCAGGTAGCCCACCATCACCCTCAGCGGAGTCACTGATTACAGTTATCAGGTAGTCCACCATCACCCTCAGCGGAGTCACTGATTACAGTTATCAGGTAGCCCACCATCACCCTCAGCGGAGTCACTGATTAGTTATCAGGTAGCCCACCATCACCCTCAGCGGAGTCACTGATTACAGTTATCAGGTAGCCCACCATCACTCTCAGCGGAGTCACTGATTAGTTATCAGGTAGTCCACCATCACCCTCAGCGGAGTCACTGATTACAGTTATCAGGTAGCCCCCATCACCCTCAGCGGAGTCACTGATTACAGTTATCAGGTAGCCCACCATCACCCTCAGCGGAGTCACTGATTACAGTTATCAGGTAGCCTACCATCACTCTCAGCGGAGTCACTGATTAGTTATCAGGTAGTCCACCATCACCCTCAGCGGAGTCACTGATTAGTTATCAGGTAGCCCACCATCACCCTCAGCGGAGTCACTGATTACAGTTATCAGGTAGTCCACCATCACCCTCAGCGGAGTCACTGATTACAGTTATCAGGTAGCCCACCATCACCCTCAGCGGAGTCACTGATTACAGTTATCAGGTAGCCCACCATCACCCTCAGCGGAGTCACTGATTAGTTATCAGGTAGCCCACCATCACCCTCAGCGGAGTCACTGATTACAGTTATCAGGTAGCCCACCATCACCCTCAGCGGAGTCACTGATTAGTTATCAGGTAGCCCACCATCACCCTCAGCGGAGTCACTGATTACAGTTATCAGGTAGTCCACCATCACCCTCAGCGGAGTCACTGATTACAGTTATCAGGTAGCCCACCATCACCCTCAGCGGAGTCACTGATTAGTTATCAGGTAGCCCACCATCACCCTCAGCGGAGTCACTGATTACAGTTATCAGGTAGCCCACCATCACCCTCAGCGGAGTCACTGATTAGTTATCAGGTAGCCCACCATCACCCTCAGCGGAGTCACTGATTACAGTTATCAGGTAGTCCACCATCACCCTCAGCGCAGTCACTGATTACAGTTATCAGGTAGCCCATCATCACCCTCAGCGGAGTCACTGATTACAGTTATCAGGTAGCCCACCATCACCCTCAGCGGAGTCACTGATTACAGTTATCAGGTAGCCCACCATCACCCTCAGCGGAGTCACTGATTAGTTATCAGGTAGTCCACCATCACCCTCAGCGCAGTCACTGATTACAGTTATCAGGTAGCCCACCATCACCCTCAGCGGAGTCACTTATTACAGTTATCAGGTAGCCCACCATCACCCTCAGCGGAGTCACTGATTACAGTTATCAGGTAGCCCACCATCACCCTCAGCGGAGTCACTGATTACAGTTATCAGGTAGCCCACCATCACCCTCAGCGGAGTCACTGATTACAGTTATCAGGTAGCCCACCATCACCCTCAGCGGAGTCACTGATTAGTTATCAGGTAGCCCACCATCAGGGGCAGATTAAGTGCATGATAGGCCCGGGCTGTCTACCCAACTTGGCCCCCCTCCATTTTAGGTTTCAGGTTTTTTCTGTGTGAAGAGGCTGCGGTGCTTTGTGAGCGTCACAGTCTCTTCCTAGGCCATATGATGTCACATTCATCGCTCACGTGGCCGAGGTGCAGCTTTCTCCATCTGAGTGATTGGGGCTGAGCTGCAATACCAAGCGCAGTGCTATCACATGGACAGCGCTGTGCTTGGTAAGGAGCAAAGAGGCTGCGGCGCTCACTGGAACATCACGGTCTCCTCAAACAGGAGTCTGACCCCCATCATTCATAACTCTCTGTGTACAGATGTCATAGATGTTACCTGCAGTCCTATGTAACACCCCACATAACACAGTGATTTATTCTGTTATGTGGGGTGTTACATAGGACTGCAGGGAACATGTACAACATTATCTGCACACAGAGAGTTATCACTGGTATCTGGGCTGTTACATAGGACTGCAGGTGAAAAATTAAAGTTTAAGTTGCCAAATTTAAAATACATATGATTATGATAAAGACTTGGAGGAGAAGATGAGACGCAGGTCACAGCAGTGAGGATACAGCACCACATACCTCTTACATCCAGGGACTTCTCCTGTCATGTAGATCTTCTCTTTCCTCTTCTCCTCCGTCTGACCCAGACCGCCATGACTAATTCTTTCCGCCACATCTCGTCTCTACAGAGTTTGTTACACAGACACGTTAGATTTCTCATAATTGGGGTCATTTATCAAACTGGTGTAAATTAGAACTGGCTTAGTTGCCCATAGCAACCAATTAGATTCCACCTTTCCTTTTCCAGAGGAGCTGTTAAAAATGAAAGGTGAACTCTGTTGCTATGGACAACTAAGCCAGGTCTACTTTACACCAGCTTTATAAATTATCCCAAAGGTCCCTATAGTGTCTACAGCAGTTATAATGTCCCCTAGAGTGCCCCCAGTAATAACAACAACACCTATATTGTGCTCCAGGTAATAATACCTGTATAGTGTCCCCAAAATAATGTCCCCCAATACCCAACACTGCCCTCATATAGTAATTTCCCACACTGCCCCATATAGTAATTTCCCCACACTGCCCCATATAGTAATTTCCCCCACACTGCCCCATATAGTAATTTCCCCCACACTGTCCCCATATAGTAATCTCCCCCACACTGCTCCATATAGTAATTTCCCCTATACTGCCCCCATATAGTAATTTCCCTATACTGCCCCCATATAGTAATTTCCCCTATACTGCCCCATATAGTAATTTCCCCACACTGCCCCATATAGTAATTTCCCCCACACTGTCCCATATAGTAATTCACCCCACACTGCCCCATATAGTAATTCCCCCACACCTGCTCCATATAGTAATTTCCCCACACTGCCCCATATAGTAATTCCCTCACACTGCCCCCATATAGTAATTTCCCCACACTGTCCCATATAGTAATTTCCCCACACTGCCATCCATTAATTAATTTGCCCCCACACTGCCATCCAATAATTAATTTGCCCCCACACTGCCATCTATTAATTTGCCCCCACAACTGCCATCCATTAATTAATTTGCCCCCACACTGCCATCTATTAATTTGCCCCCACAACTGCCATCCATTAATTAATTTGCCCCCAGAACTGCCATCCATTAATTAGTTTGCCCCACACTCTCATCCATTAATTTGCCCCCACACTGCCATCTATTAATTTGCCCCCACACTGCCATCCATTAATTAATTTGCCCCATACTGCCATCCTATAACTTGCCCCCACACTGCCATCCTATAATTTGCCCCCACACTGCCATCCATTAATTTATTTGCCCCCATAATGCTATCCATTAATTTTCCCCACAAATGCCATCCATTAACTAATTTGCCCCACTGTCCTTAATATCTCCCCCAAGTTAGCACATACACATACACAAAAAAAACGGTAATACCTGTATGCTGAATGGTGTGGCAGGCGCGGCGTACATCAGAGCGTGCGCGAGCGCCACCATACAGGCGCGCGATGACGTCATCACGCGCGCCGCACGATGATGTCATCGCGCACGCAGGGCTTCTACCACCACACAGGCCTCAGGCCTACTAGGCCTGAAGCCTATGGCGGTGATAGGCGGCAGGGCAGGGAACTATACGCTCCCATGCCCCGCCGCAGTACGTGGGTGTTCGGGTCGGCGCTGGGCCCCCCAGCGATGCCGGGCCCGGGGCGACCGACCCGAACGCCCCAATTATAATCCGCCACTGCCCACCATCACTCTCAGCGGAGTCACTGATTAGTTATCAGGTAGTCCACCATCACCCTCAGCGGAGTCACTGATTACAGTTATCAGGTAGCCCACCATCACCCTCAGCGGAGTCACTGATTACAGTTATCAGGTAGCCCCCCATCACCCTCAGCGGAGTCACTGATTACAGTTATCAGGTAGGCCACCATCACCCTCAGCGGAGTCACTGATTACAGTTATCAGGTAGCCCATCATCACCCTCAGCGCAGTCACTGATTACAGTTATCAGGTAGCCCACCATCACCCTCAGCGGAGTCACTGATTACAGTTATCAGGTAGCCCACCATCACCCTCAGCGGAGTCACTGATTACAGTTATCAGGTAGTCCACCATCACCCTCAGTGGAGTCACTGATTACAGTTATCAGGTAGCCCCCATCACGCTCAGCGGAGTCACTGATTACAGTTATCAGGTAGCCCACCATCACCCTCAGCGGAGTCACTGATTACAGTTATCAGGTAGCCCCCATCACGCTCAGCGGAGTCACTGATTACAGTTATCAGGTAGCCCACCATCACTCTCAGCGGAGTCACTGATTAGTTATCAGGTAGTCCACCATCACCCTCAGCAGAGTCACTGATTAGGTTATCAGGTAGTCCACCATCATCACCACAACCTTCATCATGACCATCACCAGCATAATCATCATCTCACCCTCATCACTATCATACAGCAGCACTATCTTCACATTCACCGCCATCATGGTCACTATCATCATTAGCACACTGATCATCATTCACACCATTGTCGCCACCATCACCTATTTTTTATTTTAACAGCGCTGCATTTACGTTTTCTGACAAAGAAAAGAAAGAAAAGAAAGAAAGAAAAGAAGTGCAAACATTTATGGAGAACTGTGTGAAGATGACAGGTACGAGGTGTGCTGTGTGTGGAGGACTCTCACGTGGAGCTCCTAGATCTTGCTTCCCCTTGCTCTGTGGCTGCTATCATCCTCCCGACCTGATCCAGGGCAGGAGTGACTAATATGAAGACGTCAGTGCTATCCTATTTCCCAGGAAAGCATTGGGTGGCAGACTGCAGCTGCATCCCCTCCTGCCCCGTCTTCCATGTCCTGTATTAATGTAGACGTATTTCCTGGTGACTTATGAGGCGGCAGAGTCTTCTCACTCTGGTGACCTCAGAGTCCCTGTGTTATCAGATTCCCCTGGAGCTTCGTGTACGGCAGCCTGATAAACTGTGCAATCCAGTAAGGACAATGTTCTAGAAGGTTTCCATTTAAATGTCCTGGGAGAAGATCGGGCTGCCCCTACCGTGATAATGTGTGATACAGAGGCCCCGTAGACAATGGCTCTCCTTCTAATAGGGTATTGGATGCTGGATCTGAATGGCTATATCAGGTTACAGTTACCACGTTGCGATTGATATTTGTCTTCTTCATGTGACTGATTGCAGGTAGAAGGGTCCCTGGAATCACCGTTGGTTCTGGGTTGAGGGTCACTCCTCGGCTGATTTAATTTAAGGCCGGAGAACAATGATGAATTCATTTTGAATTTCAAAAAAGCTCTGAGGACAATTCACCTCGACTGAGATTATTACACCAAACAATTACTGGGTTATTACAGTGCAGAGTAACGTTACACCGAGCATCTGTAGAGTAATACTAAGAAGTCAACATACATACTTAAAGACAGATGACATGAATGTCTCCACCACATCTGAAAGAACATGGAAAAATCCAGAATTCAGATAAAAACGGGCATCAGGAAACTACAATCCAGATAACACATACCGGAATGTGGAGCACAAGGTCCAGCACCTTCTACAATCCAGGGGTAACTGATAAGGCTACCTTCACACTTGCGTTATTCTTTTCCGGCATAGAGTTCCGTCCTCGGGCTCTATGCCGGAAAGAACTGATCAGGCATATCCCAATGCATTCCGAGTGGATAGAAATCCGCTCAGTTTGCATCCGTATGCCTTGCGTTCAGTCACTGTTAGGTGTTTTGGCCGGACATAATACCGCAGCATGCTACAGTATTATGTCCGTCCAAAATGCCTGATCAGTCGCTAAAATGCCGGATCCGACACTAATTCCCATTGACTTGTATTAGTGCCGGATCCGGCATTGCGAAACAACTGAAGGACGGATCCGACCATCCGCATGAAAAGCGGAGAGACGGATCCGTTCTTGCAATGCATTTGTAGACGGATACGCACCCGGATCTGTCTACAAATGCTGTCAGTTGTCACACTGAATGAGCGGATCTGGCAGGCAGCTCCGACTACGGAACTGCCTGCCGGATCACACTAACGCTTCGTGTGAAAGTACCCTTACATTTCCAAAAGCATTATCAGGAAAGAGGTCCACCTGGTCGGAAACCTGACCGCGGCTAATAAAACTTCATTAGTCGGACTGGGGTACCTATTTTTCGGGGCCAACCGTACGGATACATTCAAATATAATAAATAATCTAAGAAGTTTTTTATATGGAGGAGCTGTACACTGAATATATGTATGTAGTGCAGTAAGTCTAATGTGTGATGTGCCACTTGTGCAGGGGTGGGAGACTAGGGGCCCACCGGGGATTCACCTGTACCCCAGTGGGCCAGTCCGAGCCTGTGTAGGAATATATATACAGGTCTGAGTAACCAGACAGCGCGGCCGTATCGGGAGAGTCTTCAGCTGTGGGATCTGTATGACTGGGTATGATAGTTGTCAGGTTGTCACACACAGAACATCTGGTCACCTCTGTGTCTCTTGCAGGAGTCGTCCCCATCGTTGTCATCACCAATAAAAAGAGAGGAGATTTCATTGAATGTGAGAAGGAGTTCAGGCTGATGGGAGCCGAGGAGATTATAGCGATCGAGAACTACACCGAGAGAGACCAAATCAAAACCCTGGGGAGAACCAAGGACATCCTGACCGTCCTTCAGAAAGCCCTGGAAAACGTCAAATACCGTCTGACAGAAGGAAGAGACGCCCGGAGAGACTGGGTGGAAAGGAAGAGGTTCCTGCTGGAGTTCATATACAAGGCTAACAAGGAGAAGAAAGAGGAAGAACAGAGAAGAGCGGAAGTAGATAAAAGACTGGAAGAGAAGAGAAGAGAGGAAGAAAAGAGAAGAGCGGAAGAAAAGAGAAGAGAGGAAGAACAGAGAAGAGAGGAAGAATGGAGAAGAAGATCCTTCCTATGGAGATTTTTCAATTTTTTCTGGCCAAGCAGAAACGCACTGGGCCCAACGTCTTAGAAGCAGCGCTATCTTCACACATCTACATGAATGGCGGCTGCAGGAGGCGTCACCTCCACGTCATTTTCTTCTGCTTCTAGTGAATTATAGGTTGGATGTTGGGGGTTGCAGTTAGCCGCCACCACTGCTATCTCTCTTTATACAGCAATAGAGAGGCCGCAAACTCCTGGCGGCTCCTGTCTCCACTGATCTGTTCTACTCTGTATTACTGAATTCTCTTATTAAAAGGCCATGACGGCTTCTGACAACTGACAACACTGTGAGCACTGGATTCATTCTGATTATTTATTATAATTATCAAATTATAACAGATTTGTAAAATACACTGGTGGTGAGTGTACTGATGCTGGTGGATGGCGGCATACACTGGTGGTGAGTGTACTGATGCTGGAGGATGGCGGCATACACTGGTGGTGAGTGTACTGATGCTGGAGGATGGCGGCATACACTGGTGGTGAGTGTACTGATGCTGGAGGATGGCGGAATACACTGGTGGTGAGTGTACTGATGCTGGAGGATGGCGGCATACACTGGTGGTGAGTGTACTGATGCTGGAGGATGGCGGCATACACTGGTGGTGAGTGTACTGATGCTGGAGGATGGCGGCATACACTGGGGGTGAGTGTACTGATGCTGGAGGATGGCGGAATACACTGGTGGTGAGTGTACTGATGCTGGAGGATGGCGGCATACACTGGTGGTGAGTGTACTGAGGCTGGAGGATGGCGGCATACACTGGTGGTGAGTGTACTGATGCTGGAGGATGGCGGCATACACTGGTGGTGAGTGTACTGATGCTGGAGGATGGCGGCATACACTGGAGGTGAGTGTACTGATGCTGGAGGATGGCGGCATACACTGGTGGTGAGTGTACTGATGCTGGAGGATGGCGGCATACACTGGAGGTGAGTGTACTGATGCTGGAGGATGGAGGAATACACTGGTGGTGAGTGTACCGATGCTGGAGGATGGCGGCATACACTGGTGGTGAGTGTACTGATGCTGGAGGATGGCGGCATACACTGGTGGTGAGTGTACTGATGCTGGATGATGGCGGCATACACTGGTGGTGAGTGTACTGATGCTGGAGGATGGCGGAATACACTGGTGGTGAGTGTACTGATGCTGGAGGATGGCGGCATACACTGGTGGCGAGTGTACTGATGCTGGAGGATGGCGGCATACACTGGTGGTGAGTGTACTGATGCTGGAGGATGGCGGCATACACTGGTGGTGAGTGTACTGATGCTGGAGGATGGCGGCATACACTGGTGGCGAGTGTACTGATGCTGGAGGATGGCGGCATACACTGGTGGTGAGTGTACTGATGCTGGAGGATGGCGGCATACACTGGTGGTGAGTGTACTGATGCTGGAGGATGGCGGCATACACTGGTGGTGAGTGTAGTGATGCTGGATGATGGTGGCATACACTGGTGGTGAATGTACTGATGCTGGAGGATGGTGGCATACACTGGTGGTGAGTGTACTGATGCAGGATGATGGCGGCATACACTGGTGGTGAGTGTACTGATGCTGGAGGATGGCGGCATACACTGGTGGTGAGTGTACTGATGCTGGAGGATGGCGGCACACACTGGAGGTGAGTGTACTGATGCTGGAGGATGGCGGCATACACTGGTGGTGAGTGTACTGATGCTGGAGGATGGCGGCATACACTGGTGGTGAGTGTACTGATGCTGGAGGATGGCGGCATACACTGGTGGTGAGTGTACTGATGCTGGAGGATAGCGGCATACACTGGTGGTGAGTGTACTGATGCTGGAGGATGGCGGAATACACTGGGGGTGAGTGTACTGATGCTGGAGGATGGAGGAATACACTGGTGGTGAGTGTACTGATGCTGGAGGATGGCGGCATACACTGGAGGTGAGTGTACTGATGCTGGAGGATGGCTGCATACACTGGTGGTGAGTGTACTGATGCTGGAGGATGGCGGCATACACTGGTGGTGAGTGTACTGATGCTGGAGGATGGCGGCATTCACTGGTGGTGAGTGTACTGATGCTGGAGGATGGCGGCATACACTGGTGGTGAGTGTACTGATGCTGGAGGATGGCGGCATACACTGGTGGTGAGTGTAGTGATGCTGGATGATGGTGGCATACACTGGTGGTGAATGTACTGATGCTGGAGGATGGTGGCATACACTGGTGGTGAGTGTACTGATGCAGGATGATGGCGGCATACACTGGTGGTGAGTGTACTGATGCTGGAGGATGGCGGCATACACTGGTGGTGAGTGTACTGATGCTGGAGGATGGCGGCATACACTGGTGGTGAGTGTACTGATGCTGGAGGATGGCGGCATACACTGGAGGTGAGTGTACTGATGCTGGAGGATGGCGGAATACACTGGTGGTGAGTGTACTGATGCTGGAGGATGGCGGCATACACTGGTGGTGAGTGTACTGATGCTGGAGGATGGCGGCATACACTGGGGTGAGTGTACTGATGCTGGAGGATGGCGGCATACACTGGTTGTGAGTGTACTGATGCTGGAGGATGGCGGCATACACTGGTTGTGAGTGTACTGATGCTGGAGGATGGCGGTATACACTGGTGGTGAGTGTACTGATGCTGGAGGATGGTGGCATACACTGGTGGTGAGTGTACTGATGCTGGAGGATGGCGGCATACACTGGGGGTGAGTGTACTGATGCTGGAGGATGGCGGCATACACTGGTGGTGAGTGTACTGATGCTGGAGGATGGAGGAATACACTGGTGGTGAGTGTACCGATGCTGGAGGATGGCGGCATACACTGGGGGTGAGTGTACTGATGCTCGGGGATGGCGGGATACACTGGGGGTGAGTGTACTGATGCTGGTGGATGGCGGCATACACTGGTGGTGAGTGTACCGATGCTGGAGGATGGCGGCATACACTGGTGGTGAGTGTACTGATGCTGGAGGATGGCTGCATACACTGGTGGTGAGTGTACTGATGCTGGAGGATGGCGGCATATACTGGTGGTGAGTAGTGTTGAGTGAACAGTTCGAACATAGTTCGGGTTCGTACCGAATTCTGGGGTGTTCGGGACACGGACCCGAACACGAACATTTTCAAAAAGTTCGGGTTCGGGTTCGTTGTTCGGCGATTACTTCCCACTTTCTGAAGGGCTGCACAGCAGCCAATCAGCAAGCGTTTTACTTCTTGCCCTAAGAGCCCATCACAGCCATGCCTACTAATGGCATGGCTGTGATTGGCCAAGTGCAGCATGTGACCCAGCCTCTATTTAAGCTGGAGTCACGTAGCGCCGCTCGTCACACTGCTCTGATTAGTGTAGGGAGAGGACGCAGCTGCTGTCAAGGCGAGATTAGGCAGGGTAAAGTCAGCAACAGCAACTAATGAACGGATCGATCTACAGCTGTGAATGATTGAACTTCTGCTAGTTACCTGCTCGCTGGTTTTTAGGCTGCACAGAGCGTTTTTCTGTCACTTATTTTCTGGGTTGATCGGCGGCCATTTTGTGACTTGTGGTGCGCCAGAAGAAGCTGCCACCAAGTCCATCAATCCATCAATACTATTTTTTTTTTTGCTATATCCTACATCAGGGGCTTGGCTGTGCTAATTGTCACCCCTAGAAACTCAGGATAGCAATTTCTATATTTTATTAAGGGGTTAAATACAATTGCCCAAATACCAATCCCCTAAATCTGGTGTTCCAGCTTTGGCTAGACAAGTATAATACTGTCTGCTGTCTGGCAAAGGATAGATTATTTTCTGGGGTGAAATTCAATTGCCAAAATAGCAATACCATAAATCTGGTGTCCCAGCTGTTGCAGGCCCAGTGTAAATCTGTCCACAAAAGGAAACCTTTCACCCAGGGCCTAAATACTAGCCCTAAAAGAGATTTTCCCCTAAATCAGTGGTTACTGCTGTGCCTGGATTAGGCTATATATATATCAGGGAAACTGTCTGAGCCTCAAGTTATGCAGCAGTCTCTTATGCTGTTTGAAGACTCTGCTGGCAGGGTTTCCCAAGGAAATCCACCTAGCCCGTCCCCAGTGGTGGAAGACATAGAATGCACTGATGCACAACCACTGATGTTTCCTGATGGTGAGGACATGGGAATACCACCTCATCGGAGTCCGCACGTCTCTGATGATGACGAAACACAGGTGCCAACTGCTGCGTCTTTCTGCAGTGTGCAGACCGAACAGGAGGTCAGGGAGGAAGACTGGGTGGAAGACGATGCAGAGGACGATGAGGTCCTAGACCCACATGGAATGAAGGTCGTGCCACTGACTTTCTTAGTTCAGAGGAAGAGGCAGTGGTGAGACCGAGCCAACAGCGTAGCAAAAGAGGGAGCAGGGGGCAAAAGCAGAACAGCCGCCGCCAAGAGAGTTCGCCTGATACAGGCCACCGCCACCAGGGACCGAGCACCCCAAAGGCAGCTTCAAGGAGTTCCCTGGCATGGCACTTCTTCACACAATGTCCTGATGACAAGACCCGAGTGGTTTGCACGCTGTGCCATCAGACCCTGAGGCGAGGCATTAACGTTCTGAACCTTAGCACAACCTGCATGATCAGGCATCTCAATGCAAAGCATGAACTGCAGTGGAGTAAACACCTTAAAAGCAAGGAACTCACTCAGGCTCCCCCTGCTCCCTCTTCTGCTGCTGCCTCGGCCTCTTCCTCCGCCTCGGGAGGAACGTTGGCACCTGCCGCCCACCAAACAGAGGATGTGCCACCGACACCACCACCTGCGTCACCAAGCATCTCCACCATGTCACACGGCAGCGTTCAGCTCTCCATCTCACAAACCTTGGAGAGAAAGCGTAAATTCCCACCTAGCCACCCTCGAGCCCTGGGCCTGAACGCCAGCATTTCTAAACTACTGGCCTTTGAAATGCTGTCATTCCGGCTGGTGGACACAGACAGCTTCAAACAGCTGATGGACATGGCTGTCCCACAGTATGTTCTTCCCAGCCGCCACTACTTCTCCATGACAGCCGTGCCTTCCCTGCACAACCAAGTATCCGATAAAATCAAGTGTGCACTGCGCAACACCATCTGTGGCAAGGTCCACCTAACCACAGATACGTGGACCAGTAAGCACGGCCAGGGACGCTATATCTCCCTAACTGCACACTGGGTAAATGTAGTGGCGGCTGGGCCCCAGGCGGAGAGTTCCTTGGCGCACGTCCTTCTGCCGCCAAGGATCACAGGGCATCATTCTTTGCCTCCTGTAGCCTCCTCCTCCTACTCGGCTTCCTCCTCCTCTGCTTCCACCAGCTCATCCAGTCAGCCACACACCTTCACCACCAACTTCAGCACAGCCCGGGTAAGCGTCAGCAGGCCATTCTGAAACTCATATGTTTGGGGGACAGGCCCCACACCGCGCAGGAGTTGTGGCAGGGTATTTGTAGTGTACGGGAGTTGTACTGCCCGTCACTACAGAAGGGTCACTTGGTTGCTGTCGCTCCTCTCATTTATGGGGAGGCTGGTAAAGGTCCTATTTGTACAATGCAATGTAATTTATGGTATTTAATTCCCTGTTACTGTGAAATGTGCTATGTGCAGGCCGGCTAGGGATGTAATTCCAGCTCTAGTCACTAGAGGGAGCTAGGTAGCCCTAGTCTATATAAGGCCCAGTCAGGGAAAGAAAGCTCAGTGAGTCAGTCAGCTCAGTCTACTCCAGGCCATGAGCCTGTGAAGTCTACACCAGGCCCTGGGCCTGGGAAGGAGTGCAGACCCTGGAGTCTGTGTAGGCCACATGTCTCAGGCCTGAGCAAGTCAGCAGAAATCAAGCAGAGGCAATCCCTAGAGCAAGAGGTACTGTAATGTCAGAGGAGGTACACTGTCTACTGGAGATTCAAGGATATAAGCCAGAAGTAGGGCATTGGGGCCTTGAAGCATCAATTCCAGTCAGGACAAGTCAGGAAGAAAGTAAGGTTCACCTGCAATTCTAAGTCCTGTTGTCTTTCCCTCTGTTATACCTTGCTGGATGTAAGCCTGCTGTAACTGCGACTGTACAAACGTCTATTCTCTGCAACAAGAACTGTGTTAAGAGGTTGCCTGCTGTATTTTCTACGGTTTTCAGTAAAGTTGGAATTCTGTTTTCAAGTTACAAGTCTGCACCTCTTTTATTCCTACTATAAATACGGTGTGCCACCGTTTACTGGCACTGGCGTCACGACACATCGGGGACCCAGCCATAGGCACGTTAAACTACAACACCAAGGGCACCTCACACTGCACCTGGCTGTGGCCCTTCAGAACCCAGAGAGTGCCCCAGAGGAACAGCGTGCCGGCCTCTCCATCACTGGCATTCCCCAGGTTAGTCCCACACTTTGCCCTGACTTGGGGATGCTACATTTTAGCGTCACGAACAGGATTCGCACGTTTTACGGACTGTGAGCAAAAACGTGAACTTTGTGCCTTAACCAGTTTGCCAAGTGACAAAACGCCTGTTTATTTGAAGTGAACTTTGCGGACTTAAAACGTACAGAAAAGTGTCCCAAAAACCTCTAAAAAGCGCTGTGCAGTGTTGCGCTATCAAGAGGAAGAAAATCGCCACTTCAAAGTGCATTTTTGTGGACTTTTATGCTGTTTTACTACCACTGCTTGCTGTCATTGAATTGATGCATCATGGCGCCCAAGATGGCCGCCGGCGCCATTGGACTTCTTCTTGCGCCATCACTGTCTGCAGTGGCGTGAAAATTTGGCGCCAAAACCCTCCAAGAGGGAGGAGAAAACTGTCCCGGGATGCCGCCCCTGTATGTGGACTACAATGTGAGCACCGCCTACCCGATTGCGAAGTATCTAGGGGGCGGGTCCGATGCAGGGCGAGGCCTCCTGAAGCAGGGGGAGGTCCTGAAAGATGTGCTACGTGCTGCCCGGCGGAGTGATACGGGGCTGTTAAAGAAAAGTGATGAGACGTCCCCCGTCCCTGCTGCGACTGAACCGGAATCCAGCTGTGGGAAAGACGCGCTGGAAGAACAGATCGCAACAGACCTTGATGGCCTGCGCCAAGTTACAGCATCCCGTCCAGCGGAGCCAGCAATACTCTACAGACCGGAGCTCAGCTATGCATGTTGCCGCCGACGAGTTGCCGGCCTTAAAGAGGAAGTTGAGCCGGTTGTGACCCCGGGGAGTTCGGTACCTGTTATCGTTTTCCATCCGGATGGCACCCAGCTGTGGCCTGCTCCGCATGATCAGCAGGCGCAAGAGCCACCCTCGTCACTCACAGAGGAGTCAGATGAGTTTGACACGTACCTGTGAGCAGGCCTGCTAGGCCATTTTTGCTCATCCTCACAGGGACATCATACATGTTGCAGGAACTGTCCCTTTAAGTTTGTCAGTCTGGTAGAGCTTGCTGCCAGTTCCCCACGGCCGGTGGCATGTTTGTGAAGATAAGTTGCCACTGTGGAACCACTGCTCCCAGCCTGCCTCTTTCTGTTCCGGGACATCCTGCCTGCTGCTACCATTTTGGCGTCAAGTACTTTAATAAATCCACGTTGTGCTTTTATTCGCACTTTATCCCCTTTTAACCCCCATTTCAGGTTGAAAAGGGTTCTTTTATGTCAGCACTTTAAAAATACGCAGGACTTGCCAGGAAGGTGTTACCCTGGTATTGTCAGAGTCCTGTATTGTCATTTTATGTATGTGCTGCTGACCGTATTTATTGCTCAAATATTTTATCTAAGTCTATGTGCCCAGAGATGGACTCCCTATGTGCGAGCCTCTGAGATATCGCTTTTATGGACTCACTCATTGTCATGGACTATCCTGGTATTCCCTAACATCCGCTGTGCCAGGTCAGCGCCCCAGTTCCATTCACTATCCTGAAGGAAGAGAACGACGCCCTTGTCACCGCACTTCTCCGTTACCAGCTGGACCTGATCATAATTGTCAATGCAGATGGAATTGATTACTGATATGTATGTATGCCTGCATGTTTTCTTTTGTCTCTTTCAGGTGAAAATTCCAGTTGGGCGGTGCCCTGTTAGAGTACGAGGGCGTACTCAGCTTAAAGCAGCGGGGTATGTAGTGTACGGGAGTTGTAATGCCCGTCACCACAGAAGGGTCACTTGGCTGCTGTCGTTCCTCTCATCTATGGGGAGGCTGGTAAAGGTCCTATTTGTACAATGCAATGTAATTTATGGTATTTAATTCCCTGTTACTGTGAAATGTCCTATGTGCAGGCCGGCTAGGGATGTAATTCCAGCTCTAGTCACTAGAGGGAGCTAGGTAGCCCTAGTCTATATAAGGCCCAGTCAGGGAAGAGAGCTCAGTTCAGTCTACTCCAGGCCATGAGCCTGTGAAGTCTACACCAGGCCCTGGGCCTGGGAAGGAGTGCAGACCCTGGAGTCTGTGAGGGCCACATGTCTCAGGCCTAAGCGAGTCAGCAGAAGTCAAGCAGAGGCAATCCCTAGAGCAAGAGGTACTAAATGTCAAGAGGAGGTACACTGTCTACTGGAGATTCAAGGATATAAGCCAGAAGTAGGGCATTGGGGCCTTGAAGCATCAATTCCAGTCAGGACAAGTCAGGAAGAAAGTAAGGTTCACCTGCAATTCTAAGTCCTGTTGTCTTTCCCTCTGTTATACCTTGCTGGATGTAAGCCTGCTGTAACTGCGACTGTACAAACGTCTATTCTCTGCAACAAGAACTGTGTTAAGAGGTTGCCTGCTGTATTTTCTACGGTTTTCAGTAAAGTTGGAATTCTGTTTTCAAGTTACAAGTCTGCACCTCTTTTATTCCTACTATAAATACGGTGTGCCACCGTTTACTGGCACTGGCGTCACGAAACATCAGGGACTTAGCCATAGGCACGTTAAACTACAACACCAAGGGCACCTCACACTGCACCTGGCTGTGGCCCTTCAGAACCCAGAGAGTGCCCCAGAGGAACAGCGTGCCGGCCTCTCCATCACTGGCATTCCCCAGGTTAGTCCCACACTTTGCCCTGACTTGGGGATGCTACATTTTGAACAACAGACCGACCAGTGGTTGCTGCCGGTGGGCCTCAAGCCCGGCCTGGTGGTGGCGATAATGGGCGAAATCTCGTCGCAGCTCTGGGACTAGCCGGTTTGACGCACATCCCTTGCCTGGCGCATGTGCTGAATTTGGTGGTGCAGAAGTTCATTCACAACTACCCCGACATGTCAGAGCTGCTGCATAAAGTGAGGGCTGTCTGTGCGCGCTTCCGGCGTTCACATCCTGCCGCTGCTCGCCTGTCTGCGCTACAGCGGATATTCGGCCTTCCCGCTGACCGCCTCATATGCTACGTGCCCACCCGGTGGAACTCCACCTTGCACATGCTGGAGAGACTGTGCGAGCAGCAGCAGGCCATAGTGGAGTTTCAGCTGCAGCACGCACGGGTCAGTCACACTGCGGAACAGCACCACTTCACCACCAATGATTGGGCCTCCATGCGAGACCTGTGTGCCCTGTTGCGCTGTTTCGAGTACTCCACCAACATGGCCAGTGGCGATGACACCGTTATCAGAGTTACAATACCACTTCTATGTCTCCTTGAGAAAACGCTTAGGGCGATGATGGAAGAGGAGGTGAGCCAGGAGGAGGAGGAGGAGGAGGATGACGGGTCGTTTTTAGCACTTTCAGGCCAGTCTGTTAGAAGTGGCTCAGAGAGAGGTTTTTGCAACAGCAGAGGCCAGGTACAAATGTGGCCAGCCAGGGACCACTACTGGAGGACGAGGAGGATGAGGAGGAGGTGGAGGAGGATGAGGATGAAGCAGGTTCACAGCGGGGTGGCACCCGACACAGCTCAGGCCCATCACTGTTGCGTGGCTGGGGGATACGGAGGACGATGACGATACGCCTCCCACAGAGGACAGCTTGTTCTTACCTCTGGGGAGCCTGGCACACATGAGCGACTACATGCTGCAGTGCCTGCGCAACGACAGCAGCGTTGCCCACATTTTAACGTGTGCGGACTACTGGGCTGCCACCCTGCTGGATCCCCGGTACAAAGACAATGTGCCCACCTTACTTCCTGCACTGGAGCATGATAGGAAGATGCGCGAGTACAAGCTGGTAGACGCGCTCCTGAGAGCATTCCCAAATGTCACAGGGGAACAGGTGGAAGCCCAAGGCGAAGGCAGAGGAGGAGCAAGAGGTCGCCAACGCAGCTGTGTCACGGCCAGCTCCTCTGAGGGCAGGGTTAGCATGGCAGAAATGTGGAAAAGTTTTGTCTCCACGCCACAGCTAACTGCACCACCACCTCATACGGAACGTGTTAGCAGGAGGCAGCATTTCACTAACATGGTTGAACAGTATGTCTGCACACCCTCCACGTACTGACTGATGGTTCGGCCCCATTCAACTTCTGGGTCTCCAAATTGTCCACGTGGCCAGAGTTAGTATTTTATGCCTTGGAGGTGCTGACATGCCCTGCGGCCAGCGTTTTGTCTAAACGTGTATTCAGCACGGCAGGGGGCGCCATTACTGACAAACACAGCCGCCTGTCCGCAGCCAACGTGGACAAGCTGACGTTCATAAAAATGAACCAGGCATGGATCCCACAGGACCTGTCCCTCCCTTGTGCAGAATAGACATTTATAACTGCCTCCCTCAACCATGTATTCTTGTACTCCGGGGCACTTCTTTATTGAATCCTTATTTTTTTTAACTTTACCATGATCTTGCAGTGCAACCCAAAGTTGAATGAACCTCTCCTCAATCTGGGCGCCAGGGCCTAATTATCTGAAAGTGGCCTGTTACAGTGGTGGGTGACATGAAGCCTGAACCTCTGCCATGCGACCTCTCTCCTCTGTCTGGGTGCCATGGGCTAAATATCTGGAAGTGGCCTTCTCCAGTGGTGGGTGATATGACGCATGATTCCTTGGTGTGGGACCTCTCTCCTTTGTCTGGGTGCTGGGTCCGAAATAACTGAAAGTGCCGTTTTCCAGTGGTGGGTGATATGACGCATGATTCCTTGCTGTGGGACCTCTCTCCTCTGTCCGGGTGCTGGGCCGAAATAACTGAAAGTGGCCTTCTCCAGTGGTGGGTGATATGACGCCTTATTCCTTGCTGTGGGACCTCTCTCCTATGTCTGGGTGCTGGGGCCGAAATAACCGAAAGTGGCCTTCTCCATTGGTGGGTGACTTGAAGCCTGATTCTCTGCTATGGGACCTCTCTCCAATTGATATTGTTTAATTTTAATTTTATTTTAATTCATTTCCCTATCCACATTTGTTTGCTGGGCATTTACATACATTTTGCTGCCTTTTGCAGCCCTCTAGCCCATTCTTGGACTGTTTTACAGCCTTTTTAGTGCCCAAAAGTTGACTTCAATGGGGTTCGAGTTCGGGATGAAGTTCGGGTCGAGTTTGGATCCCGAACCCGAACATTTTCGGAAAGTTCGGCCGAACTTCTCAAACTCTATTTGCGGTGTCACAACATCAGACCTGACCCGTCACTCAGGCCTCGGCGGTTTCAACCATTGTGTTGGTTCTGATGCCTGCAGGCCTCACGTCAGTGCCGGCACTACCACAGCCAGGAGCATCTTTGCATGTCATTTGCTTCTTCAGGTCGTGTCACAGCTCGCCATTCACAGTTAGTGTGGTCAATTACATCTGTTGCTAAGGTAGCAAAAAAAAAAGGGGTGTTTAGAGAGAAGAAAAAAGAAAAAAACTAAAATTTCATGGAAAATAAAGTATATGTGAAACTTTATCAGCTTACAAACTCGCTACTTGACGTTTCTTCAAAGACTCCTATAGGTTCAGAGTGTTGGGTGAGTCACGTTTTCAGCAGTTTGCGGTATCACAACGTCAAACCGAACACGTCGCTCAGGCCACGGCGGTTTCAACCATTTTTATTTTATTTTTTCTTCTGATGCTTTCGCTGGCACTGGTTTTGTTACCATTTCTTGGCCCCCAATATAATCATTTTCTCTCCGACTTTCCATTCAGGGGGCCCGGTTCGTGTCTTTCAGCAATTACTGGAAGCAGTAACAAACCAAGGCCTTGCGAGTACTGTGTTGCGGTTCCCACGGCCCACTCGCCACTGGTGTTAGGCGCGAGTATTCGCATGGCGAGTTTGATCTCGAATATTGTGATTTTCGAGGTTTGCGAATATGTCAAATACTTGACCCCATATTCGCAATTACGTATATTCGCTCTTGAGGTGGATAGTGAGTGATAGGGAAAGTGTATCTGGAAAAAATAAAAATATTCAGACACAATGTCCCCGACCTCAGTCGCTCCTTTCACAGTTCCCACTATTCCTGTCACAGTAGAGGATTCATAGGTAACACTGTCCGGCCAATGTTCGTCACTTGAATAATCGCATTAATCTATTCGCGGTTTGCATTCCCTTACCTACCTAGCGTTAACAGGTCGTGTCAGACTCCAGTGCGCTGAGTGTATTGTGGAAATCCGTACATGTCTTTTCGCCCTTCCGTTCACTCAAATGACTCCCGCCATTTCAAGCTTTCTATACGTGTAAAGCTGTTTGAACATTATTAATAACGAACAGTTTTAAGCGCATCGCGAATATTACTTAAAATAATTAATCGCTAGTCATGATATTGCATGCGAAATAACAACTATTGCTAAAACGCGAATGTGTGACGAATGTGATGCGGGTTGTTCGTCAGTACGTCGCGAGGTCGAATGTGGGTCTTTGCGCTCATCACTACTCACACCTCTCAGTCGTGCGGCAGGTCCGCGTGCCGGTGTCCAAATTAGGGTTGTAACCGACAGGCCTTTCCTTCAGGTGAGGTGCGGCATATGCTGCCTCTAGGTACGAAAGTTCCGGCCCATATTATCCGGAAGCCAGGTCAGTGGCGCTCTGCATGTTCATTAGGTTCCTACCTCAGCGGGGTCGAGAGATGTTCTAGCATCCCAGAGGTCGGTCATGTTGGTGCTGTTGGTATAAACTATTGTGTATCATTTAGGTGCGGATTTTTGCCCCTTTAGGCATTCCTCCTACGCAGCGGTTATGGCACAACTCAAGCCGCTTAGCCTAGTTAGGTAGGCAGGTAGACGGTTACGTGTCATGTAGCCCGGCCACAAGTTAGAAGGCCAGTTTATTGGCCTGTATTTGTGGGAGGGGCGTAAGTAGTAAATTTATACCAGGCAGGCTCCTCCCTGGGTGTGTCAACGGTGCTGCGTACCCTCCCAACCCGCCCTTCTTTTTCATAAACACCTTGCAGGGCATGCCCCTTCAGGCATTCCTCCTGCGCAGCGCTTATGACACAACTCAAGCCGCTTAGCTTAGGTAGGCAGGTAGACGGTTACGTGTCATGTAGCCCCGGCCACAAGTGAGATATACACTGGAGTGATAAATACCGGTGTGATAAATACCGGTGTCAGTTGCACCAGGCCATACTGGATCTAATATCGGAGGGGTCCCTCCTGTCCCTATGTCCCCGGTGTTTGTCGTCCTCCATCTTACACCATCAGCCTCAGCTTTCTCTATATAAGAAGAGGCCAGTGAAAGTGAAAGTATGCGCCCCTCCTCCCCGCTCAGCCTCATACTTTCACTTTCACCCTCAGATATAAGGTTCAGCCATTTACAGGAAGAGAGAAGAGCAGACGACGAAGATCCAGAGAAACGAGGTGAGGAGGAGTGCGACCCTGTGCTGTGTGATATACTGTATGTGTGCTGTGTGATATATGTGTGCTGTGTGATATACTGTATGTGTGCTGTGTGATATATGTGTGCTGTGTGATATATGTGTGCTGTGTGATATATGTGTGCTGTGTGATATACTGAATGTGCTGTGTGATATACTGTATGTGTGCTGTGTGATATACGTGTGCTGTGTGATATACTGTATGTGTGCTGTGTGATATACTGTATGTGTGCTGTGTGATATACTGTATGTGTGCTGTGTGATATACTGTATGTGTGCTGTGTGATATACTGAATGTGTGCTGTGTGATATACTGAATGTGTGCTGTGTGATATACGTGTGCTGTGTGATATACTGTATGTGTGCTGTGTGATATACGTGTGCTGTGTGATATACTGTATGTGTGCTGTGTGATATACTGTATGTGTGCTGTGTGATATACTGTATGTGTGCTGTGTGATATACTGTATGTGTGCTGTGTGATATACTGTATGTGTGCTGTGTGATATACGTGTGCTGTGTGATATACTGTATGTGTGCTGTGTGATATACGTGTGCTGTGTGATATACTGTATGTGCTGTGTGATATACGTGTGCTGTGTGATATACTGTATGTGTGCTGTGTGATATACTGTATGTGTGCTGTGTGATATATACGTGTGCTGTGTGATATACTGTATGTGTGCTGTGTGATATACTGTATGTGTGCTGTGTGATATATGTGTGCTGTGTGATATACTGTATGTGTGCTGTGTGATATACTGTATGTGTGCTGTGTGATATACTGAATGTGTGCTGTGTGATATACTGTATGTGTGCTGTGTGATATACGTGTGCTGTGTGATATACTGTATGTGTGCTGTGTGATATACTGTATGTGTGCTGTGTGATATACTGTATGTGTGCTGTGTGATATACTGTATGTGTGCTGTGTGATATACTGTATGTGTGCTGTGTGATATATGTGTGCTGTGTGATGTACTGTATGTGTGCTGTGTGATATACGTCTTCTGTGTAATATGCTGTATGTGTGATATACTGTATGTGTGCTGTGTGATATACTGTATGTGTGCTGTGTGATATACTGTATGTGTGCTGTGTGATATATGTGTGCTGTGTGATGTACTGAATGTGTGCTGTGTGATATACTGTATGTGTGCTGTGTGATATACGTGTGCTGTGTGATATACTGTATGTGTGCTGTGTGATATACTGTATGTGCTGTGTGATATACTGTATGTGTGCTGTGTGATATACTGTATGTGTGCTGTGTGATATATGTGTGCTGTGTGATATACTGTATGTGTGCTGTGTGATATACTGTATGTGCGCTGTGTGATATATGTGTGCTGTGTGATATACTGTATGTGTGCTGTGTGATATACTGTTTGTGTGCTGTGTGATATATGTGTGCTGTGTGATATACTGTATGTGTGCTGTGTGATATATGTGTGCTGTGTGATATACTGTATGTGTGCTGTGTGATATACGTCTTCTGTGTAATATGCTGTATGTGTGATATACTGTATGTGTGCTGTGTGATATATTGTATGTGTGATGTATAACATGCACGTGCTGTGTAATATACTGCATGTGTGCAGTGTGATGTCGTAGTCCAGCTCATACGTGTGATTACTGATGTTGTCGCCGTCTTCCCCTGAATAGACTCTGTTATCAGATTCAGAATGGCAGATTTGTTGGGGACATTTCTGGAGACATTATAGCGGTGACCAGATACAGGGTCATTTCTAGAGAGGGACCCATCATCCTACAAAGTAATCATCATCATCAGGGAGCAGCGGAGGTGGAGATACGTGGGGGACACTGTAGTTATGGAGGACGGATGTCCGTACACTCACCATACATCACCATTAGGCTGGGTACACACTTGAGCGTATTTGATACGCGCGTTTTACAGCACGTTTTTGGCAATAGGAAACATGCGTCGTACGCGTGTTCGTGTGATTGACCACTGTGGCGTCAATCACAATACGCGCGACAATATGCCCCAAAGAAGCTCCTGTACTTCTTTGGGCGTAGGACGTTTTACAGCGCGTTCGTACGCGCTGTAAAACGCTCAGGTGAGAACCATGCCCATAGGGGAACATGGGTTTTCGCCTGTTGAGCGTTTTACAGCGCGTAGGAACGTGCTGTAAACGCCCTACGCCCAAAGAAGTACAGGAGCTCTTTGGCGTATGTAGCTGCGTGATTGTGATTGACGCCACAGTGGTCAATCATACGAACGCGCGCACTGACGCTCAAGTGTTACCCAGCCTAAACAGGGCTAATTGTATGTAATGGGCTCCTCATCTCCCTGCTCTGCGGCACTCTGCTGTCTGGGCGGGGCCTACATCTCTGTTCATGAATAAAATGCCAGGTCTCCAGTGCAGACTGACACATATATAAGAACCACAGACCCTTCACGCGTGGCGGCCTCTGTGGCAGATCTCCTCAGCCGTGATATCTTGTTTTTGTGCATATTCCAGCAGAAGATCATGATGTCCGGAGCAACCCCACGTCGGAATATTCTCCCGATCTGCAGAGGCTGAATACAGATGGTTAGTGGACATCTTGGGAGAAAAAGACTGGCTGGTGGTTCCATTCCTCATCACCAACTCCAACTACAGCCGGTTCTGTGAGGAGGTTGGCCGATGTGCCTTTGGGATCCTGTACCACTCCCGAAACCGCGGACGAGTCAACATCACGGACGTCACTGACTCTCTGTATGACGAGGAAGTGAGGAAAATGTCTGAGGCGCTCGGTAAGTGACTGGCGGTGCTTAGGTCAGCCATTGTGCGAGGTGGTGAGCAGCTTCTTACCGGCCCACATATGGAGGAGAGTCATGATGGATGAGCCGACCAGGGGCCACAGATTATCTGAGGGGCCTCTTCCACCGATGATCGGGGAGGAATGTTCATTCAATATTAAACCCTGGACGAGCCCTCTCATCACAAAGTGACAGGATTCCACCTGCAGCTGCTGTGACAGAAACTAACACGCATCATCACGCTCAGCGCCAACCAAAGATAGTCCCCTGAATACCAGACACGGAGTGACACGAGCTGACCACGTGTGAGAAGGTGGACCCGTCTTCATCCTCCATGGTGCTTGGTAGAGTTGAGCGGACACCTGGAAGTTGGGAAGTTCCACCGAGTTCGGGTTCGGGACCTAAACTTGACCCGAACCCCATTGAAGTCAATGGGGACCCGAACTTTGGGGCATTGAAATGGCTCTAAAAGTCACGGAAAGGGCTAGAGGGCTGCAAAAGGCAGCAACATGTGGGTACGAGCCGGACAAGTGCCCTGGGGGTAGGGGAATCATTACTGGTTTAGAATATTCTTCATTATTTTATATAGTTTATGTTATGCGAAAAATCTTCAATTAAATATGCGCATTAATCGAATCGCGTAAGAGCGTTAAGCAACTTTCCTATTGGGTTGGCTTACTAGACTTGTCGAATATGTAGAACATAGCGCTATATTCTACGTATTCGACAATTGTACCAAGCCAACCCAATAGGAAAGCTGCTTAACCCCTTATGCGACTCGATTAATGCGCATATTTAATTACCGATTTTCACATAACATAAACTATATAAAATATTGAAGAATATTCAATTCCCTAGATATTGCAGCCTTCTCACATTGGCCCACAAGCAAGAAGCAGGCAGGTACTTCTCAAAGTTTTGATATTCACGATTACAATTTTCTATCTGAATATTCGCTGCTGAACGCTAGCCATTAGTAGGCACGGCTGTGATGGCTTCTAAGGGCTGTGAGGAGTCGCTCTGGTAGACAGCGGTGCGGGTGCAGTTTAGAGGCAAAACAAGGAGTCCAGATTGTGCAACAAACAGTGTTTTATTCACACTTGCACACCAGAAATGAAAAACAGTCTCTTGGTGACAGTTCACACACAACGGAAATAACGTAGCCAAACAAAAACAGGACAACACAGGTTCAGTCACCTGGGAGGTGTAGGTGCAGGTTCGCACCACGCTGTCGGCCCAGCCGCAGGAGAATCCAGCTTCAGGTAGCCAGGAACAAAATACCTCCTTGCTGAGCTCTTTCCTCCTGGACAGAGAACTCCCAGCCCTGTTAGCAGCTCCAGGATAATCACACTCCCCCGACACAGCTGCTGGCTGCGTTTTATATCCAGCCCAAAACATGGACTGGACCGTGGGAGCAGCCACCCACCCTACTCTTTAGCTGCTCCCAGTAAGAGCCGGCCCGATCGGCTTTGCAGCCATGCTATTTAACAAAGTCAAACAGCACTAGCTGCTGCAGACAAAAACCCGGCTCTCACCTCACCGAGGCCAGCAACCTCGGTGACACGTACCTGCCATCACATATGACACCTTGCACCTTACCACATACCCCCCTTTGTTCAACCCTGAGGGGTGAACACACGTGAGGCAGTGGACGCGGGACAGGGCATCTGCGTTGCCCTGCAAGCGGCCTGCCCTGTGTTCCACGGAAAACTTGAAATTTTGAAGAGATAGGAACCACCTGGTGACCCGAGCATTCCTCTCCTTGGCCTGACTCATCCATTTGAGAGGGAATGGTCGGTCACCAGACGGAACCTCCTCCCTAACAGGTAGTAGCGGAGAGATTCGAGTGCCCACTTGATAGCCAGGCACTCCCTCTCCACTATACTATACCTGGACTCGGCGGGACTGAGCTTACGGCTCAGGAAGACAACGGGATGTTCTTCCCCGTTGACCTCCTGCGACAGTACCGCACCGAGGCCTACCTCCGAGGCGTCGGTCTGTACGACAAACTCCTTGTTGAAGTCGGGTGTCACCAAAACCGGGGACCCACACAGGGCCGACTTCAACGCGGAGAAAGCCTCCTCCGCCTTCTCACTCCAGCTAACCCTCCCAGACTTTCGCCCCTTCAACAGGTCTGTCAATGGCGCTGCTATTGTGGCAAAGTGGGGCACAAACCTCATGTAGTAACCTACAATCCCCAGGAACGACTTTACCTGCCTGGTGGTGACCGGTCGGGGCCAATTACGAATGGCCTCTACCTTAGTTACCTGAGGTTTGATGACTCCCCGCCCAATTACATATCCCAGATATTTTGTCTCCTCTAACCCTATGGAGCACTTCTTTGGGTTAGCGGTCAGTCCGGCTTTCCTCAGGGCATCCACTACCGCCTGCACCTTGGGTAAATGGCTTTCCCAGTCGGTGCTGTGGATGACTACATCATCCAAGTAGGCCGAGGCGCACCGACGATGTGGTCGCAGCACTATGTCCATTAACCTTTGGAAAGTGGCGGGGCGCCATGCAGGCCAAAGGGTAACACCTTGTAGTGATACAGGCCCTGCGTGGGTAACAAATGCGGTTTTTCCTTAGCCGACTCGTTAAGGGTACCTGCCAGTACCCTTTAGTGAGGTCCAGCACAGAAAAATAACGGGCTTGTCCTAAACTTTCAACCAGCTCGTCTACTCGGGGCATGGGATACGCGTCAAACTTGGATACTTCATTTAACTTGCGAAAGTCGTTGCAGAACCGCAACGTCCCATCCGGCTTGGGTATTAGGACTATGGGACTGGCCCACTCACTTTTCGACTCCTCAATGACCTCGAGCTTCAACATTAACTGTACTTCCTCCGCGATGGCCCGTCGCCGAGCCTCGGGTACCCGGTATGGTTTTAACCGGATCTTGGCCTGGGGCTCAGTGACGATGTCATGTTGGATGAGAGACGTGCGGCCAGGGAGGTCCGAGAACACATCCGTGTTCCGACTGATGAACTCCCTGACTTCCTGAACTTGTTTGGAAGACAGGCTGTCTGCAATTTTACCGTGGTTACTGCTTCACAGGCCTCGAACTGTGGGGCTGGACCCTTTCACCTAGAAGCACTGGCCGGGGCTGTGGTCGTCGGCTGTGTCCCTATCTTTCCACGGCTTAAGTAAATTCACGTGGTACACCTGCTCGGCTTGCGCCGCCTGGCTGGTGTACTTTGTAATTTACTTCCCTACCTTCTCTATCACCTCATAGGGGCCCTGCCACCTAGCTAGGAATTTGCTGTCAAGGGTGGGTACCAGAACCAAAACCCGATCTCCCGGATTGAAGTCCCGCACCCGAGCCTGACGATTGTACACCCTACTCTGGGCTTGTTGCGCTGCCTCCATATGCTCCCGGACCAGCGGCAACACCCTTTCCATCCGTTCCTGCATCTGGGTGACATACTCAATTACACTTTTGTAGGGGACGGGTTGTTGTTCCCACGCTTCCTTGGCGATATCCAACAGGCCCCGAGGGTGTCTGCCATAAAGCAGTTCGAAGGGCGAGAACCCAGTAGAGGCCTGGGGCACCTCTCGCACTGCGAACATGAGATAGGGCAGAAGCAGATCCCAGTCCTTCCCATCTCTAGACACCACCCTCTTTAACATATTTTTTAGAGTTTGGTTAAACCTCTCCACAAGACCGTCTGTTTGCGGATGGTAAACGGACGTCCGTAACTGCTTTATACGCAACAATTTACACAGTTCCTCATTACTTTGGACATAAAAGGGGTCCCTTGGTCTGTCAGAACCTCTTTTGGCAGGCCCACACGGGAAAACATCTCCATTAACTCTTTGGCAATGAGCTTAGCTGAGGTATAGTCGAGAACTACCAGAATGTGTTGGTGGCCCCTGGCAGACTTTAGTACAGGCCCAATTAAATCCATCGCGATTCGCTCAAACGGTACTTCAATAATTGGCAGAGGTACCAGGGGACTACGGAAATGTGGCTGGGGGCTAGTTATCTGACAGGTCGGACAGGACTTACAATAATTCTCTACCTCCTTGAACACACTGGGCCAATAAAATCGCTGCAGTATGCGGTCCTGGGTTTTCTGCCACCCCAGGTGTCCCCCAAGAACATGTTGGTGGGCAAGCTCCATGACAAGCTTGCGATACGCTGTGGGCACCACCAACTGTTCAACAGGTTCGCCTCGGATTTGGTCTCACCCGATACAACATATCCTGCAGAACAATAAACCGTGGGAACATTAATTCAGCCCCTGGTTTCTGGGGTTTCCCATCAATTTCCAGCACATTCTCCCAGGCCCTGGTTAGGGTTTGGTCCCGGTGTTGTGCGGTCCCAAAATTTTCCCCGGAGACATTGAGGTCTGCCAACTCAGGTCCCGGTGGCAAGTCCTCCGTGTCTCCCACCATTACACTCAGTGGGGTTGTCTCCCCTCTACCGCTGGAGCAGTGGTCACCCCTACCGCCGGCCCTTCAGACTCAGGCTCCCAGGGTTCTGGCCTTCCAGCGGTATCAGGCCACTCTACTAGGGTCACCCCTGTCTCGGGTCCCTCAGATACCTTTATTGCCGGCCACAGCGCCGGAAAACCGGGAAGTCCCTCCCAAGTATTAGTTCGTGTGGGAGTTTAGTAGCGACAGCCACCTCGTGGGTCCACCTACCAGCCGCTGTGGACAAAGTCACTAGTGCAGTGGGATAGTCTTTCAGGTCTCCGTGGATGCACAGGACCCCGACTTTACGGCCAGTATACTCCGCAGGCCGTACAAGTGCAGCCCTTACCAGGGAGACTAAACTCCCGGAGTCCAGCAGAGCCACCGCCAGAGAGTCTCCCACCTCTACCTGACACAGGTGGTTATGGTCCTTCACCTCACGGGTGCCAGTTGCGCACAGCTTCCGTGCATACAGGGAGTGACGACCCCGTAGTTCATATCCATCGGCTCATCCCGATGCGGACAGTCGGCCCTGATGTGGCCTGGCTCCTGACACCTCCAGCATACCACGGGAGGCGGACTCGCAGGGGGTATATTCCGGGCAGGCCGCTCTGTCGCCGGACGTCGGAACTGGGGCAGAGGCCTCCGGGGTTTGACTGACCCCTTCCCCGCAAGAGTCCCCTGCAGGTTTCTGGTGGCCTCGTAGCGCTCCACCAGGTCGACCATCTCCAGGGCATTGGTGGGCGATACCTGGCCGATCCAGTGCTGGAGGGGATAAGGCAGGGCCCTCCAAAAGATGTCCGCCAACAGTCGATCCAGCATGGCAGTGGGACTTAGTAGATCGGGCTGCAGCCACTTTTGCAGCCTGTGCAGCAGATCGTAGAACTGCGGCCTAGCGGGTTCAGTCGTTTTAAAGTCCCACTGGTGGACTCTTTGGGCGCGGACCAGCACGTTCACGCCCAGTCTGGCTAGGACCTCTCCTTTCACAGTGTCATAATCTGCCGCTTGGTCATCCGACAAGTCGAAAAACACCTGCTGGGGTCCGGAAGCCAGGAACGGAGCGACCACCTCAGCCCACTGGTCACGGGGTAACTTTTCCCTCACGGCGACCTTCTCAAAACCGCCAGGTACGTCTCA
The DNA here is from genome assembly GCA_033119425.1 of Bufotes viridis. NCBI lineage: Eukaryota > Metazoa > Chordata > Amphibia > Anura > Bufonidae > Bufotes > Bufotes viridis. The sequence continues at coordinate 2,492,925 of CM065595.1, read as the reverse complement.
ACGCCGTCTGCGGGGGTCATTTTTGGGATCGCCGCACGGACCGCTTCCGGGCATCTTGGACGTGGTGGGACGCTCCTGCCGCCTGTAATGCCATCACATGTTGTAGCAGTAGTTGGTTGGTCTCCCGCTGCTGCACGTTAGCCTCTATGAGAGCCTTCACAGCAGCCTCCATGTTGCCAGAAACTCCTGCTTGCAGCTTTGCTGGCTTAATATATTCCATACACTTTAGAAAAACAAAACTTCGGCGCTCACGCCAGCCTCACTGCGCATGCCCGCATCCTCCACCAAATGTGGGGAGTCGCTCTGGTAGACAGCGGTGCGGGTGCAGTTTAGAGGCAAAACAAGGAGTCCAGATTGTGCAACAAACAGTGTTTTATTCACACTTGCACACAAAATGAAAAACAGTCTCTTGGTGACAGTTCACACACAACGGAAATAACGTAGCCAAACAAAAACAGTCCAACACAGGTTCAGTCACCTGGGAGGTGTAGGTGCAGGTTCGCACCACGCTGTCGGCCCAGCCGCAGGAGAATCCAGCTTCAGGTAGCCAGGAACACAACACCTCCTTGCTGAGCGCTTTCCTCCAGGACAGAGAACTCCCAGCCCTGTTAGCAGCTCCAGGATAATCACACTCACAGCTGGTGGTGCTGGCTGAGTTTATAAACCCAGCCCAAAACTCAGGACTGGACCGTGGGGAGCAGCCACCCACCCTACTCTTTAGCTGCTCCCAGTAAGAGCCGGCTCGGATCGGCTTTGCAGCCATGCTATTTAACAAAGCCAAACAGCACTAGCTGCTGCAGACAAAAACCCGGCTCTCACCTCACCGAGGCCAGCAACCTCGGTGACACGTACATGCCATCACATATGACACCTTGCACCTTACCACAGGGCCCACTAGCTCAACGCTTGTTGATTGGTTTCCCTGCAGACTTTCAACAAGCGCCATTAAATCGCCGAACACCGAACCTGAACTTTTACAGAAATGTTCGGGTTCGGGTCCAGGTACCAAAACCTTAAAGTTCGGTACGAACCTGAACTTTACAGTTCGGTTTCGCTCAACCCTAGTGCTTGGCTGACTTTTTGAATCACAGGTTGGGGGCAGACAATGAGCGTCCATTATTTGGGGTCCATCATGAAGATGATGTAGAACCTCTGTCCTTCTGTGTATTGCAGGTAAGCCAAGAGTGATAACTGTGATCGATGATCTGGACGACAGCAGCCACGAGGCCAAGGAAAGGATTCTGATCCATCAGCATAGCCTGAGAACTCTGACCCGAGACATCGTGCTGGTCACCCCAGAGGAGAAGAACAACCAGGGGCTCCTCAGAAGGAGAATGGGAAGCATCAAAGACGCCATCGCTGGAAGTGGGTTATTATCCAGGAATATTCTGTATGGTCTAACGGGGCGGGGCTGTGACAACCTCTCGGGCTAGTTGTCAGCAGTAGTAGTTTTGTCTCTAGTATAGGTCCTGGTCATGGGTATGATGATGTTCGTGAGTCGCTGAGGATTTTGGTTGCAGTAGGCCATCAATGTCAGATACGTAACGATGGTGTCCTCTCTTATTACAGGTGTGAGGAGAAGGCCTAGAGAGGTGAGTGCTGGTCACGTATGACAGGTGCAGCTTCAGTCTCATCCTCAGAACAAGGCCTCCATGGCGTGACGTGGACAGACTGGGGTTCTTTATAAATGATGTGCCCCCTGCTTCTGACTCCGGTGAGGGTAGTTGTCTCATGTCCTGCCCTGTCCTGGGGGTGATGTGCAGTCTGTCCGGGTGGTAGATAGGAGACTAATGATCACAGTGTTAGGGCTCATGCACACGAACCGATGCACGCGCAACATCCGTGCGGCTGCCGCAGACGGATCCAGACCCACTCAACTTGAATGGCTCCGTGATCCATCCGTTCCACAAAAAAGTAGTGCATGCTTCCGTGGGGTTCCGCACCGCATCTCCCGGATCGCGGACGCATTCAAGTGAATAGGTCCGTGATGCGGGCCGTAATACGACCACGGTCGTTCACATTTCCGTGTCAGTGTCATAGCCGTGAAAAAAAACCTACGTTTAATCCGTGAAGGATCCGTGGTTGGTCCGTGTGTCCGTTTTTACCATCCTTGTGTCATCCGTAATTCACTGATGTTGCACAGCTGAAAATTAATTTCCAAAGAATCTCCTATTAGTCTTCATTCAAAAACGGATGCAACACGAACACAACACGGATGTGTGTCAGTGATTTTCATAGACTTCAATGGGCGTGATTGTCCACATCACAGATCAAAGTAGTGCACGTCCCCGTGACCCGCGATCAGTAACAAAAGTACTGAAATGTGAACAGACATATTTAAATCAATGGGTACGTGTGCTGTCCGTGGAAAATGCTGACAGCACACGTAAGTGAAAAACGGAAATGTGAACGAGGCCTTACCAGTGATGGACTGTTATAGGCAACCTGCTTCCTGTCACATGGATATATCCTGAAAACCCAGCCAATCAGAGGACTTCATAGAAGCCAGTCCCTGAGGTGGCGGTACTGGAGGGGCAGATGGCGCAGGTTCATGTATTGCTGTCATTTGTTACTCCTCTCCTCCAGGATACATTGTTACTCACCTCTGCCAGCAGACATCTCAGTCAGATATGGAGGGCAGGAGGGGGATGAAGCTGCAGCTTCTCTTCCTCCCTGTGTTTGGCTCTGTGCAGCAATCACATGCTGTAGGATCCATCACCTCCTATATGGGTCGTATTTGGACCTCTGATACGCCCCGTTATACCTGGAAGGAGACATCTGATGGGCTGAGAGCACACGGCACAGCTCTGACATCAGAAGGACCCTGCCCACTCAACAGAGATTACAAGAGAGAAATGTGCAGAATCAGCAGGGGGCCCCAAATCTGCTTCCACCCCACAACATCTCCACAGCCCTGGGCCGAGGGAATCTTTTGTTATAACAGATGAGCTAAAATGCGAATAAATGAATTATATTACTGAAACCTTACAATAAATCATATTTCCCTTTCCCAGATGGATTTCATTCCTGTAAATGTCCCGGGCAGGTGAGTTGTTCCACCGTTGACCATTCATGAGACATCTTAGTGGTTGGGCGGGTCCCTAAAGAAGAAAGACACAATGAAAGGTGCAACATGGGGCGTTACCCAACAGACGGTGTAAATATGCATGATGAAATGTGTCTCGCCTTAAGGGGTCGTGCTAGGACCACAACGTCCCTGGAGACTTGGAGAACACTGCGGCTGCAGCCAGACATCCCACCGGAAAATCCAACGAATCCGGTGAAGAAGACTAAATAAGAAGGATAAAGGTGGACTTCACCCGACACTGCCAACATCGGAAGTCAGGAAGAGTAACTGGCTAAGTCTTTTACTGTGTAAAACCCCTAAGGGACCAGTCCAGTCCTAAAACGCGTTGTAGTTTCACACGTTTCCATAAACCTCTTTGACGATTATTCTTCTGCTCTCTGATATTGGCAGCGTCGGATGAAGTCCACTTGTATCCATCACTGGACTTCTCCACCAGGTCACGGATTAGGATCATTACTGTTATTACTTTATTGTCCCCTCTTCGTAGTGACCCTGCGTACACCGCCAGCTGACCTACTTCTTTCCACTCGGTGGGTTCAGGTGACGGGGAACGTACGGAGAACTGATGATGAAGGGACAGTTCTTATATACATTCATGTGAACAAAGTGAGGGGGGCAATGTGAATGGGTAAGGAAAGTGATGATGAGCCGTGAAGGCCTCCAATGTCTCCTAGACCAGGGACTCGCAGTGGTAGATACTAGCTGTAATAGCTGCATCAAAGGTCAGAGCCACAGAAATCTTAACCCTTTCATGAATGATCCAGTATTGTTCATCCGCAGAATATTTCACGTGTTATTGCAGAGGCTTGTAGCCTATATTTCCACATCCACCTGTAACTGGGATGGGAAAGTGCAGCCATAGTCATTGACCTGCTATGGACTCCTCTGCAGCCATGTGGGGAAAGTGCAGCCATAGTCATTGACCTGCTATGGACTCCTCTGCAGCCATGTGGGAAAGTGCAGCCATAGTCATTGACCTGCTATGGACTCCTCTGCAGCCATGTGGGGAAAGTGCAGCCATAGTCATTGACCTGCTATGGACTCCTCTGCAGCCATGTGGGGAAAGTGCAGCCATAGTCATTGACCTGCTATGGACACCTCTGCAGCCATGTGGGGAAAGTGCAGCCATAGTCATTGACCTGCTATGGACTCCTCTGCAGCCATGTGGGGAAAGTGCAGCCATAGTCATTGACCTGCTATGGACTCCTCTGCAGCCATGTGGGGAAAGTGCAGCCATAGTCATTGACCTGCTATGGACTCCTCTGCAGCCATGTGGGGAAAGTGCAGCCATAGTCATTGACCTGCTATGGACTCCTCTGCAGCCATGTGGGGAAAGTGCAGCCATAGTCATTGACCTGCTATGGACTCCTCTGCAGCCATGTGGGGAAAGTGCAGCCATAGTCATTGACCTGCTATGGACTCCTCTGCAGCCATGTGGGGAAAGTGCAGCCATAGTCATTGACCTGCTATGGACTCCTCTGCAGCCAAGTTTAATTATTGATTTACATGTGTAACATTTTCGTAACTGTTCTTATTCGCCTTTTGCACTGGTTGCTTTCTGCAGCTTCCGTGATTTACAGTACATAGCAGCTGCAGAACTGGCTGTTCATCTGGCTGATTGACGGCTCGTTCTCCAGCCCCACTCCGATCTCTCCGGGCCTACTTGGATTTTAGCATAAATCGGCTTAGAAGATCATTCAGGGAGGTCAGAGAGGGCTGACGAAGGAGCCATCGATCAGCCAGCCTCACAGACTTCTTTCCATTCTGTGGGGTTAGGCAGAAGGCAAGCAGAGCAAAATTCTTAATTGAAATCAACTACCACCATGTTTTTGTCAATAATAAAAGATGGCTCCACAGGTCCATTGCCTTCCGAGCACATAGCCTCCTGCCTGATCCCCGTCTCCACGTGTCAGCCCTATGAGGGAATGTGACAATAATATCATGATATAGGTTATAAGGGGACGTTTAATACTGACGAGTTCTCATGCTCTTCATATAATGCAGGTTCCAGATGAAGCCAGACCCACGAAGAAGGTAACGCCATCTTTCACTTCTTTCTTAATCATTTTCTTCACATTGACCCTGAGATGTAAGATCTTTGCTGCCACCACGTCTGACCTAGAAGAACTGAGGTCAGTTAGAAGATGTGGAGGTGTTGACTGACAGACCCACAGGAGATTTTGGTTCCTCCACATCATATTAGTGGAAGCAGCTAAACCAACTTCTTCCCGTGACTGAGCCCCCCATCACCCTCAGCGGAGTCACTGATTAAAGTTATCAGGTAGCCCACCATCACCGTCAGCGGAGTCACTGATTACAGTTATCAGGTAGCCCACCATCACCCTCCGTGGAGTCACTGATTAGTTATCAGGTAGCCCACCATCACCCTCAGAGCGGAGTCACTGATTACAGTTATCAGGTAGCCCCCATCGCCCTCAGCGGAGTCACTGATTAGTTATCAGGTAGCCCACCATCACCCTCAGCGGAGTCACTGATTAGTTATCAGGTAGCCCATCATCACCCTCAGCGGAGTCACTGATTACAGTTATCAGGTAGCCCCCATCACCCTCAGCGGAGTCACTGATTACAGTTATCAGGTAGCCACCATCACCGTCAGCGGAGTCACTGATTACAGTTATCAGGTAGCCCACCATCACCCTCCGTGGAGTCACTGATTAGTTATCAGGTAGCCCACCATCACCCTCAGAGCGGAGTCACTGATTACAGTTATCAGGTAGCCCCCATCGCCCTCAGCGGAGTCACTGATTAGTTATCAGGTAGCCCACCATTACCCTCAGCGGAGTCACTGATTAGTTATCAGGTAGCCCATCATCACCCTCAGCGGAGTCACTGATTACAGTTATCAGGTAGCCCACCATCACCCTCAGCGGAGTCACTGATTACAGTTATCAGGTAGCCCACCATCACCCTCAGCGGAGTCACTGATTACAGTTATCAGGTAGCCCACCATCACCATCAGCGGAGTCACTGATTACAGTTATCAGGTAGCCCCCATCACCCTCAGCAGAGTCACTGATTACAGTTATCAGGTAGCCCACCATCACCCTCCGTGGAGTCACTGATTACAGTTATCAGGTAGCCCACCATCACCCTCAGCGGAGTCACTGATTAAAGTTATCAGGTAGCCCACCATCACCCTCAGCGGAGTCACTGATTACAGTTATCAGGTAGCCCACCATCACCCTCCGTGGAGTCACTGATTAGTTATCAGGTAGCCCACCATCACCCTCAGAGCGGAGTCACTGATTACAGTTATCAGGTAGCCCCCATCGCCCTCAGCGGAGTCACTGATTAGTTATCAGGTAGCCCACCATCACCCTCAGCGGAGTCACTGATTACAGTTATCAGGTAGCCCATCATCACCCTCAGCGGAGTCACTGATTACAGTTATCAGGTAGCCCACCATCACCCTCAGCGGAGTCACTGATTACAGTTATCAGGTAGCCCACCATCACCCTCAGCGGAGTCACTGATTACAGTTATCAGGTAGCCCACCATCACCATCAGCGGAGTCACTGATTACAGTTATCAGGTAGCCCCCATCACCCTCAGCAGAGTCACTGATTACAGTTATCAGGTAGCCCACCATCACCCTCCGTGGAGTCACTGATTACAGTTATCAGGTAGCCCACCATCACCCTCAGCGGAGTCACTGATTACAGTTATCAGGTAGCCCACCATCACCCTCAGCGGAGTCACTGATTAGTTATCAGGTAGCCCCCATCACCCTCAGCGGAGTCACTGATTACAGTTATCAGGTAGCCCACCATCACCCTCAGCGGAGTCACTGATTACAATTATCAGGTAGCCCACTATCACCCTCAGCGGAGTCACTGATTACAATTATCAGGTAGTCCACCATCACCCTCAGCGGAGTCACTGATTAGTTATCAGGTAGCCCACCATCACCCTCAGCGGAGTCACTGATTACAGTTATCAGGTAGCCCACTATCACCCTCAGCAGAGTCACTGATTACAGTTATCAGGTAGCCCACCATCACCCTCAGCGGAGTCACTGATTAGTTATCAGGTAGCCCACATCACCCTCAGCGGAGTCACTGATTACTGTTATCAGGTAGCCCCCATCACGCTCAGCGGAGTCACTCATTACAGTTATCAGGTAGCCCACCATCACCCTCAGCGGAGTCACTGATTAGTTATCAGGTAGCCCACCATCACCCTCAGCAGAGTCACTGATTACAGTCATCAGGTAGCCCACCATCACCCTCAGCGGAGTCACTGATTACAGTTATCAGGTAGCCCACATCACCCTCAGCGGAGTCACTGATTACTGTTATCAGGTAGTCCACCATCACCCTCAGCAGAGTCACTGATTAGTTATCAGGTAGCCCACCATCACCCTCAGCGGAGTCACTGATTACAGTTATCAGGTAGCCCACATCACCCTCAGCGGAGTCACTGATTACTGTTATCAGGTAGCCCACCATCACCCTCAGCGGAGTCCCTGATTACAGTTATCAGGTAGTCCACCATCACCCTCAGCAGAGTCACTGATTAGTTATCAGGTAGCCCACATCACCCTCAGCGGAGTCACTGATTACTGTTATCAGGTAGTCCACCATCACCCTCAGCAGAGTCACTGATTAGTTATCAGGTAGCCCACCATCACCCTCAGCGGAGTCCCTGATTACAGTTATCAGGTAGTCCACCATCACCCTCAGCGGAGTCACTTATTACAGTTATCAGGTAGCCCACATCACCCTCAGCGGAGTCACTGATTACTGTTATCAGGTAGCCCACCATCACCCTCAGCGGAGTCCCTGATTACAGTTATCAGGTAGTCCACCATCACCCTCAGCGGAGTCACTTATTACAGTTATCAGGTAGCCCACCATCACCCTCAGCGGAGTCACTGATTAGTTATCAGGTAGCCCACCATCACCCTCAGCGGAGTCACTGATTACAGTTATCAGGTAGCCCACCATCACTCTCAGCGGAGTCACTGATTAGTTATCAGGTAGTCCACCATCACCCTCAGCGGAGTCACTGATTACAGTTATCAGGTAGCCCCCATCACCCTCAGCGGAGTCACTGATTACAGTTATCAGGTAGCCCACCATCACCCTCAGCGGAGTCACTGATTACAGTTATCAGGTAGCCTACCATCACTCTCAGCGGAGTCACTGATTAGTTATCAGGTAGTCCACCATCACCCTCAGCGGAGTCACTGATTAGTTATCAGGTAGCCCACCATCACCCTCAGCGGAGTCACTGATTACAGTTATCAGGTAGTCCACCATCACCCTCAGCGGAGTCACTGATTACAGTTATCAGGTAGCCCACCATCACCCTCAGCGGAGTCACTGATTACAGTTATCAGGTAGCCCACCATCACCCTCAGCGGAGTCACTGATTAGTTATCAGGTAGCCCACCATCACCCTCAGCGGAGTCACTGATTACAGTTATCAGGTAGCCCACCATCACCCTCAGCGGAGTCACTGATTAGTTATCAGGTAGCCCACCATCACCCTCAGCGGAGTCACTGATTACAGTTATCAGGTAGTCCACCATCACCCTCAGCGGAGTCACTGATTACAGTTATCAGGTAGCCCACCATCACCCTCAGCGGAGTCACTGATTAGTTATCAGGTAGCCCACCATCACCCTCAGCGGAGTCACTGATTACAGTTATCAGGTAGCCCACCATCACCCTCAGCGGAGTCACTGATTAGTTATCAGGTAGCCCACCATCACCCTCAGCGGAGTCACTGATTACAGTTATCAGGTAGTCCACCATCACCCTCAGCGCAGTCACTGATTACAGTTATCAGGTAGCCCATCATCACCCTCAGCGGAGTCACTGATTACAGTTATCAGGTAGCCCACCATCACCCTCAGCGGAGTCACTGATTACAGTTATCAGGTAGCCCACCATCACCCTCAGCGGAGTCACTGATTAGTTATCAGGTAGTCCACCATCACCCTCAGCGCAGTCACTGATTACAGTTATCAGGTAGCCCACCATCACCCTCAGCGGAGTCACTTATTACAGTTATCAGGTAGCCCACCATCACCCTCAGCGGAGTCACTGATTACAGTTATCAGGTAGCCCACCATCACCCTCAGCGGAGTCACTGATTACAGTTATCAGGTAGCCCACCATCACCCTCAGCGGAGTCACTGATTACAGTTATCAGGTAGCCCACCATCACCCTCAGCGGAGTCACTGATTAGTTATCAGGTAGCCCACCATCAGGGGCAGATTAAGTGCATGATAGGCCCGGGGCTGTCTACCCAACTTGGCCCCCCCCCCCCTCCATTTTAGGTTTCAGGTTTTTTTTCTGTGTGAAGAGGCTGCGGTGCTTTGTGAGCGTCACAGTCTCTTCCTAGGCCATATGATGTCACATTCATCGTTCACGTGGCCGAGGTGCAGCTTTCTCCCATCTGAGTGATTGGGGCTGAGCTGCAATACCAAGCGCAGTGCTATCACATGGACAGCGCTGTGCTTGGTAAGGAGCAAAGAGGCTGCGGCGCTCACTGGAACATCACGGTCTCCTCAAACAGGAGTCTGACCCCCACCATCTCATAACTCTCTGTGTACAGATGTCATAGATGTTACCTGCAGTCCTATGTAACACCCCACATAACACAGTGATTTATTCTGTTATGTGGGGTGTTACATAGGACTGCAGGGAACATGTACAACATTATCTGCACACAGAGAGTTATCACTGGTATCTGGGCTGTTACATAGGACTGCAGGTGAAAAATTAAAGTTTAAGTTGCCAAATTTAAAATACATATGATTATGATAAAGACTTGGAGGAGAAGATGAGACGCAGGTCACAGCAGTGAGGATACAGCACCACATACCTCTTACATCCAGGGACTTCTCCTGTCATGTAGATCTTCTCTTTCCTCTTCTCCTCCGTCTGACCCAGACCGCCATGACTAATTCTTTCCAGCCACATCTCGTCTCTACAGAGTTTGTTACACAGACACGTTAGATTTCTCATAATTGGGGTCATTTATCAAACTGGTGTAAATTAGAACTGGCTTAGTTGCCCATAGCAACCAATTAGATTCCACCTTTCCTTTTCCAGAGGAGCTGTTAAAAATGAAAGGTGAACTCTGTTGCTATGGACAACTAAGCCAGGTCTACTTTACACCAGCTTTATAAATTATCCCAAAGGTCCCTATAGTGTCTACAGCAGTTATAATGTCCCCTAGAGTGCCCCCAGTAATAACAACAACACCCTATATTGTGCTCCAGGTAATAATACCTGTATAGTGTCCCCAAAAATAATGTCCCCCAATACCCAACACTGCCCTCATATAGTAATTTCCCCACACTGCCCCCATATAGTAATTTCCCCCACACTGCCCCATATAGTAATTTCTCCCACACTGCCCCCATATAGTAATTTCCCCTCACACTGCCCCCATATAGTAATTTCCCCCACACTGCCCCATATAGTAATTTCTCCCACACTGCCCCCATATAGTAATTTCCCCTCACACTGCCCCCATATAGTAATTTCTCCCACACTGCCCCCATATAGTAATTTCCCCACACTGTCCCATATAGTAATCACCCCCACACTGCTCCATATAGTAATTTCCCCTATACTGCCCCCATATAGTAATTTCCCCTATACTGCCCCCATATAGTAATTTCCCCTATACTGCTCCATATAGTAATTTCCCCCACACTGCCCCCATATAGTAATTTCCCCCACACTGTCCCATATAGTAATCACCCCCACACTGCCCCATATAGTAATTCCCCCACACTGCCCCCATATAGTAATTTCCCCCACACTGCCCCATATAGTAATTCCCCTCACACTGCCCCCATATAGTAATTTCCCCACACTGTCCCATATAGTAATTTCCCCACACTGCCATCCATTAATTAATTTGCCCCCACACTGCCATCCAATAATTAATTTGCCCCCACACTGCCATCTATTAATTTGCCCCCACAACTGCCATCCATTAATTAATTTGCCCCCACACTGCCATCTATTAATTTGCCCCCACAACTGCCATCCATTAATTAATTTGCCCCCAGAACTGCCATCCATTAATTAGTTTGCCCCACACTCTCATCCATTAATTTGCCCCCACACTGCCATCTATTAATTTGCCCCCACACTGCCATCCATTAATTAATTTGCCCCATACTGCCATCCTATAACTTGCCCCCACACTGCCATCCTATAATTTGCCCCCACACTGCCATCCATTAATTTATTTGCCCCCATAATGCTATCCATTAATTTTCCCCACAAATGCCATCCATTAACTAATTTGCCCCACTGTCCCTTAATATCTCCCCCAAGTTAGCACATACACATACACATAAAAAAACGGTAATACTTACCTGTATGCTGAATGGTGTGGCAGGCGCGCGTGACATCAGAGCGTGCGCGAGCGCCACCATACAGGCGCGCGATGACGTCATCACGCGCGCGCCGCACGATGATGTCATCGCGCACGCAGGGCTTCTACCACCACACAGGCCTCAGGCCTACTAGGCCTGAAGCCTATGGCGGTGATAGGCGGCAGGGCAGGGAACTATACGCTCCCATGCCCCGCCGCAGTACGTGGGTGTTCGGGTCGGCGCTGGGCCCCCAGCGATGCCGGGCCCGGGCGACCGACCCGACGCCCCAATTATAATCCGCCACTGCCCACCATCACTCTCAGCGGAGTCACTGATTAGTTATCAGGTAGTCCACCATCACCCTCAGCGGAGTCACTGATTACAGTTATCAGGTAGCCCACCATCACCCTCAGCGGAGTCACTGATTACAGTTATCAGGTAGCCCCCATCACCCTCAGCGGAGTCACTGATTACAGTTATCAGGTAGGCCACCATCACCCTCAGCGGAGTCACTGATTACAGTTATCAGGTAGCCCATCATCACCCTCAGCGCAGTCACTGATTACAGTTATCAGGTAGCCCACCATCACCCTCAGCGGAGTCACTGATTACAGTTATCAGGTAGCCCACCATCACCCTCAGCGGAGTCACTGATTACAGTTATCAGGTAGTCCACCATCACCCTCAGTGGAGTCACTGATTACAGTTATCAGGTAGCCCCCATCACGCTCAGCGGAGTCACTGATTACAGTTATCAGGTAGCCCACCATCACCCTCAGCGGAGTCACTGATTACAGTTATCAGGTAGCCCCCATCACGCTCAGCGGAGTCACTGATTACAGTTATCAGGTAGCCCACCATCACTCTCAGCGGAGTCACTGATTAGTTATCAGGTAGTCCACCATCACCCTCAGCAGAGTCACTGATTAGTTATCAGGTAGCCCACCATCACTCTCAGCGGAGTCACTGATTACAGTTATCAGGTAGCCCACCATCACCCTCAGCGGAGTCACTGATTACAGTTATCAGGTAGCCCCCATCACCCTCAGTGCAGTCACTGATTACAGTTATCAGGTAGCCCACCATCACCCTCAGCGGAGTCACTGATTAGTTATCAGGTAGCCCACCATCACCCTCAGCGCAGTCACTGATTACAGTTATCAGGTAGCCCACCATCACCCTCAGCGAAGTCACTCATTACAGTTATCAGGTAGCCCACCATCACCCTCAGCGCAGTCACTGATTACAGTTATCAGGTAGCCCACCATCACCCTCAGCGCAGTCACTGATTACAGTTATCAGGTAGCCCACCATCACCCTCAGCGCAGTCACTGATTACAGTCATCAGGTAGCCCACCATCACCCTCAGCGGAGTCACTGATTACAGTTATCAGGTAGCCCACCATCACCCTCAGCGGAGTCACTGATTACAGTTATCAGGTAGCCCACCATCACCCTCAGCGCAGTCACTAATTACAGTTATCAGGTAGCCCACCATCACCCTCAGCGGAGTCACTGATTACAGTCATCAGGTAGCCCACCATCACTCTCAGCGGAGTCACTGATTACAGTTATCAGGTAGCCCACCATCACCCTCCGTGGAGTCACTGATTAGTTATCAGGTAGCCCACCATCACCCTCAGCGGAGTCACTTATTACAGTTATCAGGTAGCCCACCATCACCCTCAGCGAAGTCACTGATTACAGTTATCAGGTAGCCCACCATCACCCTCAGCGGAGTCACTGATTAGTTATCAGGTAGCCCACCATCACCCTCCGTGGAGTCACTGATTAGTTATCAGGTAGTCCACCATCACCCTCAGCGGAGTCACTGATTACAGTTATCACATAGCCCACCATCACCCTCAGCGCAGTCACTGATTACAGTTATCAGGTAGCCCACCATCACCCTCAGAGGACTCACTGATTACAGTTATCAGGTAGCCCACCATCACCCTCAGAGGACTCACTGATTACAGTTATCAGGTAGCCCACCATCACCCTCAGCGGAATCACTGATTACAGTTATCAGGTAGCCCACCATCACTCTCAGCGGAGTCACTGATTAGTTATCAGGTAGTCCACCATCACCCTCAGCGGAGTCACTGATTACAGTTATCAGGTAGCCCACCATCACCCTCAGCGGAGTCACTGATTACAGTTATCAGGTAGCCCACCATCACCCTCAGCGGAGTCACTGATTACAGTTATCAGGTAGCCCACCATCACCCTCAGAGGAGTCACTGATTACAGTTATCAGGTAGCCCCCATCACCCTCAGCAGAGTCACTGATTAGTTATCAGGTAGCCCCCCATCACCCTCAGCGGAGTCACTGATTACAGTTATCAGGTAGCCCCCATCACCCTCAGCGGAGTCCCTGAGAACAGTTATCAGGTAGCCCACCATCACCCTCAGCGGAGTCACTGATTACAGTCATCAGGTAGCCCACCATCACCCTCAGAGGACTCACTGATTACAGTTATCAGGTAGCCCATCATCACCCTCAGCGGAGTCACTGATTACAGTTATCAGGTAGCCCATCATCACCCTCAGCGGAGTCAGTGATTAGTCATCAGGTAGCCCACCATCACCCTCAGCGAAGTCACTGATTACAGTTATCAGGTAGCCCACCATCACCCTCAGCGGAGTCACTGATTACAGTTATCAGGTAGCCCACCATCACCCTCAGCGGAGTCACTGATTACAGTTATCAGGTAGCCCACCATCACCCTCAGCGCAGTCACTGATTACAGTTATCAGGTAGCCCACCATCACCCTCAGCGGAGTCACTGATTAGTTATCAGGTAGCCCACCATCACCCTCAGCGGAGTCACTGATTACAGTTATCAGGTAGCCCACCATCACCCTCGGCGGAGTCACTGATTACAGTCATCAGGTAGCCCACCATCACCCTCAGCGGAGTCACTGATTACAGTTATCAGGTAGCCCACCATCACCCTCAGAGGACTCACTGATTACAGTTATCAGGTAGCCCACCATCACCCTCAGCGGTGTCACTGATTACAGTTATCAGGTAGCCCACCATCACCCTCAGCGGAGTCACTGATTAGTTATCAGGTAGCCCACCATCACCCTCAGCGGAGTCACTGATTAGTTATCAGGTAGCCCATCATCACCCTCAGCGGAGTCAATGATTAGTCATCAGGTAGCCCACCATCACCCTCAGCGGAGTCACTGATTACAGTTATCAGGTAGCCCACCATCACCCTCAGTGGAGTCACTGATTACAGATATCAGGTAGCCCACCATCACTCTCAGCGGAGTCACTGATTACAGTTATCAGGTAGCCCACCATCACCCTCAGCGCAGTCACTGATTACAGATATCAGGTAGCCCACCATCACTCTCAGCGGAGTCACTGATTACAGTCATCAGGTAGCCAACCATCACCCTCAGCGGAGTCACTGATTACAGTTATCAGGTAGCCAACCATCACCCTCAGCAGAGTCACTGATTACATTTATCAGGTAGCCCATCATCACCCTCAGCGGAGTCAATGATTAGTCATCAGGTAGCATAACATCACCCTCAGCGCAGTCACTGATTACAGTTATCAGGTAGCCCACCATCACCCTCAGCGGAGTCACTGATTACAGTTATCAGGTAGCCCACCATCACCCTCAGAGGACTCACTGATTACAGTTATCAGGTAGCCCACCATCACCCTCAGCGGAGTCACTGATTAGTTATCAGGTATCCCACCATCACCCTCAGCGGAGTCACTGATTACAGTTATCAGGTAGCCCACCATCACCCTCAGCGGAGTCACTGATTAGTTATCAGGTAGCCCCCCATCACCCTCAGCGGAGTCACTGATTACAGTTATCAGGTAGCCCACCATCACCCTCAGCGGAGTCACTGATTAGTTATCAGGTAGTCCACCATCACCCTCAGCGGAGTCACTGATTAGTTATCAGGTAGCCCACCATCACCCTCAGCGGAGTCACTGATTACAGTTATCAGGTAGCCCACCATCACCCTCAGCGGAGTCACTGATTAGTTATCAGGTAGCCCACCATCACCCTCAGAGGAGTCACTGATTAGTTATCAGGTAGCCCCCCATCACCCTCAGCGGAGTCACTGATTACAGTTATCAGGTAGCCCACCATCACCCTCAGCGGAGTCACTGATTACAGTTATCAGGTAGCCCACCATCGCCCTCAGCGGAGTCACTGATTACAGTTATCAGGTAGCCCACCATCACCCTCAGTGGAGTCACTGATTAGTTATCAGGTAGCCCACCATCAATCTCAGCGGAGTCACTGATTAGTTATCAGGTAGCCCACCATCACCCTCAGCGGAGTCACAGATTACAGTTATCAGGTAGCCCATCATCACACTCAGCGGAGTCAATGACTAGTCATCAGGTAGCCCACCATCACCCTCAGCGGAGTCACTGATTACAGTTATCAGGTAGCCCACCATCACCCTCAGCGGAGTCACTTATTACAGTTATCAGGTAGCCCACCATCACCCCCAGCGGAGTCACTGATTACAGTTATCAGGTAGCCCCCATCACGCTCAGCGGAGTCACTGATTAGTTATCAGGTAGCTCACCATCACCCTCAGCGGAGTCACTGATTACAGTTATCAGGTAGCCCACCATCACCCTCAGCGGAGTCACTGATTACAGTTATCACATAGCCCACCATCACCCTCAGCGGAGTCACTGATTACAGTTATCAGGTAGCCCACCATCACCCTCAGCGGAGTCACTGATTAGTTATCAGGTAGCCCACCATCACCCTCAGCAGAGTCACTGATTACAGTCATCAGGTAGCCCACCATCACCCTCAGCGGAGTCACTGATTACAGTTATCAGGTAGCCCACATCACCCTCAGCGGAGTCACTGATTACAGTTATCAGGTAGCCCCCCATCACCCTCAGCGGAGTCACTGATTAGTTATCAGGTAGCCCACCATCACCCTCAGTGGAGTCACTGATTAGTCATCAGGTAGCCCACCATCACCCTCAGCGGAGTCACTTATTACAGTTATCAGGTAGCCCACATCACCCTCAGCGGAGTCACTGATTACAGTTATCAGGTAGCCCCCCATCATCCTCAGCGGAGTCACTGATTAGTTATCAGGTAGCCCACCATCACCCTCAGCGGAGTCACTGATTAGCTATCAGGTAGCCCACCATCACCCTCAGCGGAGTCACTGATTACAGTTATCAGGTAGCCCACCATCACTCTCAGCAGAGTCACTGATTACAGTCATCAGGTAGCCCACCATCACTCTCAGCGGAGTCACTGATTACAGTCATCAGATAGCCCACCATCACCCTCAGTGGAGTCACTGATTACAGTTATCAGGTAGCCCACCATCACCCTCAGCGGAGTCACTGATTACAGTCATCAGGTAGCCCACCATCGCCCTCAGCAGAGTCACTGATTACAGTTATCAGGTAGCCCACCATAACCCTCAGCAGAGTCACTGATTACAGTCATCAGGTAGCCCACCATCACTCTCAGCAGAGTCACTGATTACAGTCATCAGGTAGCCCACCATCACTCTCAGCGGAGTCACTGATTACAGTCATCAGGTAGCCCACCATCGCCCTCAGCAGAGTCACTGATTACAGTTATCAGGTAGCCCACCATCACCCTCAGCAGAGTCACTGATTACAGTTATCAGGTAGCGCACCATCACCCTCAGCAGAGTCACTGATTACAGTCATCAGGTAGCCCACCATCACCCTCAGCGGAGTCACTGATTAGTTATCAGGTAGCCCACCATCACCCTCAGTGGAGTCACTGATTAGTCATCAGGTAGCCCACCATCACCCTCAGCGGAGTCACTTATTACAGTTATCAGGTAGCCCACCATCACCCTCAGCGGAGTCACTGATTACAGTTATCAGGTAGCCCACCATCACCCTCAGCAGATTCACTGATTACAGTCATCAGGTAGTCCACCATCACCCTCAGCGGAGTCCCTGATTACAGTTATCAGGTAGCCCACCATCACCCTCAGCAGAGTCACTGATTACAGTCATCAGGTAGCCCACCATCACCCTCAGCGGAGTCACTGATTACAGTTATCAGGTAGCCCACCATCACCCTCAGCGTAGTCAATGATTAGTCATCAGGTAGCCCACCATCACCCTCAGAGGAGTCACTGATTACAGTTATCAGGTAGCCCACCATCACCCTCAGCAGAGTCACTGATTACAGTTATCAGGTAGCCCCCATTACCCTCAGCGGAGTCACTGATTACAGTTATCACATAGCCCACCATCACCCTCAGCGGAGTCACTGATTACAGTTTTCAGGTAGCCACCATCACCCTCAGCGGAGTCACTGATTACTGTTATCAGGTAGCCCACCATCACCCTCAGCGGAGTCACTGATTAAAGTTATCAGGTAGCCCACCATCACCCTCAGCGGAGTCACTGATTACAGTTATCAGGTAGCCCACCATCACCCTCAGCGGAGTCACTGATTAGTTATCAGGTAGCCCACCATCACCCTCAGTGGAGTCACTGATTAGTTATCAGGTAGCCCACCATCACCCTCAGCGGAGTCACTTATTACAGTTATCAGGTAGCCCACCATCACCCTCGGCGGAGTCACTTATTACAGTTATCAGGTATCCCACCATCACCCTCGGCGGAGTCACTGATTACAGTCATCAGGTAGCCCACCATCGCCCTCAGCAGAGTCACTGATTACAGTTATCAGGTAGCCCACCATCATCCTCAGCGGAGTCACTGATTACAGTCATCAGGTAGCCCACCATCACCCTCAGCAGATTCACTGATTACAGTCATCAGGTAGCCCACCATCGCCCTCAGCAGAGTCACTGATTACAGTTATCAGGTAGCCCACCATCATCCTCAGCGGAGTCACTGATTACAGTCATCAGGTAGCCCACCATCACCCTCAGCAGAGTCACTGATTACAGTTATCAGGTAGCCCACCATCACCCTCAGCAGAGTCACTGATTACAGTTATCAGGTAGCCCACCATCACCCTCAGCGGAGTCACTGATTACAGTTATCACATAGCCCACCATAACCCTTAGCAGAATCATTCTGGTCACTGGTAGCCCACCATCACCCTCAGCGGAGTCACTGATTACAGTCATCAGGTAGCCCACCATCACCCTCAGCAGAGTCACTGATTAAAGTTGTCACATAGCCCACCATCACCCTCTGCGGAGTCACTGATTAGTTATCAGGTAGCCCACCATCACCCTCAGCAGAGTCACTGATTAGTTATCAGGTAGCCCACCATCACCCTCAGCGGAGTCCCTGAGAACAGTTATCAGGTAGCCCACTATCACCCTCAGCGGAGTCACTGATTACAGTTATCAGGTAGCCCACCATCACCCTCAGCGGAGTCACTGATTACAGTTATCAGGTAGCCCACCATCACCCTCAGCGGAGTCACTGATTACAGTTATCAGGTAGCCCACCATCACCCTCAGCGGAGTCCCTGATTACAGTTATCAGGTAGCCCACCATCACCCTCAGCAGAGTCCCTGATTACAGTCATCAGGTAGCCCCCATCACCCTCAGCGGAGTCACTGATTACTGTTATCAGGTAGCCCACCATCACCCTCAGCAGAGTCACTGATTACAGTTATCAGGTAGCCCACCATCACCCTCAGCGGAGTCACTGATTACTGTTATCAGGTAGCCCACCATCACCCTCAGCGGAGTCACTGATTACAGTTATCAGGTAGCCCACCATCACCCTCAGCGGAGTCACTGATTACAGTTATCAGGTAGCCCACCATCACCCTCAGCGGAGTCACTGATTACAGTTATCAGGTAGCCCCCCATCACCCTCAGCGGAGTCACTGATTAGTTATCAGGTAGCCCACCATCACCCTCAGCGGAGTCACTGATTAGTTATCAGGTAGCCCACCATCACCCTCAGCGGAGTCACTGATTACAGTTATCAGGTAGCCCACCATCACCCTCAGCGGAGTCCCTGATTACAGTTATCAGGTAGCCCACCATCACTCTCAGCAGAGTCACTGATTACAGTTATCAGGTAGCCCACCATCACCCTCAGCGGAGTCACTGATTACAGTTATCAGGTAGCCCACCATCGCCCTCAGCAGAGTCACTGATTACAGTTATCACATAGCCCACCATCACCCTCAGCGGAGTCACTGATTAGTTATCAGGTAGCCCACCATCACCCTCAGCGGAGTCACTGATTACAGTTATCAGGTAGCCCCCCATCACCCTCATCGGAGTCACTGATTAGTTATCAGGTAGCCCACCATCACCCTCAGCGGAGTCACTGATTAGTTATCAGGTAGCCCACTGTGACCCTCAGCGGAGTCACTGATTACTGTTATCAGGTAGTCCACCATCACCCTCAGCGGAGTCACTGATTACAGTTATCAGGTAGCCCACCATCACCCTCAGCGGAGTCACTGATTAGTTATCAGGTAGCCCACCATCACCCTCAGCAGAGTCACTGATTACAGTTATCAGGTAGCCCACCATCACCCTCAGCGGAGTCACTGATTACAGTTATCAGGTAGCCCACCATCACCCTCAGCGGAGTCACTGATTACTGTTATCAGGTAGCCCACCATCACCCTCAGCGGAGTCACTGATTAGTTATCAGGTAGCCCACCATCACCCTCAGCGGAGTCACTGATTACAGTTATCAGGTAGCCCACCATCACCCTCAGCGGAGTCACTGATTACAGTTATCAGGTAGCCCACTATCACCCTCAGCGGAGTCACTGATTACAGTTATCAGGTAGCCCACCATCACCCTCAGCGGAGTCACTGATTAGTTATCAGGTAGCCCCCCATCACCCTCAGCAGAGTCACTGATTACAGTTATCAGGTAGCCCCCATCACCCTCAGCGTAGTCCCTGATTACAGTTATCAGGTAGCCCACCATCACCCTCAGCGGAGTCAATGATTAGTCATCAGGTAGCCCCCCATCACCCTCAGCGGAGTCACTGATTACAGTTATCAGGTAGCCCACTATCACCCTCAGCAGAGTCACTGATTACAGTCATCAGGTAGCCCACCATCACCCTCAGCGGAGTCACTGATTACAGTTATCAGGTAGCCCCCCATCACCCTCAGCGGAGTCACTGATTACAGTTATCACATAGCCCACCATCACCCTCAGCGGAGTCACTGATTACAGTTATCAGTTAGCCCCCCCATCACCCTCAGCGGAGTCACTGATTACAGTCATCAGGTAGCCCACCATCACCCTCAGCGGAGTCACTGATTACAGTTATCAGGTATCCCACCATCACCCTCAGCGGAGTCACTGATTACAGTTATCAGGTAGTCCACCATCACTCTCAGCGGAGTCACTGATTACAGTTATCACATAGCCCACCATCACTCTCAGCGGAGTCACTGATTACAGTTATCACATAGCCCACCATCACCCTCAGCGGAGTCACTGATTACAGTCATCAGGTAGCCCACCATCACCCTCAGCGGAGTCACTGATTACAGTTATCACATAGCCCACCATCACTCTCAGCGGAGTCACTGATTACAGTTATCACATAGCCCACCATCACCCTCTGGTCACAACTATCAGAGGAAGGTTTTGTACAAACAGAGCAGCGTGGATGACAGCTGTAAAGCGGCCAAAGATAAATCTCATCCTCACCTTCAGTTAGTGAGATGTCGGCCATGAACGCGCTCTACAGCGGCCATCACTCACAGTCAGATCCCCTAGAAGAATAGAAAGTCTCTCTTGGTGACGTTCAAGACCTTTAGATTTCTAGAAGCATTTGATGGCCGGCAGCAGATGGTCTTATGATTGTCCCAGTCTCCTGGCATCGCCTCCAAGACTCATTGTCTGTCTCCATTGACACCTTCCGCTTGATTCTCCGAGTAGGACATGAGTTGGATGGAGCAGGTGGAGTGGACCCTCCGATTCGGAGTCATCCCGTTACCTGAGCACTCAGTCTGGACACGATGTCGGTAGTGCTTTATATCCTATGTGCCTTCTGGTTGACTATGATATGACTAGTAAAAATCTTATGTTTTAGGGAAGAATGGAGACGTTTGTGATATTGGCGTTATCTTCCTCTGTATTCTGGAACACGTATTTCTTCCTGGACCTTCAAAATGTAAGTTTTCTGTGTAAAATTTCAGTGTAACATAGAAATAGAGAGGAGTTGTGTTTGTAAATGAGGCCAATATGAAGGAAACTGGGACTAAAGTAAAATAAAGCCTTCTAATGATGTACATTAAACTCCACGGGTCTCCTCCATTGTGCTGGGAGCACGGCAGCTGAGAGAAGAAGACATGAATGTCCCCGGCACCATGATGGTGATCAGAACACCCATGGACACCCGGGTCTTTATGTGGATATGGAGGCCCTTCTGTTGGTGACCCCATCACATCTACTTGGGCACAGTATTGGGGGCACTATCTGTGTGGTACTCGTATTATCAGGGGAACTGTTTCTACAGTATAGTATTGGGGAGCACAGCGGGCACAGTATTGGGGGCACTATCTGTGTGGTACTAGTATTATCAGGGGGTTATCTGTTTCTGCAGTATAGTATTGGGGAGCACAGCGGGCACAGTATTGGGGGCACTATCTGTGTGGTACTAGTATTATCAAGGGGATTATCTGTTTCTGCAGTATAGTATTGGGGAGCACAGCGGGCACGGTATTGGGGGCACTATCTGTGTGGTACTAGTATTATCAGGGGAACTGTTTCTGCAGTATAGTATTGGGGAGCACAGCGGGCACAGTATTGGGGGCACTATCTGTGTGGTACTAGTATTATCAGGGGAACTGTTTCTGCAGTATAGTATTGGGGAGCACAGCGGGCACAGTATTGGGGGCACTATCTGTGTGGTACTAGTATTATCAGGGGTTTATCTGTTTCTGCAGTATAGTATTGGGGAGCACAGCGGGCACAGTATTGGGGTACTATCTGTGTGGTACTAGTATTATCAGGGGTTTATCTGTTTCTGCAGTATAGTATTGGGGGCACAGCGGGCACAGTATTGGGGCACTATCTGTGTGGTACTAGTATTATCAAGGGGATTATCTGTTTCTGCAGTATAGTATTGGGGAGCACAGCGGGTACAGTATTGGGGGCACTATCTGTGTGGTACTAGTATTATCAGGGGGTTTATCTGTTTCTGCAGTATAGTATTGGGGAGCACAGCGGGCACAGTATTGGGGGCACTATCTGTGTGGTACTAGTATTATCAGGGGGTTATCTGTTTCTGCAGTATAGTATTGGGGAGCACAGCAAGCACAGTATTGGGGGCAGTATCTGTGTGGTACTAGTATTATCAGGGGATTATCTGTTTCTGCAGTATAGTATTGGGGAGCACAGTGAGCACAGTATTGGGGGCACTATCTGTGTGGTACTAGTATTATCAGGGGATTATCTGTTTCTGCAGTATAGTATTGGGGAGCACAGTGAGCACAGTATTGGGGGCACTATCTGTGTGGTACTAGTATTATCAAGGGGATTATCTGTTTCTGCAGTATAGTATTGGGGAGCACAGCGGGCACAGTATTCGGGTGGTGGGATGTTGAGAAGGTGGGAGGTTGATGGAGAAGTGGGAACATAAGATGTCTGTCAAACTCTGCAGAGATGAGAGATGGGTGAAAAATCATCATGGCGGTCTGGGATGAATGGAGAAGATGAGGACAGAGAACTTCTACATCAGAGGAGATGTCACTGGATGTATGAGGCATGTGGTGCTGTATTAGGCTACTTTCACATCTGCGTTAGTGATTCGCCGGCTCCGGCACCGCTAGATGCAGACGGAATTCCCACTGCATTAACTATAATGGGGTTCAGCAGAGATCCGGTCACAATCTGGCAAAAATGCCAAGAATCAGCGGGACACAAACCGATGCACGCTGCAATTTCTGTCCAGCCGATTCCTGGCATTCTTGAAGTACACACAAGAGGAATGGTGCGCTCACCTAGGGAATGCAGGAGCACGGACCTCGCCGGGAGCCGAGGCGTTCACTTAAATTCAGCAGAAAGCAGTGGTCCAGCTTCACAAAATTCGCAGGCTTTATTTAATCCTGTGCACGTTTAAAAACCATCAGTAGCAGCATTACATCATCGACACGTTTCCTGGCATTCTCTGCCGGATCGTAGCGCCGAAGGTGTGAAAGCCGCCTTACCCCCTCTGTTTTGTATTGCTGTATGTAATGTTAGGAGGGAATAGGTTAGGGTGAGAATTTGGCATGGGGAGTGGGGGGCACATTCTTTGCACAGGGGCCCTCTGCTGTATGTGAGACAACCAAATAACATAAGATATAACGATGTCAGTCTGTGCCATGAAGTGTTCTGACAATATCACAGAAGACAAGCCGTATTATCAGGCTCCTGTTGTCAGCACACTTGCGGTTTTCTACAGGTTTCGGCCGTATAACAGATCTTTGTATAGAATAAGGCAGGAAGTTGAGGCAGGATGCTTCTCTGAGCTCTGAACATGTTCTTTGTGGTTTATGCTTTATTCCCGGCAGAGGCTTTTACAAGATACTAGAAATAAGAAATAATATATACTTCATTAACCCTTGATATATACCCATATTTTTCCTTTTATAAGAGGCTCCTCCGTTTCCTAAAATACCAGGAAAGAGTTACTTTGTAACAATGACATCATTTGACCAATTAATCACTACTCAAACTTCTTAAAATATGGTTGGTTAGGCTTATTTAGCTAATTATTATCCTTATCTATTTCAACACACCCCCTTCTCTGTATTAACCCTTTCAATATTATCTTACCATTTTAACCTATCAGCCCTCCTAAGAAGTGACAGAAGAGTTAGCTGGCATCCAAAAATGAGGTTACAATTTTCGTCACCCTAATGATAATGAGCAGAGCGAGCCGGTCACCCCAAGGCCATGCACCCCAGAAGCTGGTGATAGTAGATATATAGATGAAAATATAAACGTTCTTATCTGCACCTTACGGTGCTGGCATCACAAGCACCAGGGACCCTGCCTCCTCGGCACCTTAAACCCATTCCACCAAGGACACCTCAACCAACATCTGGCAGGAGATCCCTGAACACCAGAGTGTGCCCCGAAGGAATCTAGTGCTATCCTTCCCATCACTGCACGCCGGCCTAGGGAGCTCTGCTAACTGTGAGTAACAACTACTAGACCCATTGGCCCACTACACTCACATATTGCCCCTGCGGTCCCAGTCACTGCAGCTGCATCACCGGATCCTGTGACAAAGTAGATCTAGCAAGCGTTCCCAATCAGAACATGTCTGTCCTCCTTCTCCTGGTCTTCTTTGTGGCAGCCCACCCGCATCCCCAAGCAGTACAGTGTCCTTGTCATCATCATCAGCTGCTTCTACGCCTGATCAGAATCCTCCTCCTCCTTGTCCTCCGTTCCATCTTGAGACATCCATAACAGAATAACAGGAAGCTAACCTCCTTCCTGGCCAAGTTGCTGGTGGTGCAGTTGCTGCCGTACCACTTAATTGTGGTAAATGTGTCACACTTCCGAGTGTTCACCAAAATGTTATTCTGTTGTATAATATTCATGCTTCTGCCCAGCTGCTAATTTTTTTTCCCCAAAAATGTTTAAAATTGCAATTATCACTGTGCAGGACCAGCTGTCATGGGTAGGGACAGTAAAGGTCTTTCATGGCCCACTGGGTCAATGTTTTTCATGGAAAGGCGAGGCAGCACCCCAGCAAGGAGGCCAGGTCCTATTGACACCTCCACATGTGTGTCAGTCTGGTTTCTACATCATGTGCTTATCTGCCTCCTCCATAGATATCCTCCCCAACAGCAGTAGGGCACAGCATCGCTCCCACTCTCCCTGCCTACTCATCTGTATAAAGTCAAGCATTGTCATGCCTAAAGCCAAGAATGATTTTGTCATGCAACAGACCACCTCGGCAGGGAGCATGTGTCGTTTTGGGGTCAGACAGCGACAGCTCATCAGAGACGCCTGCCCTGTTGTTGTTGGGGACCCAGAAGAAGCTGGAGGTGGAGGAGGATGAGGAGCTGCCACTGGAGGAAAAGTCGAAGGTGGAGGAGCAGGAGGATGATGATGTCGATGGCACCAGCCACAACACCATATCATCTTAGTGGGTTGTGGAGCATTTCTAGTCTCCTCAACATGACGGAACAGTTTTCCATGTGTCGTGCCAGGCTGAGGCCAATCAGCAAGTAGACAGCTCCAGCCTCAACGCCCAGGTTCAGGCCTATGTACACTCTGTCCAGTCTCTGGTGCCCACCCTGTTCCCTGACCCCCATGAAGTTCTGAACTGGCAGACTGGAACAGTGGTCATGCTGTTGCCGGCTCAATATGATTACGGCAATACCAAACTTGTACAGGTTTTATTTTGTATTATTACTTATAAACCTGACTTATTTTTGGTCAGAGCTGTATGAGGGTTTGTTTTTTTGGGATAAACTTTTATTGGTATAATTTTTGGGGTACATACAACTTTTTGATCACTGTTATACATCTTTTCTGGGGGGAACAAGTTGACTAGAAAATGTTTTTTCCCATTTAGGCATACACCGTGCAGGAGCATTTTTTTATATTTTAGTCGTTCAGACATTTTCGGATGCGGTGATACCTGATATGTTTATTTTTTATTGTTTATATTTTTTATATGTAAAATTGGGAGAGGACGGAGATTTAAACTTTTAATATTTTTGCGTTTTTTTGATCTTTTTAATCCTTGTCTCATTTGCCCTAAGGCCCTTTCACATGAGCATGTCCCTTGCAGGAATCATGCTCTGTGTGAGATCGCGCGGTCTGGACTTAGGAAGCGCACGGTATTATCATGATTGGTAACTCTGTGTGCCTCTGTGTGACCTTTCTGTCCCTGAATCATACTGACATAAAGCTGTCCCTATGATCCTGTAGAAGCTCAGGCAGAGGCACACAGCGTTATCAATCATGATAATACTGTGAGCTTCTGTAGTCCAGACTGCACAATCCCTTGCAAGGGACACGCTTGTGTGAAAGAGCCCTAATAGAGATCTATTAGGGTGAATGGCATTCTGAAACTCTCCCTGCTGAGTTGTGCCTTGTGCACAGCTTAGCAGGAAGCTCACAATGGCAGGCCTGGGAACCGTCAGCAGCGCCCCGGGTGTCATGGCAACCGATCGGAAGCCTGCAATTTTACTACGGGGTCTCTAACCTCATAGATGCTGCAATCAATGTTGAATGTGGGATCTGAGGGGTTAATTGACTGGTTCCCCGTCTTTGCAGTATCCCCTGTTTTAAGCCTCATTCACACGTCCGTGCTCAAAATTCGTGAGCAGGTGGTCAGTAATGCATTCGTGAAGCTGTCCATGAAGGATCCGTGTTGGGTCCGTGTGTCCGTTTTTTGCTGTCTGTGTTGTATCCGTGTTTCACTGACACTGAACCGCTGAAAAATAACTTTCAAAGCATCTCTTCTTAATGATCCGGACAAAATAAAGCATGCATCCGTGCTGAAAACACGGACCCACGGACCGTGCTAAAACACTGATGTCTGAATACACACATTAAAATGAATGGGGGCGTGTGTTGTGAATGAGACTTTTTACAGCTGGCACCCACCGTGTACAGAATGGGCTCACCGCAGCAGCCCGCTCCATACAATTCCCTGCACTTGATGCCGTACATCTATGGCATTATGCATTAAAGGGTTAACGGCAGGCACATGGTGTTATTCATTTTAAACCTCAATGTGCCTCATTAATAATAAGTGACACCATCATTAACCCCATGATGCCCATTATATGAGCTAGTACATGATGAGGTCAGTTGCTATTAATGAGTAGTGATGAGCGGGAGGTGCCATATTCGATTTCGCGAATATTCGATTGAATATTCGCCCCATATATTTGTAGAAATCGAATATTTGTAATTATGCTATTTATCGCGAATAATATGCGATTTAATTATTCGCGTGTTGCGAATAGATCTTTGAACGGGGTATAAAGGCAACTTTTTTATTGATTGGCTATCTAGAATTAACGAATAGAACGAATATAGCGCTATATTCTCTATATTCGTTAATTCTAGCAAGCCAACAAATAGGAACGTTGACTGTACCCAGCTCTAAGTTGGATGTGCAATGCGAAAATATTACTTTGCCTATTTTTTCAATAAATCGAATAATTAATGATGAGTGACTCAGTATTCTATTTATTGGGAAAAAAAAATAGGTAAAGTAATATTTTCGCATTGCGCATCCAACTTAGAGCTGGGTACAGTCAACTTTCCTATTGGCTTACTAGAATTAACGAATATAGATAATATAGCGTATATATTCGTTATTCTACCCAGCCAAACAATGGTAAAGTAAGTTGCATTTACCCCGCTCTAAGTTGGATGTGCAATGCGAGTAATATAACTTAATATTCTCGCATTGCGCATCCAATTTAGAGCTGTGTATAGGCAAGTTTACTTGGCTTGCTAGAATTAATAAAGATAACGAATATGAATATAGCGCTATGTTCTCTATCTTCGTTAATTCTAGCAAGCCAACCAATAGGAAAGTTATACCCCGTACAAAGTTCCATTCGCAGTACGCGAATATTACATAATGTAATATTCGCGTACTGCGAATGACACTTTAAATGGGCTATGACTTTCCTATTGGTTGGCTTGCTAGAATTACGAAGATAGAGAACATAGCGCTATATTCTCTATCATCGTTAACAGTATCTTATTCTTGGTTCTGATTGAAAAAAAAACACGAATATTCGTTTTTACATATATATGGCACTATATTGTAAATATTCGCGAATTAGCGAAGTGTCAATATTCGTTAAAAAAATTCGCTATTCGAATATGTGTGCTCCGCAAGCTTCAGGAAGAAAAGATCATTGCGCCCTGCATGGATAGCCATGCTGGTGAGGTGACCAAACCATTCTACTAAACTCCACCACATCGGGAAATACCTGAGCCCAGCCGAGGCCATGGATGCCTCTACAAATATCTTCGATGTTGCTGAAGCCCATGCTTGCGCCCCCAGGCCTGTATTCGGCCCCTGCACAGTGCAAACAATGTAAGAGTGGCCTAGGGCGGCGGGTCTCGGCAGGGAAAATGAGAGAGATCAGATTAACAATCCAGGGCGAATTTAACCTGAAAAACAGGAGGATGTCTACCTTCCAACATGAAGGACATCCGAATCAGGAGGCCCCCCCTGGCTGCCTCCGTAGCTGCTCCTATTCTAACTGAATAGCTCCCAATATCCCCGGAAGAAAGCACGGCTGGGCAACATTTAAAAACCGTATGAAATTGGCAGAGAGTTAGAGGTAAACCGTCATCTTGCGATAAAAAACAAGCCGCCAAACGATGCACAGCAAAATAGTCGGAAACGGCATGGAAAGGGCAGGAGGAACCGGAGAGACTATGGAAGGGAGCCCACCGGCACAGACAGTGTCAGTTTTCGATAACCAAATATCGCTGATAGCAACCACCACACCTGACGCCAACAAACCACCTGTGAGAAACCCAGAAGGAGCCACCAACTTGCTCGCCCGCAATGCCTCAAAAAATGCTAAGCAGAAACTCGCCCGAAAAAGCAAAGCTTTAAAGGGGGAAGGGCAGACACGTTCTGTGACTTACAAGAGGGTGGTTAATAAGGAATAAGAGATTGGGCGTCTACATTCCTGCCTGATGGGTGATAAAACGTTTAGTAACTTCAGATCAGCCAGAATACGGAAATGAAAACTCCCGCTAGTCTGCTCTGCGCCACTACCACTGACACGCCCCTCTCTCTGAGCCATAGCAAGGCTTCCGCGTCACAGTTCCGCGTTATCTAATCTAAGCAAACACCTTCAATTGCTTTTCAATGGCTTTTCTCTCAAGATAATGAAATGAGTTAAGAAATTTGAGTTAACAGCGGGAGTGCTAACCCTGCTACATTTGTATATATAAGATAACTAACTAACTATCTAATGTAATGTAACATCACAGCGCCATGTCTGTAGCATGTATGTATGGACAGCAGAACCTATCACACTACCTAACACCCTGCACTGGAGCCTGTCAGCTACACTATATCACTATCTAACCTACACTGACTATCTCCCACTAACTATCTGTATTATATATATAAGATAACTAACTATCTAATGTAATGTGACATCACAGCACTATGTCTGTAGCATGTATGTATGTATGGACAGCAGAACCTATCACACTACCTAACACCCTGCACTGGAACCTATCAGCTACACTATATCACTATCTAACCTCCACTGACTATCTCCACTAACTATCTGTATTATATATATAAGATAACTAACTATGTAATGTAATGTGACATCACAGCACTATGTCTGTAGCATGTATGTATGGACAGCAGAACCTATCACACTACCTAACACCCTGCACTGGAACCCATCAGCTACACTATATCACTATCTAACCTACACTGACTATCTCCCACTAACTATCTGTATTATATATATAAGATAACTAACTATCTAATGTAATGTGACATCACAGCACTATGTATGTAGCCTGTATGTATGGACAGCAGAATCTATCACACTACCTAACACCCTGCACTGGGACCTATCAGCTACACTATATCACTATCTAACCTACACTGACTATCTCCCACTAACTATCTGTATTATATATATAAGATAACTATCTAATGTAATGTGACATCACAGCACTATGTCTGTAGCATGTATGTATGGACAGCAGAACCTATCACACTACCTAACACCCTGTACTGGAGCCTATCAGCTACACTGTATCACTATCTAACCTACACTGACTATCTCCTACTAACTATCTGTATTATATATAGAAGATAACTATCTACTGTAATGTGACATCACAGCACTATGTCTGTAGCCTGTATGTATGGACAGCAGAACCTATCACACTACCTAACACCCTGCACTGGAGCCTGTCAGCTACACTATATCACTATCTATCCTACACTGACTATCTCCACTAACTATCTGTATTATATATATAAGATAACTAACTATCTAATGTAATGTGACATCACAGCACTATGTCTGTAGCATGTATGTATGTATGGACAGCAGAACCTATCACACTACCTAACACCCTGCACTGGAACCTATCAGCTACACTATATCACTATCTAACCTCCACTGACTATCTCCACTAACTATCTGTATTATATATATAAGATAACTAACTATCTAATGTAATGTGACATCACAGCACTATGTCTGTAGCATGTATGTATGGACAGCAGAACCTATCACACTACCTAACACCCTGCACTGGAACCTATCAGCTACACTATATCACTATCTAACCTACACTGACTATCTCCCACTAACTATCTGTATTATATATATAAGATAACTAACTATCTAATGTAATGTGACATCACAGCACTATGTCTGTAGCATGTATGTATGGACAGCAGAACCTATCACACTACCTAACACCCTGCACTGGAACCTATCAGCTACACTATATCACTATCTAACCTACACTGACTATCTCCCACTAACTATCTGTATTATATATATAAGATAACTAACTATCTAATGTAATGTGACATCACAGCACTATGTCTGTAGCATGTATGTATGGACAGCAGAACCTATCACACTACCTAACACCCTGCACTGGAACCTATCAGCTACACTATATCACTATCTAACCTACACTGACTATCTCCCACTAACTATCTGTATTATATATAGAAGATAACTATCTAATGTAATGTGACATCACAGCACTATGTCTGTAGCATGTATGTATGGACAGCAGAACCTATCACACTACCTAACACCCTGCACTGGAACCTATCAGCTACACTATATCACTATCTAACCTACACTGACTATCTCCACTAACTATCTGTATTATATATATAAGATAACTAACTATCTAATGTAATGTGACATCACAGCACTATGTCTGTAGCATGTATGTATGGACAGCAGAACCTATCACACTACCTAACACCCTGCACTGGAACCTATCAGCTACACTATATCACTATCTAACCTACACTGACTATCTCCCACTAACTATCTGTATTATATATATAAGATAACTAACTATCTAATGTAATGTGACATCACAGCACTATGTCTGTAGCATGTATGTATGGACAGCAGAACCTATCACACTACCTAACACCCTGCACTGGAGCCTATCAGCTACACTATATCACTATCTAACCTACACTGACTATCTCCACTAACTATCTGTATTATATATATAAGATACTAACTATCTAATGTAATGTGACATCACAGCACTATGTCTGTAGCATGTATGTATGGACAGCAGAACCTATCACACTACCTAACACCCTGCACTGGAGCCTATCAGCTACACTATATCACTATCTAACCTACACTGACTATCTCCCACTAACTATCTGTATTATATATATAAGATAACTAACTATCTAATGTAATGTGACATCACAGCACTATGTCTGTAGCATGTATGTATGGACAGCAGAACCTATCACACTACCTAACACCCTGCACTGGAACCTATCAGCTACACTATATCACTATCTAACCTACACTGACTATCTCCACTAACTATCTGTATTATATATATAAGATAACTAACTATCTAATGTAATGTGACATCACAGCACTATGTCTGTAGCATGTATGTATGGACAGCAGAACCTATCACACTACCTAACACCCTGCACTGGAACCTATCAGCTACACTATATCACTATCTAACCTACACTGACTATCTCCACTAACTATCTGTATTATATATATAAGATAACTAACTATCTAATGTAATGTGACATCACAGCACTATGTCTGTAGCATGTATGTATGGACAGCAGAAGCTATCACACTACCTAACACCCTGCACTGGAACCTATCAGCTACACTATATCACTATCTAACCTACACTGACTATCTCCCACTAACTATCTGTATTATATATATAAGATAACTAACTATCTAATGTAATGTGACATCACAGCTCTATGTCTGTAGCATGTATGTATGGACAGCAGAATCTATCACACTACCTAACACCCTGCACTGGAACCTATCAGCTACACTATATCACTATCTAACCTACACTGACTATCTCCCACTAACTATCTGTATTATATATAAAAGATAACTAACTATCTAGTTCCTATATAGTAAGGGGTCGGCAACTTTCCTATTGGTTGCTAGGGATGTTGCTAAGCTCAGACAAAGACATTGCAGCCTTCTCATTGGCCCCACAAGCAAGAAGCAGGGAGGGGTCATGGGTTCAGAGGGAAAAAAATCTTGAATATTTGCGAATACGAATATATATCAATATATTCTAAATGTTCGCAAATTCTCAAAGTGGCGATATTCGCGATTAAAATTCTTGATGCATATATTTGCGCCCAACACTGCTGAGCACTAGGCGGCACAATACAGCTAGAACCAAAGAGAAGAAGGCCCCCTGAGTGCCATGAGTCCGGCCAGCATTGTAATCCTAAAACAGCTCCGTAACTTGACAAGCCCGCCGTGTCTGTGAAAAGGGAATGAGCCGCTTTCGACGTCACGAAGCTGATAGCAGGTGTGACCAACCAAAAAAATCCCACCATACATGATAGTCGGGTTTCGTAATGCCGTGGGTAGCTAGGGAGAGGCGTTAAAAAAAAATCCTGCCGATTGAAGGGGTCTCGATTTTAATGCCCCCAGAAAAGTCAAGTAGTTGGCCCCGCCGTTTTTAATTCCTACAGGGGAATGCTAAAACGGGTCATGAAAAAACGAAAAGTGTCCAGCAAAAATTGGCATACTGCCGTACCGCCCTGGGAAAAAAGCTAATCATCCAAGTAATGGAAAAAACAAAACTAATCTGCCTGGCTCTGCTCTATTGGGGTACAGGTCGGGCCACTTTGACGTCTACGCTCACCGGGGTCCTTCCCTTCAGTTGCGCCTGATGTTCTGGTTGGTGGTTTAATGGGGCGAGGGCATCGGACAGCAGCACGCGCACCTTCGCAGGCAGAGCACTCACAGTCCGAAAAACCTGCAGTGTCCCTCATTAAAAAGCCATCATGGCCCCGGTCTGTGGGCGGCCATGGAACCTGGAGTGGTAAGCTGAGGACCAGTGACTGAAAGAGTGCGTTCTGTGGAGCCATCATTAAACCCAACCAGACATCGCTACGACTCCCCAACCAATCTCTGGCTGCAGCGCAAAGCGGCTACGAAACTCCTCCTCATACTTCCACCAGACCTTGCCTACCATGAGATCCGCAGGCGCTGGAGAGTCCATATAAAGAAAGATGTTTCTGACCCAACCTAGAACTGAAGACATCTGTAACTAATTTCCCATAGTCCCGGTCACCTTAGGCCCTCTACAATTATTGTGTCTGACCTGGGCTTAGGCCCTTTATGATGGTCAATGTTTTCATTGTTCCAAATTTTCTGTGTTATCTTATCATCCAGCTGGGCGGCTAAGGGGCTGATGCAACAACCTCTCTATGAACCCTAGCCCTGGGGGGTTGTCAGCCTGGGGGAGGCGCTGCGGCACCTGCTGGCTCTAGCTGGGACAATAAGGCCCTAAGGACTAAACTTTGACCCATAACCTGAGAATTACACTCACCACCAGGGGATTCAAAGGAGGAGCAGCAGACGTCTGTTCCGGAACCGTGCTAACCCGACTGGCCCAGCGGGACGACCATACCAGAAAACAGCCTAATGAGGGGCGGTCCCGAGCCTGTGATCGCCGCTCTGATAGGCTAGTCTGTACGGACCAATAAGGGCGGTCCCCACCCTCCGATCGCTTTGATTGGCTAGTCTGTACAGACCAATAAGGGCGGTCCCGAGCCTGCGATCGCTCTGATTGGCTAGTCTGTACGCACCGATAAAGGCGGTCCAATTGGCTATTCTGTACTGACCAATGAGGGCGGTCCAGAGCCGGCAATGGCTGTTAGTGGCCAGTTTGTGCAGACCAATGAGGGTGGTCCTGGACCATAAAGCTGACACTCTGCTCAAATGACCGACATCAGTGCTGGCACCAGTATTGGCCGTTTAACCCCATCCATGCCATGGGCTGTATAGACCACTGTTTGGAAGGGGTTAACAGAGGGAGGGAAGGGGTTAACAGAGGGAGGGTGCCCCCTCCCCCTCCCCCATCAGGCCGCTGCACTGCTGTGGCAGTGTCCCGATGGTTACCATAGCAACCGGGCACCTTCACAGGCATCCCAGCTTGCTATGGTATATAAGCCTGTCAGGGGCGTAGCTTTATGGGGTGCAGAGGTGGCAGTCACTACCGGGCCCAGGAGCCTGAGGGGGCCCAAAGACCCTTGTGCCACATAAGAAGACACTGGTATTTTAGAAAGTGTATTCAGGTCAAACTTCACCTCTAGCTGGAAGGAGGTGGTTAGGTCAAGAACTTGGCATGAGCCGGCGTTAGTGCTGGGTCTTGACGCAGAAAAAGCCTTTGATCGGCTAAGTTGGCCTTTCATGTTCTCTACGCTGCGCTGCTTTGGCATGGGAGGACCTTTCATGAATGCTATCCAGGCTTTGTATACCTGCCCGAGCGCCTTTGTGAAAACTACTCATGCTCAGTCTGGCAGAATCACTATTCACAATGGCACCCGACAAGGTTGTCCATTATCCCCCCTATTATTTGTATTATGCATAGAACCACTGGCGGCCGCTATACGGGCCCATCCTGATATTCAGGGGGTGGAAGTTAATAAGGTGCCCTTTAAACTGTCGCTGTTTGCAGATGATATACTTCTTACGCTAACACATATACATACTTCTTTACCCAACTTATTCCAGCTACTGGGGGAATATGGTAGGTTATCTGGGTATAAGGTTAATGCATCTAAAACGGAGGCCTTACCCATTAATGTACCCCCTGATACGCTGGCCGCTCTGCAACGCACCTTTCACTTTAAGTGGAATGATAGTACACTTAGATATTTGGGGGTGAAATTATCAAAAACGTTTAATACGCTTTATACACACAATTTTGTACCCCTATATAGAGAACTTAACCTGCTTCTGACTAAATGGATGCCCTTGCCGATTTCCTTGCTGGGTCGGGTGGCAGCGGTGAAGATGACCATATTACCTAAACTGTTATACATGATGGAGACTCTGCCGGTCCCCATTCCTAGACGAGACCTAAGAGCGTTACAATCTTCCATTCTCCGGTTTGTCTGGAATGGTAAGAGGCACAGAATTTCTTACAATACCTTAGCTGCCCTCAAGACGCAGGGAGGACTCGGCCTGCCTGATTTGACCTTATACTATTGGGCGACTCATCTCCGCCGTATCCCTGCATGGTCTTCTCTATTGGCATTCTCACGGTGGATGGAAATAGAGAAGCTGTGGTTGGCCCCTATTCACCCAAATGCTTTGCTGTGGGCACCACTACCGAGGGATAGTGATCTCCAATTGCTTGGTCCCATGGCCCTGACATATAGTGTTTGGAAGTGCTGTAAACAGAAGTTTCCCCTAGTGTCAGGAAAATTTTCCATGACTTCGTTTATATTTAACCCTCTCTTCCCCTTGGGGATGCAACAATCCTTTTTTAAACACTGGTTTATAAATAAGCTATTTAGATTTGCGGATATTGTGGAATATAGGACTCTGGAGGTTATACCCTTTGCTGTTCTGAGGGCGAAATTTCATTTACCTGACTCTGCACAATGGCAACATTTGCAAATACAGCACCTGAATAGAAAGTTATTTGCTAGCACAACGGTGTCCGTTCCGACAACATTTGAGCGATTGTGTAAAATGTCCACTTCTACTAAGGGTCTCATATCAGATATTTATCTTTTGCTCTCGACCCCAGAACCACCTAAGGTGGTGAGACACCACTACATGTCTAAATGGGAAGGGTACTTGGGGAGGGAGATATCCCCTGAGGATTGGAAACTTATTTGGCGCAGGGCGGCGATGACGTCCACCTGTGTACAATATAGGGAAAACTCGTATAAACTTTTGATGTGTTGGTACCACACGCCACAGCTGATTAGGCATTTAAACCCGGCGGGTCCAAATGCTTGCTGGAGGTGTGGTCATAGCCCGGGATCCCTGTTTCATATTTTCTGGGACTGCCATGTTCTATTTCCTCTATGGAAAGAAACCCAACAACTCCTCCTACAGCTGACCAATGTGAGGTTCCCTCTTGAACCGTATATGTATTTGTTGAATATGCCCCCAATGGCTTTAAAGAAACCTGTGCTACGTTTAGTGCTACATGTGTTGTCAGCGACCCGACGACTTATAGCCAGATTCTGGAAGAGGCGGGACAGACCGACCCGTTCTGACCTGGTCTCCTGCATCATGGATATCAGACGGATGGAATATCTATCCGCGCTTATTAACAACACTATAGACGTGTTCCATAAAATATGGCAGCTTTGGGACGAATGTATGGGAACTGCGGTGTGATTTCTTCTATGTTTCCCTGCCCTCCCTTCTGTGTCTTGTCTTGTCATTATCCTATGTAGAGCTCAACATACTGTTTGTTTTTGCTTCTTTGTGGATTATTTGGATGCTTCCACAATTTTTTATTTTTTATTTTTTTTCTTTCTTTCTCATTTGATGACCACTGTACGCTTACTTAGGCCCTATAAGCTAATGTTCAGATGCTCCTTTTCATGTTTGACAGGCCATTTCTCGACTCTTTAATAGTTAAAATCCTTCATTGTCTGACTCTTTGGGATTGTATAATCTATGGCTGTGGATTGGATCTACACCCTATTGTCATTATGCATACCATGTATCTGTTCAGACTTTGTTAATAAAAAGACAATTGTTTAAAAAAAAAAAAAAAAAAAAAAAAAGAACTTGGCATGAGGGAGGGGGAGTGCTGTTTCAATTTTTATCTCAGACAGCACGAAGGTTATGTGCTTCCCTGACCAGAAACCACTGAGGGAAGGAGGCCCCAAGCTGAACTCTTCCACCAGGGCCCATGAGCCTTTAGCTGCGCCCCTGGGCAGGAGCCTGATCAGGCTTAGTGTATAGTCACAATACACTGCAATACACTATACAGCGAGGTGCAGTTTATTGTACAGCCATCAGACCCACTGGATCTTCAAGAACCAAGTGGGTCTGGGCAGGGCCATCTTTAACGTGGGGCAAAAAGGGCAGCTTCCCCGGGCCCAGTTGCTCCTGGAGGGGGGGGGGGGCAACTTACTAATGAGCCGCTTCCATTATGGAAGCGCTCATTAGTACCGGAGGACCAGGAAGCGGTGAAGGCTTTGTACTCACTGCTTCCTGGTCCTCAGCTGTCGGCTGTGCCGGGCGCTCTCTGACGTCACGCTGTACTCAGCCTTCACAGCACAGCCGACAGCAGGAGGATGCAGATCGGCAGCGTTCAGGAGCAGGAGAGGTAAGTGTTTTTTTTTTTTATTCTATATGAGTGATGGACACTTCTGGGGGCTGATGAGAGGCACTGGGGGATAAAGAGAGGCTACTGGGGTCTGATGAGAGTCTACTGGGGGCTGATGAGGCGCTACTAGGGGCTGCTATGAGGCTACTGAGGGCTGCTATGAGGCTAAGGGAGGCTGATATGAGGCTACGGGGTGCTGATGAGAGGCAGGGGGCTCTTATCTGGTCTGATTGATGTCATTCACATTGGGGTCTTAGCTGAGGTCTGATTGGGGGTCTGATCTGAGATCTTATTGAGGTCTGATTAACATTGGGGGTCTGATTGGTGGTCTGACCTGAGGTATAATGAAAAATATTATTTTTCTTATTGTCCCCCTCTAAAACCTAAGTGCATCTTATAGGGCACTTGCTTGCTCCTCCTCCCGACTTCCCCTGCCCTTTGCGTATGCCGCGCGCAGTGACGTCACGCGGAGGCACTGCAATGCTAGGGTGAGCCGAGCCCCGGTCTTCTTCCTTCCTGCAGAGCGGTGCCCACTTCCAGCCCTGAGCCCAGCTGCCCAGAGCACTGATCCTGAGCCTGCTGGAGTCTTCAGAACTGTAAGGATTTACAGTCATTCACTGTAAGCGATATTATATATATGACTTGTATTTGAGTAAGGGTGCTGGGTGGTTGGAGAAGGGGGAGGGTTGTTTGGAGAGGTTAGTAGTACAGTAATCTGCAAAATACTATATATTTGTGTCAGAAGTTGTGCTTTTTTAATCTTTAGAATAATGATACAGCTATTTTATTTGATACTTTTGTGCTGATTCTTTTTTTTTTTCTTAAGGGACACTACAGTTACCAGAACCACAACAGCTAACCGTAGTAGTTCTGGTGTCTATAGCATGTCTCTGCAAGCTTTTTAATGTAAGCACTGCCTTTATTGCCAAGGAACACCTCTAGTGCCACTCATCAGACGTCCACTAGAGGCGCTTCCTAGTCCAGTATTGCACAACGTGCAACACTAGCATTCACACTAAACACTCCTCATCGAAATGCATTGAATCAAAGCATCTCTATGAAGCCACGCATGCGCAAAAGCCTCCCAATGCTTCCCTATGGCTATGATATACTCACACACTGCACATTCCTGTGCATTGTATTGATGAGATTGTGTGTGTGTTTTGGTGGAGGGCGTGATTGCATGCTAGGGTGTGGGAAGGCAGGATCCAGGGGGCCCAAGTAAATTCTTGCCCAGGGTCCAATCAATATTAATCGATTAAGTCGACACAAAAAAATCTTCAATGCAAATTTTTTGCATCAATGATTCGTTTGTGCTATGTGACCACAGAGTGTGAGTGAAGAGCTTGCTATTACTCACGATCCATGGTCACCCGCCTGACCGCACCGCGCTGCGCTGGATGTACACACATCATCAGGACACAGTGCATGTAAGCACGCACTATGACCTGATGCTATGTGATGTCAGGTCCCAGAGCAGCGCGTGAAGAAGAGGATGGAAGATCTCTGGAGTGTTGGCAGAGCCTCTACAGGAAAGGTAAGTATGTTAGCTCACTGGTGCTGCAGCTGGGCACTGGGGGCGAGCTGATGGCATAGGGGGAGCTGGGGGCATTGGTGGGGGAGCAACTAATGACATGGGGAAGCTGGTGGCACTGAGGGGAGCTGGTGGCATTGGAGGGGGAAATGATGGCACTGGGGGAAGCTGGTGGCACTTCTAGAGGAACTAATTGCATTGGAGGGGGAACTAATGGCACTGGGGGAGGAACTAATGGCACTGGGAGGGGACCTGATGGCATTGGGAGGGTGAGATGGCACTGTGGGGAGCTAGGGGTGTAACGCCCCAGAGTGGCATTACCACTTCTGCACCTAGCTACTATCTGTAATGGTCCAATATCATGTCATGTGTATTTATTTCAGGTCCTAAACACTGTGCATTTCCTATTTTGCAACTGCTATGTTAAAATGTAATGTGCCTGGTTCGCCAGCAGGTAGCAGCAAACATGGCAGAGCTACATTTCGAGCAGATACAGAGTCATCAGGAATTGTTTACCTATATTATATGATGACGACGCTCTGTATAATACCTTGACAGACGGCTGCAGGGTTGTGTCTAGAAAAGCCCCCACACTAGCTAGAACTCTTTCCCTTCCCTTTTCACTTCTAAAATAAACCCTGTGAGTGACACATGGTTGAACTACAAAGGTTTTACCGGGCGCGGCAGTCATCCGTGTAAAACTTGGAACTTTGTACTTACAACTGAAACATTCCATAATGCAAATCACTCCATTACTTTCCTAATTAAAACATATATCAATTGCAGTAGCACGGGCGTAGTTTATGTCATGTAATGCACAGCCTGTGATTTACTGTATGTAGGCAGCACAATCCGAAAACTTAAATGCAGGATTCTGGAGCATTTGTATATAACGAATCTGCAGAACACTTCATACATACCCATGATCGCAGAATCAACTCGCTCCGTGCGTTTGCCATTGAAAAAGTTTCTATTTCCCCTAGAGGAGATGATCTTATAAAATATAAATAATATATAGATATTTTATTAAGGGAAGCCGATTGGATTTTCAGGCTTAATGCGAGAACACCATCGGGTTTAAATCACAAAAAGGAACCTATGTATTTTCACCAATGACCAGCTATATTTCTACGTTTAAGGCTTTTGCATATTGGACCTGCTTTTACTTATTTTTCATCATTATTCTTTCCATATGTTCACAATTCAGTGTTATTAGTTGGTCTGTGTTCACATTGTGTGTTTTTTGCAATGATGATGCATATGATTTAAGGTTTTTTCTTTGCAGGGCAGGTTTTTTGAGATGTAGCAGTGCTGATTGTGTTGTTGCTGCTGACTGCCCTCTAGTTTTTAAACCCAAGTGTGCTTTTCAACAGGTGGACGGATGTGGGAGGTAGAGCTTGGACGTTTCGCTTCTCCTCCCCCACGTCCTGTGAGTTCTCCTCCATTTCCTTCTTTCCTTGTTATGAATAAGGACGCTTCGTCTGAAACATGTAAACTACCGCATGTAAAGGATTTGTCTGTATTGGGATTTATGTCGCAACAATAATGCCTCATGCACACGTCAGTGTCAGTTTTGGATCAGTGGTAACGCGGACAGTGTTCCATCCGTGTTTCCTCCCGCGACAGATCCGTGTTGGGTCTGTTGGTCCGTTTTTTGCTAAACCGTGGACCATCCGTTTTTCACTGACACTGAGCAGCTGGAAAATAATCTCTTTTTAATGGACTGTTGGCAATTACCTGGGACTGGGAAGGGGCAGCCCCCTCTAACACCCCGGGCCCCTTCAATACCAACCCAATAATAACGACGCTGACACCAATTCTATCCTTATGAACGTTTATTGTCAATTGTTTCTTAACGGTATAACCATAAACCAAACCGTGCGATCTGCCAGCCGCTGGCCTCCCAGCGGGCAGTTACGCCAACTGTTGCCTCCAACACCTTGATTTTATTTACCTGCCGCCATCCAGGGTCAGTGCCCTCCTCACATAATAATTAATAACAATCAACCTTATGAGAACCCATAAACAGAGAACCTACATCCGAACCGGAACATCATCAGGGAGGAAGGGACACGGCGCGGGAGGCGGGACAGGGGATATAGCCCTGTCCTACTGCCCGCCTCTTCCCTCCCACAACCGGATCCCCACATTAACCCCCGCTCCACCTGACCCTCAAATAGCCACACAAGGGGCCACCTATCCAAACAGGAGGGATAGGAAAGGAAGGGGGGGAGCAGCCCACCAGCCCACCAGTCCCTGTACACCCTCCCTAAACGGTCAGGTGTCCACCAATCCGTGAAATATAGATGCAACAAAAGATGGTTTTCACTCATTGACTATAATGGGCGTGAGGGACCCGGGAACACGGACAAGATAGGACATGCATCCGTGCTGAAAACACGGACCCACGGACCGCGCTAAAACACTGACTGGTGACTGAGGCATAAAGAGGAAGATTTTATGGGATGGGATTATTGTGCCGGACCACTTTTCTTTCTTCTGTGTGATTTTTATTTCAAAAATGCTTTATTATGTTAAATTGAAACAAAAATAAATAAAAGTAGACATATTTGATATCATCGCGTTCGTAACAACCATGATCTAACCTGTCAGATGAACATCGTAAAAAACTGAAAATAAATACTGTGCCAGAACAGCCATTTTTTGGTTCCCTTGCCTCACAAAAAGCTTAAAATTGAGCAATCAACAATCATATAAACCCTAAAATAGTAGCAATAAAACTGTCACCTTATCCCGTGGTTTTCAAAATGGGGTCACTTTTTGGGAGTTTCTACTGTCAGGGTGCATCAGGGGGTCCTCAAATGTGACATGGCGTCTAAAAACCAGTCCAGCAAAATCTGCCTTCCAAAAACCATGTGGCGCTCCTTCCCTTCTGCGCCCTGCCGTGTGCCCGTACAGCAGTTTACCACCACATGTGGGGTGTTTCTGGTAACTGTAGAATCAGGGCAATAAATATTGAGTTTGGCTGTTAACCCTCGATGTGTTACAGGAAATAATTAATTAAAATAGAGAATCGGCCAAAAAAGTGAAATTTAGAAATGTAATCTCCATTTTCCTTTCATTCTTGTGGAAGACCTAAAGGGTTAACAACGTTTGTAAAATCATATTTGAATAACTTGAGGGTGTAGTTTCTACAGTGGGATCATTCATGGGTGGTTTCTACAGAACACTATAGAAAAAGCACCAGCCTGCGTGCGCTCCCATGGTCCATGTGTAGTGTACGGGAGTTGTACTGCCCGTCACTACGGAAGGGTCACTTGGCTGCTGTCGCTCCTCTCATTTTAGGAGGAGGCTGGTAAAGGTCCTATTTGTACCATGCAATGTAAATCAATGTAATTTATGGTATTTGATTCCCCTGTTACTGTGAAATGTCCTATGTGCAGGCCGGCTAGGGATGTAATTCCAGCTCTAGTCACTAGAGGGAGCTAGGTTGCCCTAGTCTATATAAGGCCCAGTCAGGGGAAGGGAAGGCAGTCTAGAGTATGCCTTAGACAAGTGCAGGCCATGTGCCTGTGAAGGCCAAACCCAGGCCTTATGGCCTGTGAGGAATCCACCCTAGGAAGATGGTGCCCTAGGAGAAGGAGTGCAGACCCTGGAGTCTGTGGAGGCCACATGTCTCAGGCCTAGGCGAGTCAGCAGAAGTCAAGCAGAGGCAATCCCTAGAGCAAGAGGTACTAAATGTCAGAGGAGGTACACTGTCAACTGGAGATTCAAGGATATAAGCCAGAAGTAGGGCATTGGGGCCTTGAAGCATCAATTCCAGTCAGGACA
The DNA here is from genome assembly GCA_033119425.1 of Bufotes viridis. NCBI lineage: Eukaryota > Metazoa > Chordata > Amphibia > Anura > Bufonidae > Bufotes > Bufotes viridis. The sequence goes on along the minus strand of CM065595.1, from coordinate 2,449,863 downwards.
AGTCAGGAAGAAAGTAAGGTTCACCTGCAATTCTAAGTCCTGTTGTCTTTCCCTCTGTTATACCTTGCTGGATGTAAGCCTGCTGTAACTGCGACTGTACAAACGTCTATTCTCTGCAACAAGAACTGTGTTAAGAGGTTGCCTGCTGTATTTTCTACGGTTTTCAGTAAAGTTGGAATTCTGTTTTCAAGTTACAAGTCTGCACCTCTGTTATTCCTACTATAAATACGGTGTGCCACCGTTTACTGGCACTGGCGTCACGACACATCAGGGACCCAGCCATAGGCACGTTAAACTACAACACCAAGGGCACCTCACATTCCACCTGGCTGTGTCCCTCAAGAACCCAGAGAGTGCCCCAGAGGAACAGCGTGCCGGCCTCTCCATCACTGGCATTCCCCAGGTTAGTTCCATACATTGCCCTGACTTGGGGATGCTACACATGTCACCAGAGAGGCCAACATTTTTTGCTAGTGTGCAAGCACGGCCACCACTGATGAAATGCAGGGTGGTCGTAACCATGGAAACGAGCCGTGTATAATGTGATGGAAAAATAAATCCAAACAGCAAAGAAAACAACATGGAGAATAACAATACATTAGGAAGGGCCTGGTATTAACTGCCTGTACATGATCAATGCCATTTGCTGAAGTAAGACAACCCCTTTAAGGGGAAAATGGAAAAGTCCTTAAGGGGTTAATCGCACAGTACACATGACCTCATATCAACCTTTAGTTGGCAAATGAAGCAGCGGTGTCCGGAGATGACGAAATAAAGTCAATAAAGTTATATAAAGAAAAAAATTACAGAGGATGACTCGGCAGAAGCATGGCAGCTGCAAGAGGGACGGAGCCAGTGAGTGAAGAGTGTGGGGGAGACATGGAGGACACGTCCAGGGTGTATGAGGGGCTGGGGAGACATGGAGGACACGTCCAGGGTGTATGAGGGGCTGGGGAGAAACGGAGGACACGTCCAGGGTGTATGACGGGCTGGGGAGACATGGAGGACACGTCCAGGGTGTATGAGGGGCTGGGGAGACATGGAGGACACGTCCAGGGTGTATGAGGGGCTGGGGAGAAACGGAGGACACGTCCAGGGTGTATGACGGGCTGGGGAGACATGGAGGACACGTCCAGGGTGTATGAGGGGCTGGGGAGACATAGAGGACACATCCAGGGTGTATGAGGAGCTGTGGAGACATGGAGGACACGTCCAGGGTGTATGAGGGGCTGGGGAGACATGGAGGACACGTCCAGGGTGTATAAGGGGCTGGGGAGACATGGAGGACACGTCCAGGGTGTATGAGGAGCTGGGGAGACATGGAGGACACGTCCAGGGTGTATGAGGAGCTGGGGAGACATGGAGGACACGTCCAGGGTGTATGAGGGGCTGGAGAGACATGGAGGACACGTCCAGGGTGTATGAGGAGCTGGGGAGACATGGAGGACACGTCCAGGATGTATGAGGAGCTGTGGAGACATGGAGGACACGTCCAGGGTGTATGAGGGGCTGGGGAGACATGGAGGACACGTCCAGGGTGTATGAGGGGGTGGGAAGACATGGAGGACACATCTGAGGTGTATGAGGGGCTGGGGAGACATGGAGGACACGTCCAGGGTGTATGAGGGGCTGGGGAGACATGGAGGACACGTCCAGGATGTATGAGGGGCTGGGGAGACATGGAGGACACGTCCAGGATGTATGAGGGGCTGGGGAGACATGGAGGACACGTCCTGGGTGTATGAGGGGCTGGGGAGACATGGAGGACATGTCCAGGATGTATGAGGGGCTGGGGAGACATGGAGGACACGTCCTGGGTGTATGAGGAGCTGGGGAGACATGGAGGACACGTCCAGGGTGTATGAGGGGGTGGGGAGACATGGAGGACACATCTGAGGTGTATGAGGGGCTGGGGAGACATGGAGGACACGTCCAGGGTGTATGAGGGGCTGGGGAGACATGGAGGACACGTCCAGGATGTATGAGGGGCTGGGGAGACATGGAGGACACGTCCTGGGTGTATGAGGGGCTGGGGAGACATGGAGGACACGTCCTGGGTGTATGAGGGGCTGGGGAGACATGGAGGACATGTCCAGGATGTATGAGGGGCTGGGGAGACATGGAGGACACGTCCTGGGTGTATGAGGAGCTGGGGAGACATGGAGGACACGTCCAGGGTGTATGAGGGGCTGGGGAGACATGGAGGATGTATAAGGGTGCACCCTGACCCTGTAACTCGGCTTCCATAACAGGGCTGCTGGCATACAGGTCGTGTTCCTTACACATAGGGCTTAGCTTCTGGTGTACCGCTGCAAGACGCCCTGCTACTGCGGCGGTCGGAAATTTAACGTCAGCTCGAACTCCATCCTTTCGGGGCACTCTCTGGCCAAATTGCCATACTGTTGACAAGCCCAACAGAGGGACCCTCTTTTGAAGTGCCCCCGCACCAGGGTCCTCCTTGGTGGAGTGGCGCAGGATGCTGGATGTTCCCGCCTTCATCTGGGACACTTCTAGCCGAAGTTCTCTTAATTCTGTCCGCATGGCCTGTACCACATCCTTTAGGGACTCAGATTCTTCAGACCCCGACCGGTCCCTTGTAGCATGAGTGCTATTCACCACTCTCGCCGCCACAACACGTGCTCTTCCGTTCTCTCCACGACAGCTAGGTAGACTGTAGAATGTCATGTCCGATGCCGTCCGGGTCATCTCTTGCTGTTTGTCTTGTTGGAACTTGTTGGAGAGCCCCACTATGAACTGGTCTCTTAGTAGCCGGTCCACCTTCTGGAAGGCTCCCATGGCCTCTGGGTCCTGCCGCTGTATTTCGTTGAGCGTCTGATGTAGGGCATTGGAGTACTGCATCAGGGTTTCGCCCCTTTGCTGTAGTCGGTTGAAGAAGTGAGTCCGCAACTGCACTACTTTGGCACGCCCCCCTTGCTTGGGCTCTCTCCAGCAGGGAGAATATTTTCTCTAGGGTGTCTCTCTCGGATTCGGGCCTCATCATCACTGTCCGTCTGACGTCACCATCTAGAGCCCCTAAAGCAACCTCTGCCCGCAGCTCGGGGGTCAGGTTGCAAGATGTCTGCTCTCCTGCTTCCTGTTTCTTCTTGCTCAGTCCAACTCAACCACCTATGAATATTCAATTATTGCAACCTGTTTAGCTGTGTTAAGAAACAGCGGCATCTTGTGGCCAAAATGCAGAATGACAGTCTTGATGTTAAACTTAATACATACAGTGTTCAAACAAATGAGGGCCGTTTCTCAATCTTACATCCATAGGATGAGACATCTGCACCAGTGTCCAAAGGATGAGACATCTAGCCCGGTGTCCATAGGATGAAATATCTGCACCAGTGCTCATAGTATGAGATATCCGCCCCTTTGTCCATAGGATGAGATATCTGCCCCGGTGTCCATAGGATGAGACATCTGCCCGGTGTCCATAGGATGAGACATCTTCCCCGGTGTCCATAGGATGAGACATCCCCCCCCTGGTGTCCATAGGATGAGACATCTGCTTCCGTTATACAGCCTCCTCCTCCATTTTTCATGTATAGTAGGTAAATAATCCCTTGTCCCCAGTTCTATTGATTGCAGTATAACAGTGTGCCGCCATACGTATTGTGTTTGCGCTCTGCATGTAGCTTTATGGATGTGCTAGTCTAAATGTCCTTGCAGTGTCCTACAAACATGTTATACTGAGCATTGACGTCACGTGTGTCTATGTTGGATGTCTATTATACATGTGATGTCACGTGTGTCTATGGTGGATGTCTATTATACATGGGACATCACGTGTGTCTATGCTGGATGTCTATTATACATGGGACCTCACGTGTGTCTATGCTGGATGTCTATTATACATGGGACATCACGTGTGTCTATAGTGGATGTCTATTATACATGGGACCTCACGTGTGTCTATGCTGGATGTCTATTATACATGGGACGTCACGTGTGTCTATGCTGGATGTCTATTATACATGGCATGGGACGTCATGTGTGTCTATGGTGGATGTCTATTATACATGGGGCGTCACGTGTGTCTATGCTGGATGTCTATTATACATGGGACATCACGTGTGTCTATAGTGAATGTCTATTATACATGGGACATCACGTGTGTCTATGCTGGATGTCTATTATACATGGGACATCACGTGTGTCTATGCTGGATGTCTATTATACATGGGACATCACGTGTGTCTATAGTGGATGTCTATTATACATGGGACCTCACGTGTGTCTATGCTGGATGTCTATTATACATGGGACGTCACGTGTGTCTATGCTGGATGTCTATTATACATGGCATGGGACGTCATGTGTGTCTATGGTGGATGTCTATTATACATGGGACGTCACGTGTGTCTATGCTGGATGTCTATTATACATGGGACATCACGTGTGTCTATAGTGAATGTCTATTATACATGGGACATCACGTGTGTCTATGCTGGATGTCTATTATACATGGGACATCACGTGTGTCTATGCTGGATGTCTATTATACATGGGACATCACGTGTGTCTATGCTGGATGTCTATTATACATTGGGCGTCACGTGTGTCTATGCTGGATGTCTATTATACATGGGACATCACGTGTGTCTATGCTGGATGTCTATTATACATGGGGCATCACGTGTGTCTATGCTGGATGTCTATTATACATGGAAAGTCACGTGTGTTCATGCTGGATGTCTATTATACATGGGACGTCACGTGTGTCTATGCTGGATGTCTATTATACATGGCATGGGACATCATGTGTGTCTATAGTGGATGTCTATTATACATGTGACATAACGTGTGTCTATGGTGGATGTCTATTATACATGGGACGTCATGTGTGTCTATAGTGGATGTCTATTATACATGGGATGTCATGTGTGTCTATAGTGGATGTCTATTATACATGGGATGTCACGTGTGTCTATGCTGGATGTCTATTATACATGGGACATCACGTGTGTCTATGCTGGATGTCTATTATACATGGGACCTCACGTGTGTCTATGCTGGATGTCTATTATACATGGGACATCACGTGTGTCTATAGTGGATGTCTATTATACATGGGACCTCACGTGTGTCTATGCTGGATGTCTATTATACATGGGACGTCACGTGTGTCTATGCTGGATGTCTATTATACATGGCATGGGACGTCATGTGTGTCTATGGTGGATGTCTATTATACATGGGACGTCACGTGTGTCTATGCTGGATGTCTATTATACATGGGACATCACGTGTGTCTATAGTGAATGTCTATTATACATGGGACATCACGTGTGTCTATGCTGGATGTCTATTATACATGGGACATCACGTGTGTCTATGCTGGATGTCTATTATACATGGGACATCACGTGTGTCTATGCTGGATGTCTATTATACATTGGACGTCACGTGTGTCTATGCTGGATGTCTATTATACATGGGACATCACGTGTGTCTATGCTGGATGTCTATTATACATGGGGCATCACGTGTGTCTATGCTGGATGTCTATTATACATGGAAAGTCACGTGTGTTCATGCTGGATGTCTATTATACATGGGACGTCACGTGTGTCTATGCTGGATGTCTATTATACATGGCATGGGACATCATGTGTGTCTATAGTGGATGTCTATTATACATGTGACATAACGTGTGTCTATGGTGGATGTCTATTATACATGGGACGTCATGTGTGTCTATAGTGGATGTCTATTATACATGGGATGTCATGTGTGTCTATAGTGGATGTCTATTATACATGGGATGTCACGTGTGTCTATGCTGGATGTCTATTATACATGGGACATCACGTGTGTCTATGCTGGATGTCTATTATACATGGGACCTCACGTGTGTCTATGCTGGATGTCTATTATACATGGGACATCACGTGTGTCTATAGTGGATGTCTATTATACATGGGACCTCACGTGTGTCTATGCTGGATGTCTATTATACATGGGACGTCACGTGTGTCTATGCTGGATGTCTATTATACATGGCATGGGGCGTCATGTGTGTCTATGGTGGATGTCTATTATACATGGGACGTCACGTGTGTCTATGCTGGATGTCTATTATACATGGGACATCACGTGTGTCTATAGTGAATGTCTATTATACATGGGACATCACGTGTGTCTATGCTGGATGTCTATTATACATGGGACATCACGTGTGTCTATGCTGGATGTCTATTATACATGGGACATCACGTGTGTCTATGCTGGATGTCTATTATACATTGGACGTCACGTGTGTCTATGCTGGATGTCTATTATACATGGGACATCACGTGTGTCTATGGTGGATGTCTATTATACATGGGACATCACGTGTGTCTATGCTGGATGTCTATTATACATGGGGCATCACGTGTGTCTATGCTGGATGTCTATTATACATGGAAAGTCACGTGTGTTCATGCTGGATGTCTATTATACATGGGACGTCATGTGTGTCTATAGTGGATGTCTATTATACATGTGACATAACGTGTGTCTATGGTGGATGTCTATTATACATGGGACGTCATGTGTGTCTATAGTGGATGTCTATTATACATGGGACGTCATGTGTGTCTATAGTGGATGTCTATTATACATGGGATGTCACGTGTGTCTATGGTGGATGTCTATTATACATGGGACATCACGTGTGTCTATGGTGGATGTCTATTATACATGGGATGTCACGTGTGTCTATGGTGGATGTCTATTATACATGGGACGTCATGTGTGTCTATAGTGGATGTCTATTATACATGGGACGTCACGTGTATCTATGCTGGATGTCTATTATACATGGGACGTCACGTGTGTCCATGCTGGATGTCTATTATACATGGGACGTCACGTGTGTCTATGCTGGATGTCTATTATACATGGGACGTCATGTGTGTCTATGCTGGATGTCTATTATACATGGGACGTCACGTGTGTCTATGCTGGATGTCTATTATACATGGGACGTCACGTGTGTCCATGCTGGATGTCTATTATACATGGGACGTCACGTGTGTCTATGCTGGATGTCTATTATACATGGGACGTCACGTGTGTCTATGCTGGATGTCTATTATACATGGGACGTCACGTGTGTCTATGCTGGATGTCTATTATACATGGGACGTCATGTGTGTCTATGCTGGATGTCTATTATACATGGGACGTCATGTGTGTCTATGCTGGATGTCTATTATACATGGGACGTCACGTGTGTCTATGCTGGATGTCTATTATACATGGGACGTCACGTGTGTCCATGCTGGATGTCTATTATACATGGGACGTCACGTGTGTCCATGCTGGATGTCTATTATACATGGGACGTCACGTGTGTCCATGCTGGATGTCTATTATACATGTGACATCACGTGTGTCTATGCTGGATGTCTATTATACATGGGACATCACGTGTGTCTATGCTGGATGTCTATTATACATGGGGCATCACGTGTGTCTATGCTGGATGTCTATTATACATGGAACGTCACATGTGTTCATGCTGGATGTCTATTATACATGGGACGTCACGTGTGTCTATGCTGGATGTCTATTATACATGGCATGGGACGTCATGTGTGTCTATAGTGGATGTCTATTATATATGTGACATCACGTGTGTCTATGGTGGATGTCTATTATACATGGGACATCATGTGTGTCTATGGTGGATGTCTATTATACATGGGACGTCACGTGTGTCCATGCTGGATGTCTATTATACATGGGACGTCACGTGTGTCTATGCTGGATGTCTATTATACATGGGACGTCACGTGTGTCTATGCTGGATGTCTATTATACATGGGACGTCACGTGTGTCTATGCTGGATGTCTATTATACATGGGACGTCACGTGTGTCTATGCTGGATGTCTATGATACATGTGACGTTATATGAGGTGTGACGCCATCTTTCCTCTCCCCCTTCAGGTGATGTCTCTGCGGGGTAAGGTGTGTCTGGTGACGGGGGCCAGCTCTGGGATCGGGGCCAGCACTGCCATACAATTTGCCCGTCTAGGGGCCCGGTTGGCCCTTAATGGAAGAAATGAAGAGAAATTGAAGGCGACGGCTCGGGGCTGCGAGGAGTTCTGTGACCAGAAGGTGACGTCACTACTATGGAGAAAAACAAAAAAAGGGTTGTCGGTCAGGGAGAAATAGGTGCATCCGCACCTCTCCCCGGGTACTGCTCAAAGCGTGACGTCACCACTATAACACCCAGCGCTTCGGCCTTAAAGGGTGTCCCAGATTGGAAGATAAGATCTGTGCTTTTTTCCATTGCCCCTTGTCCATCATTTTGTTTGATATTCACTTGGATGGGGATAAGTTGCAGTACCAGACAGAGCCATGGACAGGAGGGGCGCTGTTTATGTGGAAATAAGTGTGGCCTTCCTGTAATACAACTGAAGCCATAAGAGATTAAAGAGAGAGTGCCTGGGTAGTAGTGGCTGTAGCTTACAGATTTATATTAGTGGGTTGTTTTATTACAACATTTTCAGCGTCCCATGATATGAGATTTTTCCCTGATTTCTCACAGCTGGGGGCGCTGCTGCATTGCTGTCCGCAGAAACCTTACATGACTAATCAAACAATGTACTCCCTTATTTTCAAAGCTTCTGGCTGACTCAGAGTTTCACTTTCACTCCGATAACTCAACTTTATGTGCAACTCAGCCACATGATATCATGGGATGTATCGTCAGATGAGAATAATATACTACTCACGCTTCAGAAGACACTTTGGTCCATTTGTTTAGAGTTTGCCAAGTTGTAGACCACATTCGAACGCGACGTTTCGAGGGACACGCCCCCTTAATCATGCGTATGATTCAGGTGTAACCAACGTCCTTAAATATATACTAGGGCATAGGCGTAGTCTAGCTCAGATCTCAGTACATATTAAAAAAAACATATATTTGGTTACAAACAGACATCTCACAAAAACACCTTGAAATTACAAATGTCGTTCAACCCTTTAGTTGGTTACACCTGAATCATACACATGATTAAGGGGGCGTGTCCCTCGAAACGTTGCGTTCGAATGTGGTCTAAATCTCGGCAAACTCTGAACAAATGGGCCTGGGAGCCTTGTAACATGTTTTTCAACTTGGATAATAAAGCAAAGAAAGGACCAAAGTGTCTTCTGAAGCGTGAGTGGTATATACTCTCATCTGACGATAAATCCCATGATATCATGTTGCACGTAAAATTTTAGCTTTTTTCTGCATCTGAAATTCTCAGTTGTATCTGAGCTGGCCGATAGAAACTAGATATGGTAATGACAAGTGCAAATCCACAAACATATAAAACACTGGCGTTATATGCAGTCTCACTGCAGTCCCATAAAATAACATAGACCAGTGTTTCCCAACCAGTGTGCCATCAGCTGTTGCAAAACTACAACTCCCAGCATGCCCGGACAGCCTTTGGCTGTGCAGGCATGCTGGGAGTTGTAGTTTTGCAACAGCTGGAGGCACGCTGGTTGGGAAACACTGACATAGACCACTATAAGTATGCTGGGACACCGCGCGTAGCCTCTCTAGTCTAGTGTCCCTTAGGCCTCTTTCACACGGGCATCATGTTTGACGCCCGGATAAGAGGCGGGTGCGTTGCGGGAATATGCTTGATTTTTCCGCGCGGGTGTAAACGTTTGTAATGCGTTTTGCACGCGCGTGTGAAAAATCGCCATGTTTGGTACCCAGACCCAAAGCCGGACTTCATCACTGAAGTATGGTTTTGGGTAGAGTATTCTGGAGAATTTATTATTTTCCCTTATAACTCGGTTATAAGGGGAAATAATAGCATTCTTAATAAAGAATACATAGTAAAATGAAGAGGAAGGGGTTAAAAATAATAAAAGTTAACTTACCTTAGCCACTTGATCGCGCAGTCGCGATCTCTCCTCTCTTTCCCTGCAGCATCTAAGATCTAAAGGACCTGTGATGACGTCACATCACATGGTCCAATCACATGGTCCATCTTACCATGGTGATGTGACGTCATCACAGGTCCTGTAGATCTTAGCTGATGCAGGGAAAGAGAGATCGTGACTACGCGATCAAGTGGCTAAGGTAAGTTAACTTTTATTATTTTTAACCCCTTCCTCTTCATTTTACTAAGCATTCTTTATTAAGAATGCTATTATTTCCCCTTATAACCATGTTATAAGGGGAAATAATAGAGATCGGGTCCCGTTGCTAAGCAACCATGCGGGAAAATCGCAACGCATCCGCACTTGCTTGCGGATGCTTGCGATTTTCCTGCAGCCCCATTCACTTCTATGGGGCCTGCGTTGCGTGAAAAACGCACAATATAGAGCATGCTGCGATTTTCACGCAACTCAAAAGTGATGCGTGAAAATCACCGCTCATGTGCACAGCCCCATAGAAATGAATGGGTCCGGATTCAGTGCGGGTGCAATGCGTCCTCCTCACGCATTGCACCCGCGTGGAAAACTCGCCCGTGTGAAAGGGGCCTTACTGCTGCTTCCCCTCAAGTTCCGCTCTAACACTCACTTAGTATTTGGGGTAGCCCCCAAAATATTGGGACATATAAAAAAATAAAACAAAGAATAAGTGCACTGGGGTACAAGAATGGCTGGGTGAGGCCGGTATACGTGTCTATTCTGCACAAGGGAGGCACAGGTCCTGTGGGATCCATGCCTGGTTCTTTTTTATGAACGTCAGCTTGTCCACGTTGGCTGTGGACAGGCGGCTGCGCTTTTCTGTAATGACGCCCCCTGCCGTGCTGAATACACGTTCAGACAATACACTGGCCACAGGGCAGGCCAGCACCTCCAAGGCATAAAGGGCAAGACGTTTTTACTAAATTTAGTTCCCTGTCAGCAATGCAGAGCAGGGGTTTTTCACCGGCAAAACTGGGTTCATGTCACCCACCAATGGAACTAACGATTATTAGAAATTTAGGCCCCTGGCACCTAGGTAGAGAAGGGGTTTGTACCCGGCAAATATGGTAACATGTCACCCAACAATTGAAAAGAAGAATTTTAGAAATTTAGGTTCCTGTCACCTATGCAGTGCAAGGTTACTTGACAGCAAAAAATTGGAATATGTGAACCCTGAACTCCCAGACGGATTACCTATATTATTGTCCCCGGCACATATGCAGCGCAGGCCGCAAAGGTAATTCCTGGCCTAAAAAAAGATGATTTTTTCACCACCAATGAAAAACATGGATTTAAGAAGTATATTTTGTGGTGTAGGACCTCATCGTTCTCCACATTATCTTCCACCCAGTCTTCCCCCTGCCCTCCTTGTCTGTCTGCACGCCGCAGAAAGCCGCAGCAGTTTGCACCTGTGTTTCGTCATCATCAGAGACGTGATGCGGTGGTCTTACCATGTCCTCATCCTGCAACATAAGTGGTTGGGCATCGGTGCTCTCAATCTCTTCCACTTCTGGGGCAAGACTAGGTGGATGGCCGACGGAAACCCTGCCAGCAGAGTCATCAAAAAGCATAAGAGACGCTGCATGATTTGAGGCTCTGACTGCTTGGCTGATGTGCAAGGGGATGAGGTGCAAGACTGATGGGCATGGGCTGCAGGTGCCAACTCTGAGCTTTCTGCATAGGACTGGGTGGGAGATACTGTGAAGGAACTGGAGGCGCTGTCAGCCACCCAATCTACTATCGCCTGTACATGTTCTGGCCTCACCATACGTAGAGCGGCATTCGGGCCAAACAAATAACGCTGCAGGTTCTGTTGCCTACTCGCACCTGAGGAAGGGGTTTCACTTGGACCTGTAGTTGGCACAGATCGACCACGTCCTCTCCCTGCAACAGGAGCTCCACCAACACCACCACGACCGGGCCACGTCCTCTCCCAGCAACAGGAGCTCCACCAACACCAGCAGCACCACGACCAGGTCCACGTCCCTTATTTGATGTTCTCCTCATTATTTGCGTTCACCCACCAAACTAACAGATGGTTTATCTCCGGTGTCAATTTACCGGCCAATAGTCAACAATTCGGTTCACTAACAGTAAGGCAGGGCCGGGTCATAGACAGAATACATTCCTTTAGGTCACACCACAGTGTAACGGAGCAATTCAGTACAATGACTTCACTATCACAAAAAATGAGATTTCTCCAACCAACAATGTAACAGCAGAAGTTGGCGGAAACGCAGCGTACACCACGAATGTGCTATCTACCACAAAAACTGTGCTTTATGCAACCAACTATGTAAATGCGGTATTTCACTGGTTAATTGGACTGTCAGAAATGCAGCATCGCCCGTAAATTTACTATCTAGCAAAAAAAGTGTGCTTTTTTTATAGCAGCAAGGTAACTGCAGTATGTAACGGTTTTATTAGACTGTCACATAGGCAGTGCCTGTGACAGACAGAAAAAAAAATCGCTTTATGTCACGAAAATATGTGACAGACTAATGTAATTGAATAATTTTCACGGCCAGGTATGCACTGCAGGGCGCAGGGGTACTTGATCGGCCAAAAAAGGGAATTTGTCCTCCACTGACCTACCAGAACAGAGTTAAGGTAATGTCCCTGGCACACATGCAGTTCACATGCACTTGCAAAAATGGCCGCCGAAGCCCACCGAACTAGCAGATGGATTAAAAGTTATTTTCAATGGGCTCAGGGCTGGGTACAAATATGTAGCATAACGCCCTCAATAATCGCTGTAGTATGAAGATTGCAGTACACCAAGTACACCAGAATTCTTTCCTAATCCCTCCCTCAAAGCAGCAGCAGCAGCCGCCTGTCCCTAAACTGGGAAGAGCACTGACGTGTGGCACTACGTGACTCCAGACTATATAGAGGCCGGGTCACATGCTGCACTTGGCCAATCACAGTCATGCCATTAGTAGGCATGGCTATGATGGCTTCTAAGGGCAAACTAGTGAAACGCTAGCTGACTGGCTGCCCTGCAGCTTTTCAATAAGCGTCATAAAACGTCCAAACACCGAACCCGAACCCGAATATTCAGTAAAATGTTCGGTTTCAGGTACCAAAAATCAGGTTTTTACAGTTCGGGTTCACTCAGCTCTAGATGTGAGTAAAGCACCTAGGATCAGATATCACACTGGGAATGGGGGAGGGGACGAGCTGATAACCGGAACGTAAGGCATTTTTCTATGAACAGATAAATTGCCGCGTTTCTTAGAGGTACCTGTACTATTGATTTATATGATGTTGTGTGATCCTTTAACCCCTTTCTTATCTGCAGCCTCTGCTGGTTCTGGGAGACCTGGCGGATGAGGCGGTGGTGCGGGGGATGGTGGAACAGACGGTGGCGCACTTCGGACAGCTGGACGTGCTGGTGAACAATGCAGCAATATTGGTCATGGGGACTATAGAGGACACAACGCTGCAGGACTACGACCGCATGATGAACGTGAACGTCCGGTGAGAACTGATGGTTACACGCTACATCCTAGGCTGCACTACTTCAGCAGGAAGTGGGTGTAACAGAAAAATATTTCCCTTCTGCCCCTCAGGTCCATGTTGTACCTCACCCAGCTGGCCGTGCCACATCTCATTAAGACCAAAGGAAACATCGTGAACGTTTCTAGCATCGGTGGGCTGAGATCGGTGAGTGCACAGATAGCTGTTTACGGCTCTGCCCCATAAGGTGGCTCATTACAGGCTCCACCCCATCAGACAGCTCGTTACAGGCTCCGCCCCATCAGACAGCTCGTTACAGGCTCCACCCCATCAGACAGCTCATTACAGGCTCCACCCCATCAGACAGCTCGTTACAGGCTCCGCCCCATCAGGTGGCTCATTACAGGCTCCACCCCATCAGGGGCCTCAATTCAGGCTCCGCCCCATCAGGTGGCTCATTACAGGCTCCACCCTATCAGGCGGCTCATTACAGGCTCCACCCCATCTGGTAGCTCATTACAGGCTCCGCCCTATCAGGCCTGTGTGTACAGCTCTGGATGTGACTCGAGTATAAGATGAAGATCACATGACAGATTTTGAAACTTTTAGGGATTCTTTTTTTCACTTTTTGGCCTCAAGCACATGGCCGTTGTTGTGGTCCGCGTCGGACACGAACCCATTCACTTCAATGGGGCCACAAAAGATGCTGTCCGCATCCGTTGCTCCGTTCCGTGCCCCCGCAAAAAAAATAGAACATGTCCTATTCTTGTCCGTTTTGCGGACAAGAATAGGCATTTCTACAATGGGCCTCGTTCCGTTCCGCAAATTGTGGAACGGAATGCGGAGCAGCTTCCGTGTTTTGCGGATCCGCGGTTTGTGGACCGCAAAACACCAACAGGCGTGTGCATGAGGCCTTCGGGGCATCTTTTTTTGGGTGTTCAATACAAAACTGCATTTTCAGCTGAAGGTTTCTGGCCCCAATCGGCACTAAAAAACGCCGGGACGTCCATGGAGCTGTTATTTATGCTTCCCATTTATTTCAATGGCAGAGTCATCAGAATCCGCCCTAAGATACGGCGCGCTACTTCTCTCCACGTGGAAAAAAAGTGCTGCCTCCCACTGACATGAATAGGAGGCGATTCTGGAGCTGATTTTGAGGTACAAACGCTCCAAAATCAGAGCCAAAAAACTGTGTGTGAACTGGCTCTAGAAGCAAAATTATGACTGCAACTCCCTGATGTGTCTGGATTATAAAACATGATGGCATAGCAGAACTATGAATGCAGCTCTGGGTGTGACAGAAGTATAAGACATGAAGTAGTAGCAGAATTGTGAATGCAGCTCTGGATTTGACTCCAGGCACCATTGTGCAGTGCACTTCCTTTGTTACATTGTTATGTATTTCTCTTCCGGTCCGCTCCCTGTCATGGCCCCGCCCTGTTCCTGACCCCGCCCTCCACTTATTATACATTATGTTATTGTCTTTCAGTTCCCCGGGGTCCTGGCCTATTGTATGTCCAAGTCTGCGGTTGACCAGTTCACCAGATGTGCAGCTCTGGGTGAGTAACCTCCTGAGCTACATGGCTGATACCAGCGAGCACTAGCGCTTGCACCCATAACCGCTGGTATTGATCGGCGCCAATCGTCGAGCGGATTCCCTGACTGTCCCTCCGGTAACACTCAGGTGCTCCCTTCATGGCAGTGGGCCCCAGTCAGGAATCCGGTTGGATAGCCTCTTGTGTGTGCGCTTCAACCACCAGTCTTCACCGCATGACGGTACATTGGTCACAATGGTGCAACTACCAAGCCACGCCCCCTTTTTTCTCACATTTGTTGCGCACATTGTACATGAGCAGTATTGTGCGGTATTTTATTTGCTGACTCTCTTCTTCTTTTGTTGCTCAGATCTGGCGAGTAAACAAGTTCGAGTGAACGCTGTATGGTGAGTAGAAGCGTACTGCATGTGATGTACTGAGCGCACGTCTTATCCTCCAGTCACAGCCAAAGCTGAGCCACAGTCCTGCTATTACATCACGTCTTATCCTCCAGTCACAGCCAAAGCTGAGCCACAGTCCTGCTGTTACATCACACATCTTATACTCCAGTCACAGCCAAAGCTGAGCCACAGTCCTACTGTTACATTACACGTCTTATACTCCAGTCACAGCCAAAGCTGAGCCACAGTCCGGCTGTTACATCACGTCTTATACTCCAGTCACAGCCAAAGCTGAGCCACAGTCCTACTGTTACATCACGTGTCTTATCCTCCAGTCACAGCCAAAGCTGAGCCACAGTCCTGCTGTTACATCACTTCTTATACTCCAGTCACAGCAAAAGCTGAGCCACAGTCCTACTGTTACATCACGTCTTATACTCCAGTCACAGCCAAAGCTGAGCCACAGTCCTACTGTTACATCACGTCTTATACTCCAGTCACAGCCAAAGATGAGCCACAGTCCTACTGTTACATCACACGTCTTATACTCCAGTCACAGCCAAAGCTGAGCCACAGTCCTGCTGTTACATCACGTCTTATACTCCAGTCACAGCCAAAGCTGAGCCACAGTCCTGCTGTTACATTACACGTCTTATACTCCAGTCACAGCCAAAGCTGAGCCACAGTCCTGCTGTTACATCACGTCTTATACTCCAGTCACAGCCAAAGCTGAGCCACAGTCCTGCTGTTACATTACACGTCTTATACTCCAGTCACAGCCAAAGCTGAGCCACAGTCCTACTGTTACATCTCACGTCTTATCCTCCAGTCACAGCCAAAGCTGAGCCACAGTCCTGCTGTTACATCACGTGTCTTATACTCCAGTCACAACCAAAGCTGAGCCACAGTCCTGCTGTTACATCACGTCTTATAGAGTAAAAAAAGGCGCGGCTCTAAGTGCGCCACATAAAATGTTAATCCCGGCCCATTGTTATAAGCGCCTCTTACATATCATAGGCCACTCCCAGCAAACACCATACAGATTACATTATATTGTTGAGGATGAAGGTGGGAGTCTCATCCTCCATAGACACACTGGGGGTCATTAAATAGACGTCGGTCTTAAAAAAAACCTGCGCTGGCGGTGGATCCGCTCCAGCCTCTCCATAACATCAGCACCAGTTCTAAATGTTAGACAGCTTCTGCACAATATTTAAGGTGTGAAAGTCCAGATGGGA
This sequence comes from Bufotes viridis, assembly GCA_033119425.1. Taxonomy (NCBI): domain Eukaryota; kingdom Metazoa; phylum Chordata; class Amphibia; order Anura; family Bufonidae; genus Bufotes; species Bufotes viridis. Next base: position 2,433,316 of record CM065595.1, on the reverse strand, counting down.
GGAGCCCGGCACTTCACATCATACAGTGGGGCGTGCCCTAGCAGCAGCTGTCATCTTAAGGCGTGTCCTGCCAGCAGCTTCTGGTTTGTGGCTGTAGTGTACATCTGCCATGTTTTTGGTTGCGTCTTGTCGCTGTGTCCTCACTGGCCTCCATGTTGTATCTCTTAGTCCAGGGACCATTATGACGGATTTACATCAGCGAGCTGGCCTGAGCGAGGAGCAGTACGCGCAGGTACGCAGCACTCACCACTTTCACACGATTTCATTTGTTTAATGGTTTTCTAAAGATTGTCCTTCTCACCTCTATAGTTTCTGGAGCACAGCAAGCAAACCCACGCCCTGGGGCGGCCCGGCACTGTGGAGGAAGTGGCCCGAGCAATCGCCTTCCTGGCTTCAGATGCTGCATCTTTTATCACTGGGGTAACCATGCCAGTAGACGGTGGACGGCACGCCATGTGCCCGAGATAACGGTGTAAAATAATAAAGATATACAAATGAAATGTCCGTGTATATAATGGGGAGGTAATCACAGGCCATATGGGGGGAGCGGTCCTGTGGGGGGGACTAGTACAGGGATGAAAGGGTAGCATGGGTACTATAATACTGCTCCTATGTAAAAGAATATAACTACTATAATACTGCCTCCTATGTAAAAGAATATAACTACTATAATACTGCTCCTATGTAAAAGAATATAACTACTACAATACTGCTCCTATGTAAAAGAATATAACTACTATAATACTGCTCCTATGTACAAGAATATAACTACTATAATACTGCCTCCTATGTACAGGAATATAAGTACTATAATACTGCTCCTATGTACAAGAATATAACTACTATAATTCTGCCTCCTATGTACAAGAATATAACTACTATAATACTGCTCCTATGTACAGGAATATAACTACTGTAATACTGCTCCTATGTAGAATATAACTACTATAATACTGCCTCCTATGTACAAGAATATAACTACTATAATACTGCTCCTATGTACAAGAATATAACTACTATAATACTGCTCCTATGTACAGGAATATAACTACTATAATACTGCCTCCTATATACAAGAATATAACTACTATAATACTGCCTCCTATGTACAAGAATATAACTACTATAATACTGCTCCTATATACAAGAATATAACTACTATAATACTGCTCCTATGTACAAGAATATCACTACTATAATACTGCTCCTATGTACAGGAATATAACTACTATAATACTGCTCCTATGTACAAGAATATAACTACTATAATACTGCTCCTATGTACAAGAATATAACTGCTATAATACTGCTTCTATGTACAAGAATATAACTACAATAATACTGCTCCTATGTACAAGAATATAACTACTATAATACTGCTCCTATGTACAGGAATATAACTACTATAATACTGCTCCTATGTACAAGAATATAACTACTATAATACTGCTCCTATGTACAAGAATATAACTACTATAATACTGCCTCCTATGTACAAGAATATAACTACTATAATACTGCTCTTATGTACAAGAATATAACTACTATAATACTGCTCCTATGTACAAGAATGTAACTACTATAATACTGCTCCTATGTACAGGAATATAACTACTATAATACTGCTCCTATGTACAGGAATATAACTACTATAATACTGCTCCTATGTACAAGAATATAACTACTATAATACTGCTCCTATGTACAAGAATATAACTACTATAATACTGCCTCCTATGTACAAGAATATAACTACTATAATACTGCTCTTATGTACAAGAATATAACTACTATAATACTGCCTCCTATGTACAAGAATATAACTACTATAATACTGCTCCTATGTACAAGAATATAACTACTATAATACTGCTCCTATGTACAAGAATGTAACTACTATAATACTGCTCCTATGTACAAGAATATAACTACTATAATACTGCCTCCTATGTACAAGAATATAACTACTATAATACTGCTCTTATGTACAAGAATATAACTACTATAATACTGCCTCCTATGTACAGGAATATAACTACTATAATACTGCTCCTATGTACAAGAATATAACAACTATAATACTGCTCCTATATATAAGAATATAACTACTATAATACTGCTCCTATGTACAAGAATATAACTACTATAATACTGCTCTTATGTACAAGAATATAACTACTATAATACTGCCTCCTATGTACAGGAATATAACTACTATAATACTGCTCCTATGTACAAGAATATAACAACTATAATACTGCTCCTATATATAAGAATATAACTACTATAATACTGCTCCCTGTGTACAAGAATATAACTACTATAATACTGCTCCTATGTACAAGAATATAACTACTATAATACTGCTCTTATGTACAAGAATATAACTACTATAATACTGCCTCCTATGTACAGGAATATAACTACTATAATACTGCTCCTATGTACAAGAATATAACAACTATAATACTGCTCCTATATATAAGAATATAACTACTATAATACTGCTCCCTGTGTACAAGAATATAACTACTATAATACTGCTCCTATATATAAGAATATAACTATTATAATACTGCCTCTATGTACAAGAATATTACAACTATAATACTGCTCCTATATATAAGAATATAACTACTATAATACCGCCCCTATGTGTAGTAATATAGCGTCTACAATGTAATAGATCGGATATTTTATTTCTTGGAGACCTCACTCATCATTTTGTACATGTATTATTATGTATTATTTCCTTTTCTGGACAGCTGCTTTAGGAATGGAGATGTAAGTGGGTGTGCAGAACCCCCCTACCCAGCAGGAATGGTCTTGGGGTCTCAGGGGTCAGACCGCAGTATTGGGTAGACAGTGTGCCCCATCACTCCCCTTGTTTTCTTTAGTCCAAGTTCCTGAGGTTGTGGTTGATTCTCCTGGAAGAGAAGAAAAATATTCTTGTATAAATGTTCTCAGCTTCCTGGAGATCTGCTCCCTCAAGATGAATGATGGGTGAGACCAGGGGAAGGAGATGGATCTGGTACAATATCATGAGTTGGAGTCTGGCGGTCACTCTCCTGGTGTCTCCTCATCATCATTCAGTAGCTAAATCCTCTTCCTTCAGGTTCAGATAGTAACAGGCCCCTTTTATTCACTGGAATGACCTTTGGTTAGGACATGGATATCTTGAGGATAAATGCTACAGTTCCAAGAGATTGCGCGAGGAGCAGGGCCTATAATGAAGGTAGATCATGTCACTGAGGAGGAGATGGACAATCACGGCAGAGCAGGGATGTATATAGATACTAACCATATTCATACTTGATGCTACCCAATACAAGGAGGACATCTCAACCACCATGAGGACCAGAACGGCAGCTGTCCCTACCAATCGAGCACCCTGCTGAAGAGAAGAGTATTATTGTGGTGGGACGTGACCCTCTGTGGGGCACAGGGTCCACACTTAGTCCAGTGCTGAAATCCTTTTCAAGTACAAAGCGGTAAAAGAAGTAGTTGCCCATTTCACAAAATTAAAAGTTTATGATATTTAAACCAATGCAAAAGCAAACAAAGGTAGGTAATCGTGAAACATGGGTCAGCCCTTCAGGAGAAGAAAGTCCACCCATACACCAGGGAACTGGTGGCATCCTCCATGACTAAAACCAAAGCCATATAATCTGATCTGAGGTTTTCTCGGTTGAAAGATCCTTGTCCTCTTCTCTGGAGTCATTCACACAACAAGGTTCTTCTAGATTACCCACACGTTTCAGGTCCAGAAGAGCCGGTATAACATTTTTCACGTAGCTGCCATTGCCTGCTTCATATTAGTCCTGACTTACCGTCTTCATCTCTCTGCCACCGGATGGGGTGTGTGAGGAGAAGCGCTGGAAGATGCAAAGTGTAAGAAAAAGAAGAAAAGAAGCCAAGATGCCCCACATCCAACCCATCACATACAGGCAGTAAAGGGCTGTGGATGCCCATTATTTCCCATGGACCCCGAGGAGGTGGAGCCCACATACAGTACACCCTGACACATCCTCCCAGGAGCAGAGACGTCTTTCCGCTTCTGATAACATTCTGTGCAGCATTCAGACATGGAGCGCCAATGTTATCAGGGGAAAGACCACCATGTGCAGCAGGGTCAGGGGTCTCGGTCTTTATAATACTTGTCGGAATAATTATGTCTAAGACCAGACCCAGAATTCCATTACTCACATGATTCGGAGCGTAAGTGGCGTATCTCACGAGAAACGATCCGTTCAGGTTTGTTGTGATCAGGAAGATCACCTGAAGTGGAAAGAAGAGACGATCGATGATCCCAGTGATGAAGAGCCTCAATAGCTGTACGATCTCAGAGAATTATAACCCCACCCCACCTCCGACCGGAGATCGAACCAGCAGTAGACAGATGGCCCTTACATAACTGGAGCAATTTCATCCCCTCCACCACTTTTCTGGCTCTACTATGAATACATCCATCCCTAAGTCACTCAGGAAGGAGAGATCACAGCAGCACAGAGGATTGTGATCCTTCCTGGAAGCACTGGACCATTCACACACAGACTGTTGTGAAGATTCAGGAGCAGTCAGTAGAGTAAACAAACGAGGGTCCACACCAAGTGTTTGGTTTTGCAAAGCACCATTAAGTATGAGAGTGTTGAACAAGTCAGGTGTTATGTCAATGGGGGGGGGGGGGGGGATAATTTCTCTATACACATCATGTTTATTGAATCAGCATTTGATAAACTCACATGGTAGACTGAGAAGATAAAGTAGATCCAGGGCGCAGTGACCAAAAAGACCAGAACCTGAGTACAAAAAACAAGCCATTAATATCGCAGGACATAAGATCATCAAGAGGTCACCACAAGAGGTTCTCCGGAACGTGCTGAAGACGAGAATATACTTACTAGATCAGACATAACGCTGCTGCTCCACCCTAAAGAGAGAAAGAAAACTTCATCAAAAAAAGTCTAAAAAAATAATTGTGCCCCACCGAGTAATTCAGTCCTACCTCCTGAATGAGGTCTCATACTCCACCGAGTAATGCAGTCCTACCTCCTGATTGAGGTCTCATACTCCACCTAGTAATTCAGTCCTACCTTCTGATTGAGGTCTCATACTCCACCGAGTAATGCAGTCCTACCTCTTAAGTGGGTTATCATACTTCACCAAGTACAAATCAGCCCTACTTCCTAAATGGGATCTCATACGCCACCCAATAATTCAGTCCCACCTCCCTGATGAGATATCATACTCCACCAATTAATTCAGCGCTACCTCCTCTATAGTGTCTTATACTCCACCAAGTATTCAGCAGTACCTCCTCAATAGGGTTTCATACTCCACCCAGTAAATCATTCCTACCTCCTGATTGAGGTCTCATACTCCACCGAGTAATTCAGTCCTACCTCCTGATTGAGGTCTCATACTCATTTTACTCCACCAAGTAAATCATTTCTACCTCCTCGATGATGTCTCTTACTCCACCCAGTAATTCAGTCCCACCTCCCTGAGGAGGTATCATACTCCACCAAGTAATTCAGCCCTAGCTCCTTGATGAGGTATCATACTTCACCCAGTAATTCAGCCCCAGCTCCTTGATGAGGTATCATACTTGACCACTTCTTTGTAGGTGAAGTTGCCAACATCAGTAATTACAATACACATTAAGGTTTAATGACCACTAAATACTTGACAACTCGTCCATTAGATCGTACACTGATCAGCTGGAAGCAGTTATATTGATACTGCGGGTGGCATAAATATTAATGCAGATGGTTGTCAATGCTTGTGTAAGATGAAGTTGTCCAGCTGGCAACATTTTTAGGATCCAAAAGAAGTGACATTTCGTCATTCATCCTCCACTTCCATTCTGATGGTTTCCAGGACCCCGCTGGCCTCTACTTCCTGGTCCCTCTTGACATATAGGAAATGGCGCACTGTTTTGGCCAAGGATTGGCTGGGCTGCCATTTCCCGTATTTTTCACAGAAAGGAAGAAAAACGGGCGGCACTGCTGTTATTTTTAGCCCCGTAGCTACAGGTAAATCAGCGCTAATTCAGACTCACTGTGACAGTGGTATAATGGTCGACGGTGTTACTCAGCTCCAATAGAGGATAGAACACCAATATAGCAAAATGGAGTAGTGAAGAAAAACGAGCGGCACTCACCAAGTCCATTCCAGAAACCTTCTTTATTGATCCATAATATGTAAATGAACCAACGTCACTGAGACATCGGGAGGGGGGTTACAAACAGGATTGCGGTAAAGGAGCGGCGACGGCCGTTTCACGCTAACTCACGCGCGTCTTCAGACTACTACCATACCGTAGTGGCCTGAAGATGCGCGTGAGTTAACGCGAAACGGCCGTCGCCGCTCCTTTACTGCAACCTGTTTTTGTCCCCCCCCCTGATGCCTCAGTGACGTTGGTTCATTTACATATTATGGATCAATAAAGAAGGTTTCTGGAATGGACTTGGTGAGTGCCGCTCGTTTTTCTTCACTACTCCATTTTGCCATTTCCCGTATGTCAAGAGGAACTAGGAAATAGAAACTAGCGAGGAGTTGGAAAGTGACAGAATGAGAGTGTTGGGGGGGTATCAGTGAGGGGAATAGGACTTATTTCGTTTCCTTTTTTTGTCACATGGCCTACAACCACTTCATGGAGATTGTGGAGAATTGGGGAGGTCCTGCACTATGAAGCCAATCTGACCTCTAGAACACAGGATGGCGGGGAATGCTTGGCACCAGTCTACGACCGCATACATCGCCTGACCTCATCATGACCATGACACCCAACTCCTGATGAGTTCTAGCTTATTCAGTGATGCGCTGTCTGATAATGCACTCGAAGATTCACAAGCTGCAGGGTCTACAATGGTCTAATCACAACCACGCAGTACAGGGGACATTTCATGGGGAGCTTCATGGAGCCGAAAGTCTGAGTGTCCTGTGAAAACTCAGGTTCATGAGTTGAGACCAAAAGATGCTTTAATATACATTTAACATGTCCCACAAAAGTCTGTGAGGAACAATAGCAGAGGGACAAGATGTGATGGGATTGGGGTCACCATTGTTGGTTTTTGTGTTGGAGGTCATGGTTGAAGCCCGGACAGAGGACAATGATTTCTTCTATCACACACACTCCTAATAACAAGAATTCACTTTGATGACTGATGACTGCAACCCTACAACCAGCGGCACCACCATCACCAGTACCACCAGCAGCATCGTCTCTATGGTCTCCTCTTAATCCTCAGTTGTACCTCTAGAGATTACATTATATATTAGCTGCACTTTGTCTTTCATCAGTTCATTGTCCATTTTCTCCTTTTCGGTGAACAGATAGAGACCGCCACTCAGTTGAGCGATGGACGGCTGGTTGGTCAGGATGTTCTTCTCAGTCCTGGGGCTGCTGTCATCCATGTCGTCAGCTACAACAATCACCTTACTCTTCCCTGTAAGGGAAACAGAGATTAATGAAGGGCTGGAGACGAGACGAGATCTGAGGAGATTTCGGAGCTCTCATAACACTGGTGCCATTGATGAAGGAGAAGGTCAGCACTCTGAGCTACAAGGATTGGGGAGAGGAGAACATGGTAATGTAGGGTCCTCCTATACTAGGATAGTGGGGATTAATTATAGGAATAGGGGCTATTCTTGCCAAGGGACTGCTGTCCTATAGGTAGGTACTTGCCCAGTGACCACCTACTGTCATGAGGCACCAGTAAGTGGGGTTTCTATGGATGTTACACCTACTAGCTATGCCCACACTACCACAGTCCAGCTGTCTTGGAGACTAAGATTACTCAAGTCCAGGTCTCATGGTTGCACTTACCGAGCACCTTTGACATATGTCCCAGTTCATCATCGTAAAGCGAGTCCGTCACGTCGGTGATGTTGACCCGTCCTCTCGTCTTTGAGTGATACAATATGGAGAACGTGCACTGCGAGACCTGCTGTCTGAACTGCGCAGAATTCGAGTTTGTAATAGTAAAAGGAACTACTCTTCCCACTCCGCTCAGCGTGGAGGTGAGCCAGGCGTATCCTTCCTGTGCACCCCGGGAGAAGATCCCGATGACCTGCCCGCTCCGGGGGACAGGATCCTGGAACAGAAAACTCATCAAGCGCCGAGATCACGAGAGACAATGTAAATTCAGAAGAAAGCTGCTTGTTGCTTTTGGTGGCAATTGGCCTCTTACTTCATGGACCCCTATGCCCCTGCCCAAGGTGTTCATATGGTACTCCTGCCATACATATACGCACTTGGTGACGAGGCACGTATACTGTGTACTGTATGTTCCAGTGCACCTCCTGGCCTGCAGGGATCACTACTATGTACCAAACCATTACATGTGATATAGTAGGCATTAAGAGCGCCCCCTTCTGTAATAATCAGATTAGTTCTGTAAGTGGTAACCATGTGGTGCCCCCAACCCACAGTCAGGGTGACCCATAAGCCTAGTGCTCACCTTCTGATCTCCTCGGCCGCAGAGATGTAATTTACAGATACAGATGGTGGTGAAGGTGGATGGAGGAACGAGGACGACCTTCAGGAGGAAACATAGTGGAAGAGGAGGTTATTACAGAGTTGGAGATTATACCAGACGTGGCTCAGTGTGAACAGTGTCTCACCAAGGAGAAGAGAGACGAGTGAAGACTTGACTCAAGAACGATCACCTGAGCGATCATCACACATTTCACCAGTGTCACCACCAGGATCCAAGATGTCTGCAAGGGAGAGAAGAAGCGAAATGTCCTCAGTCCAGGAGCAATGCAGAGTCAGGTCTGGGGGTCTCCTTCCACCAACCACAGTCCCCAGACCAGACCACTACTGCAAGTGCACCCTGGATCTGAAGGTCGGAGGACAGGGTGGTGGAGACCCAACAGCAATGGTCCCTTTTGTAATCAAGCCCTCCACCTGCTATCAGCACTTTACTGCACTCACCACTCTGTCCATGATCCAGCAGGAGAGCAGCGAACCTTTTACGATGACTGTGATGATGACACATATCTGGGAGGAAGGAAATAATCAATCACTGACCCCAGTGCAGGAGACACCCCTCCCAAAGTGGGGACTGGGGAGAACACAGGGATAGGAGCAAGTCCTCCAAATATCAATCTGCTGTCACATGGTAGAAAACCCTACAATGACTAGGAAACCTGCCATTCAGGAGCCTGGGTGACATCAGAGGACATACTACCCCTGCCACACTAAGGGGGCGACCACCGGGCTGCAGCTGTTCAGACTCAGCTATCTGCTCCCCGTCACTTCCAGGTGGGTCTCCAGCTGTTCCTCTGGTGCGGGGCTGACCCTGTGTGCACCATTATGTCGACATTAACCCCAAATACCCAGAAAAAAACTTACGGAAAATAACAAGGAGTTTTCATGGCTGGAGAACGACGTCCAGAAAGGGATCAACACAATGACGAAGATCTGTGAAGAGGAATAATAGTGACTGGCACTAACTTCTGATATGACTACTACCACCATCATTACTACTAATAATGATCACTAATAATATTTGATAATACCACTACTACTACCATCATTACTAATAATCACTGATAATATAAAATAACGCTACAACTACCACCATCATTACTACTAATCATCACTGATAATATTATCTGATAATACTACTCCTATCATGATACCACAACTAGCAGTGACACGGTGACACGTACATACGGTAGAGGGACCGGACCCAGCGTTACTGCAAGAAGAAAAAAATAATTATTAATGACCCCTCTACCCCCATCATCATCCCTACAGTCTCCTATTCTTCCTCTAACCTTCCATGGTTATCCATCCTGCCCCCATCATTCCCCCCATGACCCCTTCCCCCATCATTCCCCCTCTTTCCCATCTATGACCCTCCTGGCCCCATTATTCCGCTTCTCTCCCCTCTATGACCCTCCTGCCCCCATTATTCCCCCTCTCTTCCCTCCTGCCCCCATCATCCCCCTCTCTCCCCTCTATGACTCCTCCTGCCCCCATCATCCCCCTTTCTCCCCTCTATGACTCCTCCTGCCCCCATCATCCCCCTTTCTCCCCTCTATGACTCCTCCTGCCCCCATCATCCCCCTTTCTCCCCTCTATGACCCCTCCTGCCCCTATCATCCCCCTCTCTCCCCTCTATGACCCCTCCTGTCCCTATCATCCCCCTTTCTCCCCTCTATGACTCCTCCTGCCCCCATCATCCCCCTTTCTCCCCTCTATGACCCCTCCTGCCCCCATCATCCCCCTTTCTCCCCTCTATGACCCCTCCTGTCCCTATCATCCCCTCTCTCCCCTCTATGACCCCTCCTGCCCCTATCATCCCCTTTCTCCCTCTATGACCCCTCCTGCCCCTATCATCCCCCTTCTCCTCTATGACCCTCCTGTCCCTATCATCCCCCTTTCTCCCCTCTATGACCCCTCCTGCCCCTATCATCCCCCTTTCTCCCCTCTATGACCCCTCCTGCCCTCATCATCCACCTTTCTCCCCTCTATGACCCCTCCTGTCCCTATCATCCACCTTTCTCCCCTCTATGACCCCTCCTGCCCCCATCATCCCCCTTTCTCCCCTCTATGACCCCTCCTGTCCCTATCATCCCCCTCTCTCCCCTCTATGACTCCTCCTGTCCCTATCATCCCCTTCTCTATGACCCTCCTGCCCTATCATCCCTCTCCCTCTATGACCCCTCCTGCCCCTATCATCCCCCTTTCTCCCCTCTATGACCCCTCCTGCCCTCATCATCCACCTTTCTCCCCTCTATGACCCCTCCTGTCCCTATCATCCCCCTTTCTCCCCTCTATGACTCCTCCTGCCCCCATCATCCCCCTTTCTCCCCTCTATGACCCCTCCTGTCCCTATCATCCCCTTTCTCCCTCTATGACCCCTCCTGTCCCTATCATCCCCTTTCTCCCCTCTATGACCCCTCCTGCCCCTATCATCCCCCTCTCTCCCCTCTATGACTCCTCCTGCTCCATCATCCCCCTCTCTCCCCTCTATGACCCCTCCTGCCCCTATCATCCCCCTCTCTCCCCTCTGTGACTCCTCCTGCCCCTATCATCCCCCTCTCTCCCCTCTATGACCCCTCCTGCCCCTATCATCCCCCCTCTCCCCTCTATGACTCCTCCTGCCCCCATCACTTTCTCTTTCTCCTGCTCCTGTTACAATGTATCTTGACAGATGTTATAGGATCTTATATTGTTACAAGGTTATAAAGTTCTCTCCACTCCCAGCTGTTGGAGCTCCGTCCTTACCCCTCCCAATCCTTCCCGTGAAGGCGTCCATGTAATGAGGTGAATCCTGGAGATTTTAGATAATGGAACCTCAGAGACTGATCTGTAAGAAGAGTGAAGAACACCAACCTCAGAGACACTGAGGATCATGGGAGACCTCACTGCCCGACCCGTGGGCTCTGCATCCGCCACAATGCACTGCACCAGACATGATGGAACACTTACCGGTAATTGGGTTTCCTGGAAATCTCCACAACAGCACACCTGAGATTGCTCCTCTCCTGCTAGGGACAGAAAAAAGACATCCAGGTAAGATAAAACCCCAACACTTCCTACAGCTCCACAGTGTTTTACCAAGACCTAACGGCAAATAAAGCTTCATCACAACTTTACTTCAATTCATCAACAACAAAGAACAAGGTCTGCCTTCAAAGGCAGGGAAATCACGAGTGCTGTTGTGGAGATTTCCAGGAAACCCAATTACACGTAAGTGTAATTACCCCAGTAATCTCCACAACGGCGCACCTGAGAACTAACAAGGATTTACTGAGGGGGGGAGATCTGCCCACACATCTAGTCTCTAATGTCTAGTAAAAAACATGAATCGGCCCTTGTAGAGTGAGCCTTCCCCTTTATGTTGTATGCCCCTTATACGCTGTCTGATCCATCTGGATATGGGACTCGTTGCTGCTTCTTTGCCTCTTTTAGGACTTGCAAATTGAATGAAGGGATTATTGTCCTTCCTCCAGGACTTAGTAACCTGTATGTAATGAAGAACTGTCCTTCTAAAGTCCAAATTATGGAACGACCCTTCCTTGTCATTTTTCGGTCTGTTGCAGAAAGAGGGTTTAATTATGTCCTGTGATCTGTGAAAAGATGTGGAAACTTTAGGTCAAAATCCCGGCTCTAATTTAAAAACTATTTTATCTTTGGAGACCTGACAATATGGGAATGAAGCGGATAATGCCTGGATATCACTGACTCTTCAAGCTGATGATATCACTACTAAGAAAACGGTCTTAATAGTAAGCAGTTTAATAGACAAGGACATTAGTGCTGGACAACGTCAAGATTCCACGAGGAAACTAAATGTCTCATGTCGGCTTCATGTGGTCTGCAGATTCGAGAACTCTTTACCATTGAGTCTCCTGCTGGCTTTTTATCATATAGACTACTCAGAGCAGAGACCTGAACTCTCACGTATTTGGGCTTAACCCTTTGTCCAAACCTTCCTGAATAAAATCTAGAAAATTTTCATATTTTCAACAGAAACGCTATTACCACAACATGACGCAAATTTTCTCCAAACCTTTCTGTAGATAAACGAGTAGCAGGTTTATGGCTCAAAGGTAAAGTCTCGACTACCTTGTTGGAGAAACCTGTTTCCTTCAGTAGTTCCCTTCCAACATCCATGCTGAGAGAAGTAATATCGCTGGATCCTGATGGAACACTAGACCCTCCGTCAACAGATCGTTTGGATTGGTAACATCACCAGACGTGGCGTGTTCATGGATTTTAGCAGTGAAATAACTCCTTTTTGGCCAAAAGAGTACTACTGGGATTACTGTCACCTGATCCTCTCTCATCTTTTTGAGTATCTTCAGAATAAGGGCAATTGGTGCAAATGCAAAAGCCAGCCGGAATGTCCAAGGTACTGACATTGCGTCCACGGGCCTGTCCTGTGGATACAGAGAATAGATGGGTCTCTTTGTTGTATCTGTCCGTGAACAGGTCCCCTTCTGGGTTTCCCCATTTCCTTGTAAATGAATAAATAACCCAATGAGATAGGGTCCATTCTCCTGGCAGGACTGTCCTCCGACTGAGGTAATCTGAAATTGTATTTTCTGACCCTTTGAGAGGACATGTGTTTCTGCCCACCTGAAGATCCTCAGAGATAAATCCAGGAGAAGTTGATTCTTTGTGTCGCCCTGATGGTTTATAAAAGCTGCAGTTGTTACATTGTCCGAGTAAATCCGTATATGATGGTCTTTTACCTGCTCTCTGATGTTTCTTAGGGCCACCCACACTGCCGTGAGCTCACTGAAGTTTGATGATTGTGTGCTTATTTTTGGCGTCCAAAGCCCGTGGATGGACATCAGCTTCATGTGTGCTCCCCAACTACTGCACCGGCACCTGTTGTTATACTTAGTAGAGGTAACTGTTTCCAAGATATTCCCTGTGACAAGTTCTCTTTCTCTGCCCACCATAGAAGAGACACTTTTACCTTCGTTGATCAATCCATCTGGTTGTCCAGTGAGGAGATCCTATCATTTCATCAGAGCCTGCGGAGGTCTTGTTTGAGCCTTGGCCCACTGTACCGCTGGAATACAAGGTGTTGTAAGGCCCAGCATCCCCATCACCTGCCTTATTGTGGCTTTCCCTTTCCTTGAAAGCTCCTTGGATTTATTGCTTCGTACTACGGTTGCAACGGGTATCGATTCAATACCGGGATTTAACATTTACCGATACTAGGCTGCACTACTGCACAGCCTAGTATCAGAGAACATGGCGCGTGCTGCTCTCCGCACCCTCCATGTTCTCCTCAGCAGCACAGAGGAGAAGGAAGCAGTGTCTCCCTCCCCCTGTGCCGCCACTGCCAATAAGAAGGGAGAAGGGAGGAGGAGGGGAGGGGCTGTGTTAATTGCCGCAGATCGCAGCACCCTGTCATAGAGGTCGGTTGCCGGCTATGTGATTCTGCTGCCGGCACCCGCCTCCTGTATTTATATTAAAAGGTTACTCATCTTCATTGGTGGCGCACCCCCCCCCCCCCCAGTATTATAATCATTGGTGTCAGTGGCCACAGGGTCCCCTCCCCCCTACTCAATGGTGGCAGCGGATCTGATCGGTTACCATAACAGCCAGGACGCTACTGAAGTTCTGGCTGCCATGGTAATCTCCCTGCTGCTGTGTGCACAAAGCACAGATTAACAGGTGCTGGATTGTGCACGCTGGCAAGATAGGGGTTAATCCGCCATCCTTGCCAGTGATGGCATATGTTCTTCTTGTACAGCCATAGCGGGGGAAAAGGGAACTGCCCAGCCCAAGAGCTGGAAGCGACAGCCCTGCCCACTGGGAACTGCCTAGTACAAGCGCAGCAAGTGAAGGCTCTACCCTCAAGGACCCGCCCCCTTACCAGTTTGTTCAAGCCAGCCAGGGGAAGACAAGATAGTGCATGCTCTCAGGCCTAACTGGTGAGACATGGTGTGGGGCGGTGACCCTGAAGTGCAAGCCTCCCTGGAGAAAGTGAGAGTCTCCCAAGTACAACAGAACCAGGAGAAAGAGGCCGGGGTGTCCGCCATGCCGGCTGGTGTGGCGGAGGCGGCTGGAGCATCCACTCCGCTGCCTAGGAAGAGCTATCCTTCTGCCCAGCTGAACCCCATGGTGCCTCCGGAGGTGATGGCCCACGCCCAGACGATGTGGGTGTTAGAAATACTTTCTGAGGCTAAACAAAGGACAGGCAGACAGTCTGCTCGGTAACTGCACGAGCACTGAACTCTTTTATTTTAGAGACACAGCAAAACAGGAACTTACACAAATGTAACACTGCCATCTAGTGACCATACAATATACAGCAATGACATACAGTGGTTGTTGCATAAACAATACACACCTTGTATGCTAACAGTGGGACTGCAAAAAGGCAATCGAGGACTGGGTGATCCAGGTTCTGGACCATCCACGGCCAGGGGATCCGCAAATGGAGAGACGCAGGGGGACCGTCCTATGGTTCTACATCGGGCGCGGCAGTGGCTTCCTAGTGGACAATGAAGACGGCGAGGAGCTGTTCGTAGACCGCAGGTCTGTAAAATGCCCCTACCTGCCCCAGGCTCGCCAAAGTCTGTACGTGGGGGATCATGTGGAGTACACCCCCATGAGCTCCATTAAGGGATCATTTGCCACTGGGGTGACCCTACTGTCCAAGCCCCTGGTCCCTATGCCAGCAGCTGAGTGCTGGCAGGAGGATCCAGCAGCCCCAGGCCGCGTATGCTGCCTCCAGGAGACTGCTGAGGGGGTCCTCCGATTTCAAGAAAAAACACAGCCCCAGCAAGAGCCACTCATCCGGGTCTGCAGCCGCCACTTCCTTTCCAGCTGGGATACCAAGTGACCACAGCCTTCTCCTACAACCCAACGGTGATCAACTACCTATTGACCTGGAAGATGGCGTCGGCGGCAACAAAAGGTCCCTGGTTCCCGACACCATCAACTGAGGCCCAACTACCACAGCCACTGCAGCCGGAGAATCATAGTTCTCCTGCTCCGGCAGGAGGTTCCGGTAATTTAAAGCAACAAGTTGTTTCAGCCATTGCCAGTGTGACCAGCCGGTCACAACCAGATGCCTCCACTAGAGGGCAGTGGAGCTCCACATGGGCCGCCTCTCTCACTTACAAAAGGCAGGAGCACCCTCTGATGAGATTTAGCAGCTCTAGCTGCGAGGAGAACTTCAGATACCTCCACTAAGGAGCTTCCTTTCTGAAAATAAATAGAGAGAAAGAAAAATCATGGACTAATCAGAGCCACATCTTGGACTGAACTTGAAGGGTGAGGACTTGTTGGCCATCTTTTTGTTTTGTTGCCCTCGTTTGGCCCTCACCCAGATGGACATGCTTTGTGGGGACTCTGCCCATCTTCAGTAACCTCATTTCCCAAGTTGCGCCTAACAGTGCCAGCCCCCTTTTTTCCCCCTTGTCAGGTTGAGTGGGAGCCCCCTTTGTAAAAGGGGTTCTCATTAAAATGTTCTGCTATTTTATATCATCCCTCATGTGGATCACAAAGGTCGCTTGCACTACTTGTTCCAGTTTGGTGCACTGGACCAGCTAAGCACTTAAAGACTCAAACGTACACCTGAGCTCATTAAGGTTTCCTATTTGAAATGTGTTTACACTATTTTTGCATTATTGTGTTAACACTTCTGCAACGTTAAAGCACTTTAGCCCATTGTCTGGACTCTGTTATGGGCACAACAATGTGATCCTAGGCAGTACAAATGGACTTTGGACTTAATACTGTTAGCTAGATAGCTAGCATCTTACTTCTTTGCTCATATGGACTGCCTCTGAGGACACTGAATACTAATGGTCTTATGTCACCTTGTGTTAGCTTAGAAAGCCTAGACATTGTATTGTGTTATTGCTGCACAAGGGGAACCAAGTGGTAAGTCACAAGCAGGTCTAACACCGTCAAAGGAAACCCGCTGCTAATATGTGTGTTAATGTTGTCGCGGATATAAAGCGCAAAATGCTTTATATACAAAAAAAAAAAAGAAAGAATCAAAGGAAAAATATAAAAGTTATTGATCCTATTGAGGAAAGGGCGACATAATAACCTCTCAGCTCATTGGCGAGAACCTTACGAGGTACCATCATCTATGCAAAAATATATGTGAATTTATTATACATAAGTGCAAAATACAAAATCGATAATACAACCTGTACAATGATAGACAATGCACTATAATACCAATACTTTTCAATGACCAATACTGAATATCGCCAATCAATGCAATGATATGCAACAGTTCAAATTAAAGAAGAGTACCCCTTTCTATCACCTTTTAACCAATTGAGGTATATGGCGGCACTATAAATTTACTAGCTCGGTATCAGGCTAGGGAATACCAAAGTTCCCAAGGGCTAGGTACCAATGTCTGATCCTCAGTTAGCAATATGCATCTTTGCTAAAAGAATGATCAAACTTGATCAGGTGCCTTATCAATTACAGATCCACAATTGGGGATCTTTGACAATATACCGGGCTGAGTAACTTATCAATACCGCAAGCAATAAGCAAGATATACGTTACCAAGGATCAAAAGGTGAGTAGGGCTCCGGAGGGACGGGCAGCTCTCCAGAGGGTTCCCCGTGGTCCAGGATAAAATCCACGTGTCTGTTTAATCTTTTGTTTGTAGTTTTTTTTCTTTTGGAATCCCCTCTCTCATCCCGTCTATGATTAATATTCACAGACTTATCAGAAGCATACACCCCTTTAGATAACAGTCTTCCAACCAAACCAGGGGGTGTGCACATATGGTAATGGTGCTGTGAGATCATACATTACCCAGAATGCTTTGTAGTGAACGTGCTATGTTACCTGCCGATACTTAGGCAGCAATGTCGTATAAGCTATAAATGTGAAGCTTTTAGGAGTTAAATTTATATAATGTGACTTCATGTTAAGTGGTAACATCCACCACCGGGGACGTACATCAGAAAGGGAGGCAGACCCCCCGACACTGGAAGCAACTGAAAACCCAGATTCCCAGAAACTAGTATAA
Source organism: Bufotes viridis (assembly GCA_033119425.1). Lineage (NCBI taxonomy): Eukaryota > Metazoa > Chordata > Amphibia > Anura > Bufonidae > Bufotes > Bufotes viridis. The sequence goes on along the minus strand of CM065595.1, from coordinate 2,415,821 downwards.
CTGTTCTCACGTCATAAAGCTAAAATGTAGGAACAAATGTGTGGGTTTAGGATTTCACAGGCGCCTTATCTTATGGAAATAACACAACTTTTCCGTCAGCAACTTCTCATTAAGAGAAATCCAACTGAGCGTGCTTTCCCACATACCTCAGGTATACACGCTTCTGGTGATACACACAGGATATATATATATACGTTAGTATATGATTATAATATGTAACAAAATAAAACCAATATATGAAATAATATAAAAGAACACATGTGATATATCGATTAACTTGTGTCAAAACTAAATACGATCCACTATATGAACAGACAGACATTATATGATTGTCTCATTAATACATCTCATTATGAAAAAATGCCAGACGAGCGCCAGGAAGAACCTTATCTCCGCTTATAGCCTGGTGATGAGGTAAAATCACTCCCTTAGATAGGCCCACATCTGCCAGGAAGAACCTTATCTCCGCTCATAGCCTAGTGATGAGGTAGAATCACTCCCTTAGATAGGCCCACATCTGCCAGGAAGAACCTTTCATCCACTTATAGCCTAGTGATGAGGTAGAATCACTCCCTTAGATAGGCCCACATCTGCCGGGAAGAACCTTATCTCCGCTTATAGCCTAGTGATGAGGTAGAATCACTCCCTTAGATAGGCCCACATCTGCCGGGAAGAACCTTATCTCCGCTTATAGCCTAGTGATGAGGTAGAATCACTCCCTTAGATAGGCCCACATCTGCCGGGAAGAACCTTATCTCCGCTTATAGCCTAGTGATGAGGTAGAATCACTCCCTTAGATAGGCCCACATCTGCCAGGAAGGTCCTTATCTCGGCTCATAGCCTAGTGATGAGGTAGAATCACTCCCTTAGATAGGCCCACATCTGCCGGGAAGAACCTTATCTCCGCTCATAGCCTAGTGATGAGGTAAAATCACTCCCTTAGATAGGCCCACATCTGCCAGGAAGGACCTTTCCTTGAACCCATTTTTCTCTTTTACAATGAAGGTTCGTACAGGAGGGTGAATATAAATACAACACGGCTGCTTATAGGCCATGAATACACGTTATAACAATAATAATGTATAAATGTTTATATACTTATGAAAAGGCTGGACAATGTATGTCAAGATGTCCTAAGGCCTTGTGCGCGGCCTTAAGGAAATATGTTTAGCTACCGGTTTAGTCATCAAGGTGACTGTGAGAAAAGTTTAAGTAGACCTTTGTTTTGGGAAGAGATTACAGGATGAAGCCACCCTTCTATTTGCGGGCGCCTCATAGCATCGTGGAGGGATCACAGTACACGAAAACCCCATGCTTCCGGTGGTACTAGGGCTCAGTATCTACACCGGGAGTATTTGAGCACTTTTTGCAGTCTTTTTGGTTCTCTGGTTATTACCAAGAGGGACAACTGTGAATAGACACCCTAATTATACAGGCAGGAACCTAGTTGTAGCCGTTGCTATGTATATGTATGTCATAACAGTATAAAGTCTAAAGCAGCACTCTAATTTTCCTTAGGTACCCTTAGAGCACACCCTAATCACAAGCCGAGGGCGGATTGGTTTTAAGTAACGGGGTGTGGAACACCCCAGAGTGGTGTTACTACTCCTGCACCCTGCTATTATCTTTAATGTTCTACAACAGTGTCATCTTATGTATTTTTGTCCAGGTCCTCCACAATGTGCATTCCTAATATCTTTATGCAACTGTTATGTTCATGTAATGTGCCTGGTTCACCAGCAGATGGCAGCAAACACGGCAGAGCTATAGTTAGGTAGAATGGAACGCACCATTCCATTCTAACCCCCTCTGGAGAGAAGTGGGCCAGGCCTACTTCCTGCAGGAAGGGTTGCGGACCAGTTAGGCTCCATTCACACGACCGTATGTTGTCCGCAAAAAAACGGATCCGTGTCCGCAAAAAAACGGATTGCATTCCGTTTTTTTGCTGATCCATAGACTTCAATAGGGCCATGTCCTATTGAAGTCTATGGATCAGCAAAAAAACGGAATGCAATCCGTTTTTTTGCGGACACGGATCCGTTTTTTTGCGGACAACATACGGTCGTGTGAATGGAGCCTTAGTTCCAGTTTAGTCTTCCATAGGATCGGGAAGGGTGTGCAGGTGCTTGTCTCTGCTGGACGTGCCCATGCCAGCCAGTGCACCTTAAGCTCTGCTGGCCAGGGAGGCAGAAGCCTAAAGCCTCATGAGCCAGGAGTAAAGCTCCTTGGCCGGAGATAAGTCCAGCCGAAGTGAAGTGCAGCATAAAGAAGAAGCCAAGTTACTGAGTCAGCTTGTCAGTACAGCAGAGCAAGAGAAAGATATATCAGAGTTGAGTTTGCCTGCCAGTTTAATGCTAAAGCCTGCTGGAACCAAGAGAGAGCCTGTAACTATTGGAAGAAACGTTTATGCAAAGTAAAGCTGCCGTTGAACTTCCTCTCAAGGTCTGGACTCAAGTTATTCTTTTATCCCTAAATTATTCCCCTTTTTATTGCTTCAGAGCCAAAGCCTGGGGTCCAGCAGTATTCAGGTAGGAGCACCGTGACACATAGAGAGACATTTAGGCAGCACTACACCACTCTGCATTTCCTACACCTGGGACGTGATATAGGAGCGCCCTGGGGGAGGCGCCCATTGCGGATACACTGCTGTCATCAGAGACCATTACAGAGACTCAGGATGCCGCTCCCTCCACTATGGACACCAGACTCGCCATCGTCACCACCAGCTCAGCAGCTGCCCCTGCTACATATATCCTGTTTTACCCGTAGCCAGGTCACCTTTCATTCCGGAACTGCCCCTTCTGGTTCGGATGTGACAGTATCCCTGGCTAATCCGGATAGCCCCTGGCCATCAGGCAAATGGAAGTGACGTCAGACGCCATGATCCCGCCACGTTCGGCCGTGGCTATATACGTCCGTTCTCTGCCATGAACATTGCCTGATACCTGGCCCAGTAATCGCCTCACCTGGAGCGCCGTCGAGACCTGCCATGTATCCATCTCTGAGGCTTCAAAATGATTGGCTCACAGATATACTAATGGCAGGACCCCCTGGTACCCGCACACGGCTGGCACATTGCCAAGACCCTCAATACCCACACACGGCTGGCACACTGCCGGGACCCCCCTTACCCATAAGGCAGGCACACTGCCAGGACCCCCCTTACCCATAAGGCAGGCACACTGCCAGAAGCCCCGATATCCACACGCGGCTGGAGAACTGCCAGGACTCCTGGTACCCGCATGCGGCTGGCACACACTGCCAGGACCCCCGATACCCACACACGGATGGCACGCTGCCAGGATACATACCACGCTGATAAGAGACAGGAAAAACACTGAGGAATAGGAGGACAGGTTGGGGTGTAACTCCTCTGGATGAGTTTTTTCTGTCCCTAGCAGGGGAGGAGCAATCTCAGGTGTGCAGCTCTGGAGGTGACTGGAGTATAAGACATGATGGAACAGGAGAAGAGTGACTGCAGCTCTGGAGGTGACTGGAGTATAAGACACGAGCTGGAGGAACGAGTGCATGGGGGCGCAGCAGAGGATCGAGCGCATGGGGGCGCGGCAGAGGAACGAGCACATGGGGGCGCAGCAGAGGATCGAGCGCATGGGGGAGCGGCAGAGGAACGAGCACATGGGGGCGCGGCAGAGGAACGAGCGCATGGGGGAGCGGCAGAGGAACGAGCACATGGGGACGCGGCAGAGGAACAAGCACATGGGGGCGCGGCAGAGGAACGAGCGCATGGGGGCGTGGCAGAGGAACGGCTCATGTAAGGACAGCTGTGCGCCAAATAATAAGTCCAACGCTAAACGCGCGCAGATGATGTGGAAAAAGGCGAGCTTAGTAAATGTGCCCCGCACCGTCTGCACAGCGTCAGCTGAAACATTGTAGCCAAACAGCGCGCCTCTGCTACATTGTTAGCAATCGTCTCCTATTGAGTATAAACGGTGGAATAAAAGTGACGCTTAATCAGTATGAAGCGGTAAGGGCGTGCACACAGTGTAACATTACAGGATATTTTGGATGTTACCTCCTGCTCTCTCCGTCAGTAATAACTGCACATTAACCCCTTCTCCTCCACAGACGCTCCTCTAGAGGGAAACCACTCGCTTCCTGTGCAGGCTGGAAGTGCAATCAAAGTAAAAGTGAAAGGAGAGTCGGGGGAGGGGAGGTCCCACTCGACAACTCGCCTCCTATAACCTGACAACTGCACAAGTCCTGTCCCTGGGGGCGCTCGACAGCTCTCTTGCACACCAGTTCTGATAGATCTCCTCCAGTGCGACCACAGGTCCCCCGTCGGTGAGACGCCGCTGTCGACGCCGATTATCGGATCTCTGAGCCCGGCCGCCTGACTATACGGACACCGCGGTTACACCGTCAGAGCGCTAATCAGCGTCACGGGCTCCAACCATTCATCATTATACGTGAAAGAGAAGAAATAGCTACAGCGGACTTCTGTTTTCAGGTTCGGCGTAGAGGTTCGGGTCATAGAAGAATCGCGTTAAGGATTCCGCTACTGCGGCCAGCATAGACTTCTGTTATAACGCCTCCTATAGGCCTGCGTGGTGCGTGTCGCCATAGAATTCCATTATGGTCTGTGGTAGCAGAATTTATAACGCCATTCCTACATAACCCGAACCCTGTACATCACTCAACACTAATAATAAGATTATTATTCTGCAGGGACGCGCTTTATTCCGTACTTTCCCGGAATATAATGGACGCAGATTCCACCTGAATACACAGAGTATGGCAGGAGGGTCACCTCAGAGACCACCACTGAGGCCGGAGACATCGCTCCGGGGGCACGGCAAGAATTATTATGGTCCTCAAGGGGTTAATGTACGGCCAGGTCACATGATGGAAGAGGTCACACCTCAGCTGTGGCAGTAGTCAGCGCACTGTTCACTGTCAATAAAGCTACAGGAAGGAAAAGAAAAAAAAAAGGAATTGCTGACTCAGCAGAAGCATGGCAGCTGTAGGAGAAACGGAGCAAGTGAGAGACAGTGTGTGAGGGGCCGGCGAGACGCGGAGGACACACCCGGGGTGTATGAGGGGACGGGGAGACGTGGAGGACACACCCGGCATGTATGAGGAGACGTGGAGGACACACCCGGGGTGTATGAGGGGACAGGAAGACATGGAGGACACACCCGGGGTGTATGAGGGGACGGGGAGACGTGGAGGACACACCCGGCATGTATGAGGGGACGGGGAGACATGGAGGACACACCAGGGGTGTGTGAGGGGCATTTAGAGTGGCCAGACGTCCGGTTTTCAGGCTTCCTGTCCTCCCTTGCAGTAGTTCACGCTCAGACAGCAGCACCTTCTCTCACCCCCCGTCAGTCACTAGAGCCGCAGACGTGGCTGACTGAGGGGGAGAGAAGCACCCGGGCTGCCCCCAGCTCACCTTCCATGCGGAAAGTTCTTCCCTCTCCCGCCCCGTCGGAGATGGGGGCGTGGCTTTGTAGTGGCAAGGATTTACTGAGGCGGGGTGTGGTTAATCATTTGGGGGCATGGTCAGTGAGGTCCAGCTTTCTTGGGTGAATCCAGTGGCCACCCTAGGAGCTGTGGACACATGGAGGACACAGCCAGAGCGTAGGAGGGGCCAGGGAGACATGGAGGACACGTCCAGTTGTGTGGGGGACCGGGGTGACATGGAGCAGTGGCATGCCTAGGGTGTTTGGCACCCGGGGCGGGTCCTTTCTCTGGCACCCCCCTCTCCCCCAATACTTGTACTCCCTTACAGTAGTATTGTCTCCATTGTGCCCCCTTGATAGTAGTAATGTCCTCTGTGCCCCCTCCATAGTAATAAAGTCCTCTGTGCCCCCTCCATAGTAACAAAGTCCTCTGTGCCCCCTCCATAGTAATAAACCCCTTTGTGCCCACTCCATGGTAATAAAGACCTCTGTGCCCCTCCATAGTAACAAAGTCCTCTGTGCCCCCTCCATAGTAATAAACCCCTTTGTGCCCACTCCATGGTAATAAAGACCTCTGTGCCCCTCCATAGTAACAAAGTCCTCTGTGCCCCCTCCATAGTAATAAAGACCTCTCTGCCCCTCCATAGTAATACAGTCCTCTGTGCCCCCTCCATGGTAATAAAGACCTCTGTGCCCCTCCATAGTAATAAAGTCCTCTGTGCCCCCTCCATAGTAATACAGTCCTCTGTGCCCCTCCATAGTAATAAAGACCTCTCTGCCCCTCCATAGTAATACAGTCCTCTGTGCCCCCTCCATGGTAATAAAGACCTCTGTGCCCCTCCATAGTAATAAAGTCCTCTGTGCCCCCTCCATAGTAATAAAGACCTCTGTGCCCCTCCATAGTAATACAGTCCTCTGTGCCCCTCCATAGTAATACAGTCCTCTATGCCCCCTCCATAGTAATAAAGACCTCTGTGCCCCTCCATAGTAATAAAGTCCTCTGTGCCCCCTCCATAGTAATAAAGTCCTTTGTGCCCACTCCATAGTAATACAGTCCTCTGTGCCCCTCCATAGTAATAAAGTCCTCTGTGCCCCCTCCATAGTAATACAGTCCTCTGTGCCCCTCCATAGTAATAAAGTCCTCTGTGCCCCCTCCATAGTAATAAAGTCCTCTGTGCCCCCTCCATAGTAATAAAGACCTCTGTGCCCCCTCCATAGTAATAAAGTCCTCTGTGCCCCTCCATAGTAATAAAGTCCTCTGTGCCCCTCCATAGTAATAAAGTCCTCTGTGCCCCCTCCATAGTAATAAAGTCCTCTGTGCCCCCTCCATAGTAATAAAGTCCTCTGTGCCCCCTCCATAGTAATAAAGTCCTCTGTGCCCCCTCCATAGTAATAAAGTCCTCTGTGCCCCCTCCATAGTAATAAACTCCTTTGTGCCCACACCATGGTAATAAAGTCCTCTGTGCCCCTCCATACTAATAATAATGTCCTCTGTGCCCCCTCCATAGTAATAAAGTCCTCTGTGCCCCCTCCATAGTAATAAAGTCCTCTGTGCCCCCTCCATACTAATAAAGCCCTCTGTGCCCCCTACATAGTAATAAAGCCCTCTGTGCCCCCTCCATAGTAATAAAGTCCTCTGTGCCCCTCCATACTAATAATAATGTCCTCTGTGCCCCCTCCATAGTAATAAAGACCTCTGTGCCCCCTCCATAGTAATAAAGTCCTCTGTGCCCCCTCCATGGTAATAAAGTCCTCTGTGCCCCCTCCATAGTAATAAAGTCCTCTGTGCCCCCTCCATAGTAATAAAGTCCTCTGTGCCCCCTCCATAGTAATAAAGTCCTCTGTGCCCCCTCCATAGTAATAAAGTCCTCTGTGCCCCTCCATAGTAATAAAGTCCTCTGTGCCCCTCCATAGTAATAAAGTCCTCTGTGCCCCTCCATAGTAATAAAGTCCTCTGTGCCCCCTCCATAGTAATAAAGTCCTCTGTGCCCCCTCCATAGTAATAAAGACCTCTGTGCCCCTCCATAGTAATAAAGTCCTCTGTGCCCCCTCCATAGTAATAAAGACCTCTGTGCCCCTCCATAGTAATAAAGTCCTCTGTGCCCCTCCATAGTAATAACGTCCTCTGTGCCCCCTCCATAGTAATAAAGCCCTCTGTGCCCCTCCATAGTAATAAACGTCCTCTGTGCCCCTCCATAGTAATAAAGTCCTCTGTGCCCCCTCCATAGTAATAAAGACCTCTGTGCCCCCTCCATAGTAACAAAGTCCTCTGTGCCCCTCCATAGTAATAAAGTCCTCTGTGCCCCCTCCATAGTAATAAACCCCTCTGTGCCCCCTCCATAGTAATAATATCCTCTGTGCCCCCTCCATAGTAATAAAGACCTCTGTGCCCCCTCCATAGTAACAAAGACCTCTGTGCCCCCTCCATAGTAATAAAGACCTCTGTGCCCCTCCATAGTAATAAAGTCCTCTGTGCCCCCTCCATAGTAATAAAGCCCTCAGTGCCCCCTCCATAGTAATAAAGCCCTCAGTGCCCCCTCCATAGTAATAAAGTCCTCTGTGCCCCCTCCATAGTAATAAAGTCCTCTGTGCCCCCTCCATAGTAATAAAGCCCTCTGTGCCCCCTCCATAGTAATAAAGTCCTCTGTGCCCCTCCATAGTAATAAAGCCCTCTGTGCCCCCTCCATAGTAATAAAGCCCTCTGTGCCCCCTCCATAGTAATAAAGTCCTCTGTGCCCCTCCATAGTAATAAAGACCTCTGTGCCCCCTCCATAGTAATACAGTCCTCTGTGCCCCTCCATAGTAATACAGTCCTCTGTGCCCCCTCCATAGTAATAAAGACCTCTGTGCCCCTCCATAGTAATAAAGTCCTCTGTGCCCCTCCATAGTAATAAAGTCCTCTGTGCCCCCTCCATAGTAATAAAGCCCTCAGTGCCCCCTCCATAGTAATAAAGTCCTCTGTGCCCCCTCCATAGTAATAAAGCCCTCAGTGCCCCCTCCATAGTAATAAAGTCCTCTGTGCCCCCTCCATAGTAATAAAGCCCTCAGTGCCCCCTCCATAGTAATAAAGTCCTCTGTGCCCCCTCCATAGTAATAAAGCCCTCTGTGCCCCCTCCATAGTAATAAACCCCTCTGTGCCCCCTCCATAGTAATAAAGACCTCTGTGCCCCCTCCATAGTAATAAAGTCCTCTCTGCCCCCTCCATAGTAATACAGTCCTCTGTGCCCCTCCATAGTAATAAAGTCCTCTGTGCCCCCTCCATAGTAATAAAGCCCTCTGTGCCCCCTCCATAGTAATAAAGCCCTCTGTATCTAATAAAGCACAGTAACTACTCACCTTGTCCCGTTCCTGAAGCTCACAGTCCTCTCCTGCAGGCACAGATCGCTCTGCAGCACAGTGTGGGCGGAGCTTATTTAGATTTCCGGACTGTACGCTGAATAGCGAGGAGCTGCGTGTTGAGTGACAGGACCCAGCTCCCCGCGCTCCAGCAATCAGCGTTTCTGTCTGTGTTGATGGAAGTGCTCATTGCTTCTGGCACCCCCCTGAGAGCCGCCCCCCCGGGGAGGACCACCCCCCACGCCCCCTTTCCTTAGTACACCACTGACATGGAGGACACACCTGCGTTGTATGAGGGGTCGGGAGACACGGAGGACACACACGGGGAGCGTGAGGGGTCGTGGAGACATGGAGGACACACCTGGGGTGTGTGATGGGCCGGGGAGACATGGAGGACACACCCGGAGTATGTGAGGGATCAGAGAGACATGGAGGACACATCCGGGTATGTGAGGGGCCAGGGAGACATGGAGGACACACCCGGGGTGTGTGAAGGGCCGGGAAGACATGGAGGACACACCTGTGGTGTGTGAGGGGCCGGGGAGACATGGAGGACACACCTGGGGTGTGTGAGGGGCCGGGGAGACATGGAGGACAGACCCGGGGTGTGTGAGGGGCCTGGGAGACATGGAGGACACACCCAGGGTGTGTGAGAGGCCGAGGAGACATGGAGGACACACCCGGGGTGTGTGAGGGGCCGGGGAGACTTGGAGGACACGTCCTCACATACTGAGGATTTTTCAGATCCCATCTGAGAGGCTGTAAATCTCCCTGAAAGTGCGACTTTTAATTCAAAGAAAGTCATATTTTGCAGCTCAAAACTTTTAAATAAAAATAGGGCTCCTTGGAGACGAGTGAAAATTACTGTTTTTGCACCTAAAAAAATAGACAGATAAAAAGTAAAAAAATAAAGACAAGTTAATTAGTCAAAAACTTCACAATAGTCTAACGAGGCGCAAAGGCCTCTAAACGGGCGAATCTCAGAAGTAGATTGAGTAATAACGTTAGTGTAAACCTTTTAGTGAATGAGCCCCAGCGCCATTGTATCCGTCCGGATTCTGCGAGCCTCTGTGTGCCACGTGTGTCTGTGCTGGATGTCTATTATACATGGGACATCACGTGTGTATATGCTGGATGTCTATTATACATGGGACGTCACGTGTGTCTATGCTGGATGTCTATTATACATGTGATGTCACGTGTGTCTATGTTGGATGTCTATTATACATGGGACGTCACGTGTCTATGCTGGATGTCTATTATACATGGGACATCACGTGTGTATATGCTTGATATCTATTATACATGGGACATCACGTGTGTCTATGCTGGATGTCTATTATACATGGGACGTCATGTGTGTCTATGCTTGATTTCTATTATACATGGGACGTCACGTGTGTATATGCTGGATGTCTATTATACATGGGACGTCACGTGTGTCTATGCTGGATGTCTATTATACATGTGATGTCACGTGTGTCTATGCTGGATGTCTATTATACATGGGACGTCACGTGTGTCTATGCTGGATGTCTATTATACATGGGACGTCACGTGTGTCTATGCTGGATGTCTATGATACATGGGACGTTACGTGTGTCTATGCTGGATGTCTATTATACATGGGACGTCACGTCTGTCTATGCTGGATGTCTATGATACATGTGACGTTATATGAGGTGTGACGCCATCTTTCCTCTCCCCCTCCAGGTGGTGTCTCTGCGGGGTAAGGTGTGTCTGGTGACGGGGGCCAGCTCTGGGATCGGGGCCGGCACTGCCGTGCTTTTTGCCCGTCTAGGGGCCCGGTTGGCCCTTAATGGAAGAAATGAAGAGAAATTGAAGGAGACGGCTCGGGGCTGCGAGGAGTTCTGTGACCAAAAGGTGACGTCACTACTATAACTCCCAACATCTGAAAAACATGGAGAGGGACAAAGTCACCGCAATTATTTCCATACTAGACCTCGCCTCTAACTCCACCCAAAACATAACTATACACACCTGCTATCCTTCATGGCACCACATAGTGATTATTCCCCGTGTGCCCCCTCATTGTAGTTATAATCAGATATCTGCCCCCTCATAGTAGTTATGGCCAGGTATGTGCCCCCTCACAGTAGTTATTCCAGATATGTGCCCCCTCACAGTAGTTATACCAGATATGTGCCCCTCACAGTAGTTATGGCCAGATATGTGCCCCCTCATTGTAGTTATAATCAGATATCTGCCCCCTCATAGTAGTTATGGCCAGGTATGTGCCCCCTCACAGTAGTTATTCCAGATATGTGCCCCCTCACAGTAGTTATACCAGATATGTGCCCCCTCATAGTAGTTATATCCAGATATGTGCCCCTCACAGTAGTTATACCAGATATGTGCCCCCTCATAGTAGTTAGAGCCAGATATGTGCCCCCTCACAGTAGTTATAATCAGATATATGCCCCCTCACTGTAATTATGCCCAGATATGTGCCCCTCATAGTAGTTATAATCAGATATGTCCCCCTCACAGAAAGTATACCAGATATGTGCCCCCTCACTGTAATTATGCCCAGATATGTGCCCCTCACAGAAAGTATACCAGATATGTGCCCCCTCACTGTAATTATGCCCAGATATGTGCCCCTCACAGAAAGTATACCAGATATGTGCCCCCTCACAGTAGTTATACCAGATATGTGCCCCCTCACTGTATTTATGCCCAGATATGTGCCCCTTCACAGTAGTTATACCAGATATGTGCCCCCTCACAGTAGTTATACCAGATATGTGCCCCCTCACTGTAGTTATGCCCAGATATGTACCCCCTCACAGTAGTTATACCAGATATGTGCCCCTCACATTAGTTATACCAGATATGTGCCCCTCACAGTAATATGCCCAGATATGTGCCCCCTCACTGTAGTTATGCCCAGATATGTGCCCCCTTACAGTAGTTATACCAGATATGTGCCCCTCACTGTAGTTATGCCCAGATATGTTCCCCTTTCACAGTAGTTATACCAGATATGTGCCCTCTCACAGTAGTTATGTCCAGATATGTGCCCCCTCACAGTAGTTATACCAGATATGTGCCCTCACAGTAGTTATGACCAGATATGTGCCCCTCACAGTAGTTATACCAGATATGTGCCCCCCTCACAGTAGTTATTCCAGATATGTGCCCTCACAGTAGTGATACCAGATATGTGCCCCTCACAGTAGTTATGTCCAGATATGTTCCCCCTCACAGTAGTTATCCCAGATGTGTGCCCCTTACAGTAGTTATACCAGTTGAACACGGAATGACCACAACACACGTCACTACGCTTTTGTGGATGCACGTCCCCAGAACTCCCTTTCTACCAAGGGATACTTGAATATGGTATTCACAAAATGTGCACATGCGGCACACAGCCATGCATGCCATACCTGCTTGAGAAAGGGTACCGCAACAGGACCCGAAACGTCGCATATAAATGTACTCAGCTTGTACCACTGTATGTGAATAAAATTCCTAAATGCAACTGTCTTCTGGTGTGCTGACTCCGCCGCATTTTGTGAATACCACAGTAGTTATACCAGATATGTGCCCCCTCACAGTAGTTATGCCCAGATATGTGCCCCCTCACATTAGTTATACCAGATATGTGCCCCTCACAGTAGTTATGTCCAGATATGTGCCCTTACAGTAGTTATAGCAGATATGTGCCCCTCACAGTAATTATGCCAGATATGTGCCCCTCACAGTAGTTATACCGGATATGTGCCCCCTCACAGTAGTTATGTCCAGATATGTGCCCTTACAGTAGTTATACCAGATATGTGCCCCTCACAGTAGTTATGTCCAGATATGTGCCCTTACAGTAGTTATACCAGATATGTGCCCCTCACAGTAATTATGCCAGATATGTGCCCCCTCACAGTAGTTATGTCCGGATATGTGCCCCCTCACAGTAGTTATGTCCAGATATGTGCCCCCTCACAGTAGTTATACCAGATATGTGCCCCTCACAGTAGTTATACCAGATATGTGCCCCTCACAGTAGTTATGTCCAGATATGTGCCCCCTCACAGTAGTTATACCAGATATGTGCCCCTCACAGTAGTAATACCAGATATGTGCCCCTCACAGTAGTAATACCGGATATGTGCCACCTCACAGTAGTTATACCGGATATGTGCCCCCTCACAGTAGTTATGTCCAGATATGTGCCCCCTCACAGTAGTTATACCAGATATGTGCCCCTCACAGTAGTAATACCAGATATGTGCCCCCTCACAGTAGTTATATTAGATATGTGCCCCTCACAGTAGTAATACCAGATATGTGCCACCTCACAGTAGTTATACCGGATATGTGCCCCCTCACAGTAGTTATGGCCAGATATGTGCCCTCACAGTAGTTATGTCCAGATATGTGCCCCTCACAGTAGTTATACCAGATATGTGCCCCTCACAGTAGTTATACCAGATATGTGCCCCCTCACAGTAGTTATACTAGATATGTGCCCCTCACAGTAGTTATACCAGATGTGTGCCCCCTCACAGTAGTTATACCCAGATATGTGCCCCCTCACAGTAGTTATGCCTAGATATGTGCCCCCTCACAGTAGTTATACTAGATATGTGCCCCTCACAGTAGTTATACTAGATATGTGCCCCTCACAGTAGTTATACCAGATGTGTGCCCCCTCACAGTAGTTATGGCCAGATATGTGCCCCCTCACAGTAGTTATGGCCAGATATGTGCCCCCTCACAATAGTTATACCAGATATGTGCCCCTTACAGTAGTTATGGCCAGATATGTGCCCCTCACAGTAATTATATCAGATATGTGCCCCCTCACAGTAGTTATACCGGATATGTGTCCCCTCACAGTAGTTATGGCCAGATATGTGCCCCTCACAGTAGTTATACCAGATATGTGCCCCCTCACAGTATAGATGCCCAGATATGTGCCCCCTCACAGTAGAGATGCCCAGATATGAGCCCCTCACAGTAGTTATGGCCAGATATGTGCCCCCCTCGCAGTAGTTATAGCCAGATATGTGCCTCCTAACAGTAGTTATGCCCAAATATGTGCCCCCTCACAGTAGTTATGCCAAATATGTGACCCTTCACAGTAGTTATGTCCAGATATTTGCCTCCGCACAGTAGTTATGCCCAGATATGTGCCCCTCACAGTAGTTATACCTGGATATGTGCCCCCTCACCTGTAAATCCTCACCTGGTTGCTCCGATGATCTGTGCTCCCCAGCAGCAGGATACGGTCACATATCGCGCTGCGGTGTAGGAGGAGTCTAGAGGCTGATTCCCGGCTCCTCCCATACAGCCAACAGCGCAATGTGCTACTGCTGGGGAGCGCTGGCGGCTGAGCTGAATGGTGACATGAGGAGCGGATGGCTCCTGCTTCTCCATTACAATCAGCTGAGAGTGAGACATACCTCAGCCACGCCGGGACCGCGGGACAGCCACTGAAATCTTGGATTGTCCCGCCTGATCCAGGACGGGTGGGAGGTATATTATAATACCCAGAGCATCTCCCCTTAAAGGGGCGTCCCATATTGAATAGGATCTGTCCATCTCTGTGTCATTCATTTGAATGGGGATGAGCTGCAGTATCTGTCGCAGCCATGGACAGGAGGGGGCGTTGTCTATTGTAAAATACGAAAAGAACCTTCTAATCCTACACAACCCCGGATTATCAGTAGATGTGTGATCCATAAACTATTAGTAATGGGCGTGGCATATTACAGGTGGGCGTGGCATAGTGTTATATTCTTATGGGGTTCACATATTTTAATATTTCCCTCATTTAACGTCCCATAATAGATAGTTCTGATATCTGACAACGGGGGGCGCTGTCGCATTGCTGTTGGCATAGTGGTGAGATGTGGTACTACAAGTGACATACTTTCCAATGCAGAATTCCATTAACCCCTTCCTTGTCCGCAGCCTCTGCTGGTTCCTGGAGACCTGGTGGATGAGGCGGTGGTGCGGGGCATGGTGGAGCAGACGGTGGCGCACTTTGGACGACTGGACGTGCTGGTGAATAGCGGAGGGATATTGCTCATGGGGACTATAGAGAACACGGCGCTGGAGGACTACGACCGCGTGATGAACGTGAACGTCCGGTGAGAACGGGGGCGTCACAGGAGGCGCTTCCCGTCAGTCATGTGACACTGTCTGCTCATATTGGGCTGTTTTTTGTGTTATATAGGTTGGTGCCCTGTTGGGGGGGGGCTCTGGAGATGATGCCGGGACGATGCTGTAGATAAGTTTTTGCGGGGCGGCATCAGTTGTGGTGGTTCTATCACAGCCCGCCAAAAATAACGGATCTTAAACAAAAACGGAGACAGTATAAGCTCAGCTGGATCCGTTTATTTTTTTTTTCTGATGGATTAGAAGAACAGAAAGTGGTGCGAACGCAGCCTTACCTGTCACCAGCTCACCGCACATACAGGGTCAACTCGCTGCCCCCCCGCCAGACTGACTCCAGCCCATGTGGGTGACGCAACGCCTGAGAGCATCCGTGATCTGGTGCCAATGACGTGAGGATCACTCCTGATGGTGGCCGGTACCTGTTGAAGGCGGCAGGAGCACAGCTAGAGAGGTCCCACCCCTGCATGTGAATCTGACTATAGGGGTCCTTTACCAGGAGCCGCTTTTATCGCCCTTCTTTATTCCCCAAGTGCACCTCCTCATAAATTAGGTGCACCTCCAGCACTGTGCCTCTTATGTAGAGCAGACCAGTTTTACACTAACATGTCCGCCTGTTCTCGGGCATAAACTTTGGTGAGTTTGCCAGGGCCGGTACTCCTGTCCCTGTCACGCCCCCATTACTCCCTTATCACGCCCCAAATGTCGAAAGTGATGCAGAATGTTGTCCGATTTTTTTATTTTTTTTTACACCTAAAACAGGCGTAGCGCCTTTAAATTATCCCCAATGTCTTCTTCCTGCATATACGGCAGCGCCTCAGTTTAACCTATTACTTCCCACAGTAAAAAAAAACACTTAGTAACAGGGAAAAACCAAGGCCTATGGGTCACACATACCGCCCAATTGGGGTACCATGTGTCTGCACCACACTGTTGGGGCACGTCCCCCGATCACTCTGCTGACTCGGGCCTCGCACATCTTCCGGACCTTCCATGGTCGTGCACTCGCCACCACATAAGCCGCCCTGCATTACGCCTACTATAAAACGTTCCCATCGTTCAGCCGCTCCTGATCCCCAGCCACCTTAAAACCTTAGGGCAGGTTCACACTCACTTTTTTTTTAAGCCATAATTTTCAGTTTCAGCTGGATTCATTTCTCTCAGAAGCAGGGAATGTCTCCCTTCCGCACTGTACTGCTGTGATGTCCTTTCCCTCACGTCCCACTATGTTTGTTTTCATCTCCAGAGATAAGGAAGGAGAGATCAGACTTAAGGCGTATTTACACGATCAGAGGAGAAGCTGCTTGTTTAGTGGAGGTGAAGCATCTCGCTTACATGCAGTGATCTCCTCCACAGTATCATGACGAGCGGTCGCTGCTGCAGTCCCCATGCATGACCATTTCAGCCGATGATCGAACGTTTCTCTCGTTCTGCCGTTCCTCGGGTGATCTGCGACAGGAAGATTATAAGGAAAGAGCCTTCATAGGAACGCCCAATATTTGGGGCGTTTAAATCCAGCTTTACAGACGCAGGCGGCTCCCTGGGATCTTTGGAATGTTGGTAGAAGCAGATGTTTTATCAGGCTCAGGATGTCGCCTCTGGCACGCCCCCTTCTCAGGTCCCGTCTGACAACAGCTGGAAGCGAGACCCCGGTGGCCTTGACTCTACAGCTCTTTTCAGGCGGATGTTTTATATGAGGTGATTTAGAAGTTTACATCATTCTCTACTAAATTACGATTGTGTGAAAGTAGAGTGACTCTTTAAGGGGCATCCTGGAGCAGGAAGTGGGTGTCACAAAGAAATAACTCCCCCTCTGCCCCTCAGGTCCATGCTGTACCTCACCCAGCTGGCCGTGCCGCATCTCATCAAGACCAAAGGAAACATCGTGAATGTATCCAGCGTCAACGGGCAGAGAGCGGTGAGTGCTGACCGTCCGTTACAGGCTCCGCCGAATCTCAGAAACCTAGAAGATGGCGGTAGGGGGGCCCCATGGTGCATTTAGTCTCTGCGGGAGGCCCGTGCCCAGCATCCACCACTCTTTCAGTAAAGTAGATGGAGATGGGATCAGAATGGATTCTTCTCACTTGAGACATAACAGCAGAATTGTGATTGCAGCTCTGGAGGTGACTGGAGTATAAGACACGATGTAACAGGGGAATGGTGTGTACAGCTCTGGAGGTGACTGGAGTATAAGACCTGATGTAACAGGGGAATGGTGTATACAGCTCTGGAGGTGACTGGAGTATAAGACACGATGTAACAGGGGAATGGTGTGTACAGCTCTGGAGGTGACTGGAGTATAAGACCTGATGGAACAGGAGAATGGTGTGTACAGCTCTGGAGGTGACTGGAGTATAAAACATGATGGAACAGGAGAATAGTGTGTACAGCTCTGGAGGTGACTGGAGTATAAAACATGATGGAACAGGAGAATAGTGTGTACAGCTCTGGAGGTGACTGGAGTATAAGACATGATGGAACAGGAGAATGGTGTATACAGCTCTGGAGGTGACTGGAGTATAAGATCTGATGTAACAGCAGAATAGTGACTGAAGCTCTGGAGGTGACTGGAGTATAAGACATGATGGAACAGGAGAATGGTGTATACAGCTCTGGAGGTGACTGGAGTATAAGATCTGATGTAACAGGGGAATGGTGTGTACAGCTCTGGAGGTGACTGGAGTATAAGACCTGATGTAACAGGGGAATGGTGTATACAGCTCTGGAGGTGACTGGAGTATAAGACACGATGTAACAGGGAATGGTGTGTACAGCTCTGGAGGTGACTGGAGTATAAGACCTGATGGAACAGGAGAATGGTGTGTACAGCTCTGGAGGTGACTGGAGTATAAAACATGATGGAACAGGAGAATAGTGTGTACAGCTCTGGAGGTGACTGGAGTATAAAACATGATGGAACAGGAGAATAGTGTGTACAGCTCTGGAGGTGACTGGAGTATAAGACATGATGGAACAGGAGAATGGTGTATACAGCTCTGGAGGTGACTGGAGTATAAGATCTGATGTAACAGCAGAATAGTGACTGCAGCTCTGGAGGTGACTGGAGTATAAGACATGATGGAACAGGAGAATGGTGTATACAGCTCTGGAGGTGACTGGAGTATAAGATCTGATGTAACAGGGGAATGGTGTGTACAGCTCTGGAGGTGACTGGAGTATAAGACCTGATGTAACAGGGGAATGGTGTATACAGCTCTGGAGGTGACTGGAGTATAAGACACGATGTAACAGGGGAATGGTGTGTACAGCTCTGGAGGTGACTGGAGTATAAGACCTGATGGAACAGGAGAATGGTGTGTACAGCTCTGGAGGTGACTGGAGTATAAAACATGATGGAACAGGAGAATAGTGTGTACAGCTCTGGAGGTGACTGGAGTATAAAACATGATGGAACAGGAGAATAGTGTGTACAGCTCTGGAGGTGACTGGAGTATAAGACATGATGGAACAGGAGAATGGTGTATACAGCTCTGGAGGTGACTGGAGTATAAGATCTGATGTAACAGCAGAATAGTGACTGAAGCTCTGGATGTGACTGGAGTATAAAACATGATGGAACAGGATAATGGTGACTGCAGCTCTGGAGGTGACTGGAGGATAAGTCATAAGAGCAGAATGGTGTCTGCAGCTCTGGATGTAACAGCGGCATGGCTGTCCTTGTCACATTGTGTGCAGCCCGCAGTCTGTCGTGGCCTCACCACTTCCTGATCCGCCCTCCATATATATTCTTATTGTCTTTCAGTTCCCCGGGGTCCTGGCCTATTGTATGTCCAAGTCTGCGGTTGACCAGTTCACCAGATGTGCAGCTCTGGGTGAGTAACCTCCTGAGATACATGGCTGATAGCAGCGGGCACTATCTGCTGCTCCGATTATACCGTGATCAAATGGTGGATAATACGACAGGACAGGTGATAGGGCAGGTGATAGGGCAGGGCAGGTAATGGGACAGGTGATAGGGCAGGTGATAGGGCAGGGCAGGTAATGGGACAGGTGATAGGACAGGGCAGGTAATGGGACAGGTGATAGGGCAGGTGATAGGGCAGGGCAGGTAATGGGACAGGTGATGATAGGACAGGACAGGTAATGGGACAGGTGATAGGGCAGGTGATAGGACAGGGCAGGTAATAGGACAGGTGATAGGACAGGTGATCTGGCATAGGAGCAGACTACAGGAGTATCCATATCCGGCATAGCCGGGTCTCAACGGATCTCTGTTCTAATAATCCAGGGATTTCCGGCATAATTGCAGCGGTATTTGGCAAAAAGACGCTATTTACGCCGGAAACCGACTTGGGGCCATTGCAATGACTGGTACCCGGCACAGCCAGACATCGGGCACAGTAACTGCGGTAGTCAGCCCCTCTGCCAGACCACACCACCGGATGTACCACCTGGAGGCGGGGGCCGAGGCTTAGGCCTCTTTCACACGAGAGTTTTCCATCGGGGTGCGATGCATGAAGAAAACGCATAACATCCTCCAGACCCATTCATGTCTATGGCTCTCTGCACATGAGTTTTTTACGCATCATTTCTGCGTTCAGGAAAATCGCAGCAGGCTCTATATTCTGGGGCTTCAGTGAAAAACGGATTCAATCCGGGTGCAGTGCGTTTTTTACTGATGGTTACTTGGAGATTTTTATTCTTTTGTTTTTTTCACGAGTGTGAAAGACGTATGAAAAACTGATTGCAACGTGCGGAAAAAAACTGAAACAATGAACGCAATCACAAACAAAACTGACTGCAATTGCTGCAAAACCATCCGATTTTTTTTCCTATGCAGATCCCAAGAGAATCCATAATACTCATGTGAGAGACGTCTCGGACTCCGATGGTGATATAAATGGAATTGGATCCGCAGCAGGTCCGATCAGAGCATTAGCCCTGCAGCATTATTTCCATTTCCAACAGCGTCCGTAATGCAGCAATGTAAACAGAGACATAGAGCCCTGAAAAACTGTGACTGTTTATATGCAAAGGGGAAACAATGTTGCAGTGTGATCAGGACACTATAGTGTAGTGATGAGCGGCAGGTGCCATATTCGATTTCGACGAAATTCGCGAATATTCGAATGAATATTCGTTTCATATTCGTCGAAATCGAATATTCGTCATTTTTTCTAGTTATCGCGATTAACATGCGATTTAAATAATCGCATATTGCGATTTGTACTTAAGGCTACTTTCCTATTGGTTTCATATCTAGAATTAGCGAGGATGACGAATATGACGAATGTATTCGTCTATTCCTCAAAACGAAGATAACGAAGTATTCTACATCTTCGTTTTAGCTCCTTATTCGTCAACTTCGCTAATTCTAGCAATCAAATAGGAAGGTTGACTATAGAGACAGCTGTGTTTAATTCGCTATGCGATTTTTTTTTTTTTTAATAAATAGAATAATTATAATAATTATATCAAGTAATATAATTATTCTATTTAAAAAAAAAAAAAATCGCATAGCTAATTTAACACAGCTGTCTCTATAGTCAACCTTCCTATTTGATTGCTAGAATTAGCGAGGTTGACGAATAGGTCGCTAAAACGAAGATGTAGAATACTCGTTATCTTCGTTTTGAGGAATATGACGAATACATTCGTCATATTCGCTATTCGCTAATTCTACCAAGCCAACCATAACTTCTGTGCTCATGGAGCGTCCCCATCACCATGGGAACGTCTCCATATACTAAAATGTACTGTCGGATTTGAGGAATTAAGTTGAAATCGCAATGCGATTAATTCAAGTTATATTAATCGCATTGCGATTTCAACTTAGAGCTGGGTTTATAATGGGTCAGCTTGCTAGAATGAACGAAGTTAACGAATATGGAATATAGCAGCACTGCTAAGTTGAATTCGCAATGCGATTAATTTAACTTGAAGTAATCGCATTGCGATTTCAACTTAGCACTGCTTTCTTACATAGGCTAGAATTAACGAATATGGAATATAGCACTAGCAGTGCCAAGTTGAAATCGCAATGCGATTACTTCAAGTTAAATTAATCGCATTGCGAATTCAACTTAGCAGTGCTGCTATATTCCATATTCGTTAACTTCGTTCATTCTAGCAAGCTGACCCATTATAAACTCAGCTCTAAGTTGAAATCGCAATGCGATTAATATAACTTGAATTAATCGCATTGCGATTTCAACGTAATTCCTCAAATCCGACAGTACATTTTAGTATATGTAGATTCTCCCATGGATGGGGACGCTCCATGAGCACGGAAGTCGGCAGAAGCGGCAATGGGCACTGACTAGAGCAGCCAGGAAGCCAGGAATCCTCAGGACAGGTAAGAACTACTGTTGGGAAGAGGGAAAGAAAAAAATATAACTAAAAAAAAAAAAAAAAAAAAACGAATATTCGAAATAGCGAATTTATAGCGCTATATTCGAAATATTCGCGAATTAGCGAAGTGCCGATATTCGCTAAAAAAATTCGCTTTTCGAATATTCGCGCTCAACACTACTATAGTGATGATAGTGGGGGTCCGATGTACAGAGCGGAGGAGGGTGGGGTCACTGTACTGATGATAGTGGGGGTCCGTTGTACAGAGCGGAGGAGGGTGGGGTCACTGTACTGATGATAGTGGGGGTCCGTTGTACAGAGCGGAAGAGGGTAGGGTCACTGTACTGATGATAGTGGGGGTCCAGTGTAAGGAGCGGAGGAGGGTGGGGTCACTGTACTGATGATAGTGGGGGTCCGGTGTGCAGAGGAGGATGCGGTCACTGTATTGATGATAGTGGGGGTCCAGTGTACAGAGCGGAGGAGTGTGGGGTCACTGTACTGATGATAGTGGGGGTCCGGTGTACAGAGGAGGATGGGGGTCACAATAGTAATGATAGTGGAGTCCGGTGTACAGAGCGGAGGAGGGTGGGGTCACTGTACTGATGATAGTGGGGTCCGAGTGTACAGAGCGGAGGAGGGTGGGGTCCCTGTACTGATGATAGTGGGGGTCCGGTGTACAGAGGAGGATGGGAGTCACAATAGTAATGATAGTGGGGGTCCGGTGTACAGAGCGGAGGAGGGTGGGGTCACTGTACTGATGATAGTGGGGGTCCGGTGTACAGAGCGGAGGAGGGTGGGGTCACTGTACTGATGATAGTAGGGAGTCGGGTGTAGCGGAGCAGAGGAAGTTGGGAGTCACTATAGTGATAATAGTCGGGGTCCGGTGTACAGAGCGGAGGAGGGTGGGGTCACTGTACTGATGATAGTGGGGTCCAATGTACAGAGCGGAGGAAGTTGGGGGTCACTATAGTGATAATAGTGGGGGTCCGGTGTACGGAGCGGAGGAGGGTGGGGTCACTGTACTGATGATAGTGGGGGTCCGGTGTACAGAGCGGAGGAGGGTGGGGTCACTGTACTGATGATAGTGGGGGTCCGGTGTACGGAGCGAAGGAGGGTGGGGGTCACTGTACTGATGATAGTGGGGGTCCGGTGTACGGAGCGGAGGAGGGTGGGGTCACTGTACTGATGATAGTGGGGGTCCAGTGTACAGAGCAGAGGAGGGGGGTCACTGTACTGATGATAGTGGGGGTCCAGTGTACAGAGCAGAGGAGGGGGGTCACTGTACTGATGATAGTGGGGGTCCGGTGTACAGAGCGGAGGAGGGTGGGGTCACTGTACTGATGATAGTGGGGGTCCGGTGTACAGAGCGGAGGAGGGTGGGGTCACTGTACTGATGATAGTGGGGGTCCGGTGTACAGAGGAGGATGGGGGTCACAATAGTAATGATAGTGGGGGTCCGGTGTACAGAGCGGAGGAGGGTGGGGTCACTGTACTGATGATAGTGGGGGTCCGGTGTACAGAGCGGAGGAGGGTGGGGTCACTGTACTGATGATAGTAGGGGTCGGGTGTACGGAGCAGAGGAAGTTGGGGGTCACTATAGTGATAATAGTGGGGGTCCGGTGTACAGAGCGGAGGAGGGTGGGGTCACTGTACTGATGATAGTGGGGTCCAATGTACAGAGCGGAGGAAGTTGGGGGTCACTATAGTGATAATAGTGGGGGTCCGGTGTACGGAGCGGAGGAGGGTGGGGTCACTGTACTGATGATAGTGGGGGTCCGGTGTACAGAGCGGAGGAGGGTGGGGGTCACTGTACTGATGATAGTGGGGGTCCGGTGTACTGGAGCGAAGGAGGGTGGGGTCACTGTACTGATGATAGTGGGGGTCCGGTGTACGGAGCGGAGGAGGGGTGGGGTCACTGTACTGATGATAGTGGGGGTCCAGTGTACAGAGCAGAGGAGGGGGTCACTGTACTGATGATAGTGGGGGTCCAGTGTACAGAGCAGAGGAGTGGGGTCACTGTACTGATGAGTAGTGGGGTCCAGTGTACAGAGCAGAGGAGGGTGGGGTCACTGTACTGATGATAGTGGGGTCCGGTGTACAGAGCGGAGGAGGGTGGGGTCACTGTACTGATGATAGTGGGGGTCCGGTGTACGGAGCGGAGGAGGGTGGGGTCACTGTACTGATGATAGTGGGGGTCCGGTGTACGGAGCGGAGGAGGGTGGGGTCACTGTACTGATGATAGTGGGGGTCCGGTGTACAGAGTGGAGGAGGGTGGGGTCACTGTACTGATGATAGTGGGGGTCCGGTGTACGGAGCGGAGGAGGGTGGGGTCACTGTACTGATGATAGTGGGGGTCCGGAGCGGAGGAGGATGGGGATCACTATAGTGATGATAGTGGGGGTCTGGTGTACGGAGCAGAGGAGGGTGGGGTCACTGTACTGATGATAGTGGGGGTCCGGTGTACAGAGCGGAGGAGGATGGGGGTCACTATAGTGATGATAGTGGGGGTCCAGTGTACAGAGCAGAGGAGGGGGGTCACTGTACTGATGATAGTGGGGGTCCAGTGTACAGAGCAGAGGAGGGGGGTCACTGTACTGATGATAGTGGGGGTCGGGTGTACGGAGCAGAGGAGGTTGGGGGTCACTATAGTGTTAATAGTGGGGGTCCGGTGTACAGAGCGTAGGAGTGTGGGGTCACTGTACTGATGATAGTGGGGGTCCGGTGTATGGAGCGGGTGGCTGCTGTAGACTGGAAGCTCCGCAGAGCCTTCTTATTATTGGAGCGTGCATGTTCTAATTGACTTTCACCATACAGTTCCTTAAAAAAGTATTCACATCCCTTGAACTTTTCCAAATTTTTCCACTTTATAACCACACACGTAAATGTATTTATTGGGATTTTCTGTCATTGACCGACACAAAGTACAAGTCTGTGTGAGGTGAGAAGAAGATAAAAGCCAGAAAGTGTGGGTTGCATTAGTATTTATCCCCCCCTGACCACCTTTCACTGCAGTTCCTGCTGCAAGTCTTTTGGGGGATGTCTCCACCAGCTTTGCACATCTAGAGGCAAACATTTTTGCCCATTCTCTTGTGCAGAAGAGCTCACACTCAGTCAGCCCCTGTCTTACCTCAATGGGACAGCTACTTCCTATTCACCTGAGGATACATCATCAGTACAGCCAAGGCAGACAGCAGCTTCAACAACTTTATTTTACTATTTTGGATCAACTTCAGACAAAGACACCTCCAAAATAACCTTCAACTGAAAGTGAGACAAGAGAATTGCAACTTCCCACAAAGCTTACACCTCTCAATGAAAGATGCAAGCTGTTTCTAGAAGAACAAGAGAACCAGAATGTCTCAAGATGAACTTGTCTTACTTGGTAGACTTTTCTTGTGGGGTACTCTTTCGAGTTCTCTTTATCAGTAGGGAGACCAAAAAATAAGTACTGTATGCCAGGCCAAACTACTTTTGGTTTCTAGGAAGGGTATATGCAAATTATAAATCTTAGTTCGGCTAAAATGAAAAAATATTAGCATTCTTTTCTGTTTTAGAAGGAAATCTAATTTGAATATTATCCCAGAAAGCCAAAGGTATGCAAATTAGCTTGCCTGACAGAAAAGATACCCTAGCCAATACCGGAAATATTGATATGCAATTTGCAATATACTCTTCCTAGAAATCAAGAGTAGTGTGACCTGGCATACAATATTGATGCAAGTTTTTTGGTCTCCGTAATGACAAAGAGAACCCCACAAGGAATGTCAACCAAGTAAGACAAGTTTCTCTTGAGGCATTCTGGTTCTCTTGTCCTTCTAGGAAAAGAACTTGCATGTTTCATTGAGAGATATACAAGTTTGTGGGATGTTGTAATTCTTTATGTCTGTGGAGGCTCCATGCTGGTTTTGGTTCACAATTATAAACGGAATCACTGACCAAACACTAATGTGTGAATAAGGCAAAAGACTTGCTTGGTTGCTTCTTCCCTGGTCCCTCTCTAACTTCTTGTGAATTGTCTATTATGTTATATGTGTATTTACATAATATAAAAACTGCATTCAAAACTGCGTGGAGTTTTACTGCCCCACTCCTGCATTTCAGGCCACATGGTTTGTAGAGATGAAGGAGACTGAAATCATCAGCTTCACCAGGCATGTGGCCAAAAACTATTACAAAGCCACATCATCCCGCTATACAACCGTATGTGGCTTTTCTGTGGTTTTTGGTGCAGTTTTTACAGCACAGTCCAGGTGTCTTGTTTAAATACACCCTTAAAGGGGTTTTCCAGTTTTCGATACTGATACTGATATTTCCTCTTCCCTTTAGGCAGATTTATAACCAAATCAATACTGAACTTTATGAGTCATAAATCTGCAAAATAGAGCGTCACAAGAGGTTATACAGGGGCTGTAGATGGAGCCTCACAAGAGGTTAGAGACGGCCAGGAGAAAGAGCGTAAAAAGAGGTCAGAGAGGGGCTGGAAAGGGAGCGTTACAAGAGGTCAAAGAGGGACTGGAGACGGAGCAACACAAGAGGTCAGAGAGGGGCTGGTGACGGAGCGTTACAAGAGGTCAGAGACGGCCTGGAGACAGAGCGTAAAAAAAGGTCAGAAAGGGAGCGGCACAAGAGGTCAGAGAGGGGCTGCAGACGGAGCGTCACAAGAGGTCAGAGGGGCTGGAGACGGAGCGTCGCACGAGATCAGAGAGGGGCTGAGACGGAGCGTCACAAGAGGTCAGAGAGGGGCTGGAGACGGAGAGTCACAAGAGGTCAGAGAGGGGCTGGAGACGGAGCGTCACAAGAGGTCAAAGAGGGACTGGAGACGCAGGATCACAAGAGGTCAGAGAGGGGCTGGAGACGGAGCGTCGCACGAGATCAGAGAGTGGCTGAGACGGAGCGTCACAAGAGGTCAGAGAGGGTCTGGAGACGGAGCGTCACAAGAGGACAGAGAGGGGCTGGAGACACAGCGTCACAAGAGGTCAGAGAGGGGCTGAGACGGAGTGTCACAAGAGGTCAGAGAGGGGCTGGAGACGGAGAGTCACAAGAGGACAGAGAGGGGCTGGAGACGGAGTGTCACAAGAGGTCAGAGAGGGGCTGGAGACGGAGTGTCACAAGAGGTGAGAGAGGGGCTGGAGACAGAGCGTCACAAGAGGTGAGAGAGGGGCTGGAGACAGAGCGTCACAAGAGGACAGAGAGGGGCTGGAGACGGAGCGTCACAAGAGGTCAGAGAGGGGCTGGAGACGGAGCGTCACAAGAGGTCAGAGAGGGGCTGGAGACGGAGCGTCGCACAAGATCAGAGAGGGGCTGAGACGGAGCGTCACAAGAGGTCAGAGAGGGGCTGGAGACGGAGAGTCACAAGAGGACAGAGAGGGGCTGGAGACGGAGTGTCACAAGAGGTCAGAGAGGGGCTGGAGACGGAGTGTCACAAGAGTTGAGAGAGGGGCTGGAGACGGAGCGTCACAAGAGGTGAGAGAGGGGCTGGAGACAGAGCGTCACAAGAGGTGAGAGAGGGGCTGGAGACGGAGTGTCACAAGAGGTCAGAGAGGGGCTGGAGACGGAGCGTCACAAGAGGTCAGAGAGGGGCTGGAGACGGAGCGTCACAAGAGGTCAGAGAGGGGCTGGAGATGGAGCGTCACAAGAGGTGAGAGAGGGGCTGGAGACAGAGCATCACAAGAGGTGAGAGAGGGGCTGGAGACGGAGCGTCACAAGAGGTGAGAGAGGGGCTGGAGACAGAGCGTCACAAGAGGTGAGAGAGGGGCTGGAGACGGAGTGTCACAAGAGGTCAGAGAGGGGCTGGAGACGGAGCGTCACGAGAGGTGAGAGAGAAGCTGGAGACGGAGCGTCACAAGAGGTGAGAGAAGGGCTGGAGACAGAGCGTCACAAGAGGTGAGAGAGGGGCTGGAGACGGAGTGTCACAAGAGGTCAGAGAGGGGCTGGAGACGGAGCGTCACAAGAGGTCAGAGAGGGGCTGGAGACGGAGCGTCACAAGAGGTGAGAGAGGGGCTGGAGACAGAGCGTCACAAGAGGTGAGAGAGGGGCTGGAGATGGAGTGTCACAAGAGGTCAGAGAGGGGCTTGAGACGGAGTGTCACAAGAGGTCAGAGAGGGGCTGGAGACGGGGCGTCACAAGAGGACAGAGAGGGGCTGGAGACGGGGCGTCACAAGAGGACAGAGAGGGGCTGGAGACGGGGCGTCACAAGAGGACAGAGAGGGGCTGGAGACGGGGCGTCACAAGAGGACAGAGAGGGGCTGGAGACGGGGCGTCACAAGAGGACAGAGAGGAGCTGGAGACAGAGCATCAAAAGAGGTGAAAAACTGGTGTAAAACTGTGTGTATGTCCAGACTGAAGGACCTGCAAGCTTTTATTGGCTGATAAGGGTCATGTGACCATGTGTATGGCAGTAAGGATATGAATGAAGGACCTGTGAGCTCCTATTGACTAATACAGTTTTTCGGAATATCTTAAGCAGCATACATCCTAGAGAGCTGAGACGAAAACCTTTCTAAGAACCTGATGTACCTATGTGCCAAATATGGTGCA
This sequence comes from Bufotes viridis, assembly GCA_033119425.1. Taxonomy (NCBI): domain Eukaryota; kingdom Metazoa; phylum Chordata; class Amphibia; order Anura; family Bufonidae; genus Bufotes; species Bufotes viridis. The sequence goes on along the minus strand of CM065595.1, from coordinate 2,388,072 downwards.
GATCGGTCCAGTCGCTAGGCCGTGCAAAATATATATCAGCTGTAGCAGCCAAATGAAGCAGAAATTTTAATTAAAGCCAAGCCACGCCCCCTTTTTTCTCACATTTATTGCGCACATTGTACATGAGCAGTATTGTGCGGTATTTTATTTGCTGACTCTCTTCTTCTTTTGTTGCTCAGATCTGGCGAGTAAACAAGTTAGAGTGAACGCCGTATGGTGAGTAGAAGCGTACTGCATGTGATGTACTGAGCGCATGTCTTCTACTCCAGTCACAGCCAAAGCTGAGCCACATTCCTGCTGTTACATCACACATCTTATACTCCAGTCACAGCCAAAGCTGAGCCACAGTCCTGCTGTTACATCTCAAGTCTTATACTCCAGTCACAGCCAAAGATGAGCCACAGTCCTGCTGTTACATCACGTCTTATACTCCAGTCACAGCCAATGATGAGCCACAGTCCTGCTGTTACATCTCACGTCTTATACTCCAGTCGCAGCCAATGATGAGCCACAGTCCGGCTGTTACATCTCAAGTCATATACTCCAGTCACAGCCAAAGATGAGCCACAGTCCTACTGTTACAACTCACATCTTATACTCCAGTCACAGCCAAAGCTGAGCCACAGTCCTGCTGTTACATCACACATCTTATACTCCAGACACAGCCAAAGCTGAGCCACAGTCCTGCTGTTACATTACACGTCTTATACTCCAGTCACAGCCAAAGATGAGCCACAGTCCTGCTGTTACATCACGTCTTATACTCCAGTCACAGCCAATGATGAGCCACAGTCCTGCTGTTACATCTCACGTCTTATACTCCAGTCACAGCCAAAGCTGAGCCACAGTCCTGCTGTTACATTACACGTCTTATACTCCAGTCACAGCCAATGATGAGCCACAGTCCTGCTGTTACATCTCAAGTCATATACTCCAGTCACAGCCAAAGATGAGCCACAGTCCTGCTGTTACATCTCAAGTCTTATACTCCAGTCACAGCCAAAGATGAGCCACAGTCCTGCTGTTACATATCACGTCTTATACTCCAGTCACAGCCAAAGATGAGCCACAGTCCTGCTGTTACATCTCAAGTCTTGAGGAAGGACAGAGGAGCCATGAGAGGGACCTGGAGGAGCCATGAGGGGGACCCTGAAGGGAGGAAGGAGGAGCCATGAGGGGGACCCGAAGGGAGGATGGAGGAGCCATGGGGGGGACCTGGAGAGAGGACAGAGGAGCCGTGAGGGGGACCCAGAGGGAGGACAGAGGAGCCATGAGAGGGACCCGGAGGGAGGACAGAGGAGCCATGAGGGGGACCCAGAGGGAGGACGGAGAAGCCATTAGGGGGACCAGGAGGGAGGACGGAGGAGCCATGAGGGGGACCCAGAGGAGCCATGAGGGGGACCAGAGGGAGGACAGACGAGCCATGAGAGGGACCCGGAGGGAGGACGGAGGAGCCATGAGAGGGACCAGGAGGGAGGACGGAGGAGCCATGAGAGGGACCCGGAGGGAGGATGGAGGAGCCATGAGGGGGACCCGGAGAGAGGACAGAGGAGCCATGAGAGGGACCCGGAGGGAGGACGGAGGAGCCATGAGAGGGACCCGGAGGGAGTACGGAGGAGCCATGAGAGGGACTCGGAGGGAGTACGGAGGAGCCATGAGGGGGACCCGGAGAGAGGACAGAGGAGCCATGAGAGGGACCCGGAGGGAGGACAGAGGAGCCATGAGAGGGACCCGGAGGGAGGACAGAGGAGCCATGAGGGGGACCTGGAGGGAGGATGGAGGAGCCATGAGAGGGAGCAGGAGGGAGGACGGAGGAGCCATGAGGGGGACCCGGAGAGAGGACAGAGGAGCCATGAGGGGGACCAGGAGGGAGGAAGGAGGAGCCATGAGAGAGACCAGGAGGGAGGACAGAGGAGCCATAGAGGGACCCGGAGGGAGGACGGAGGAGCCATGAGAGGGACCCGGAGGGAGGACGGAGGAGCCATGAGAGGGACCTGGAGGGAGGGCGGAGGAGCCATTAGGGGGACCTGGAGGGAGGACAGAGGAGTCATGAGAGGGACCAGGAGGGAGGACGGAGGAGCCATGAGGGGAACCCGGAGAGAAGACAGAGGAGCCATGAGAGGGACCAGGAGGGAGGACGGAGGAGCCATGAGAGGGACCAGGAGGGAGGACGGAGGAGCCATGAGAGGGACCAGGAGGGAGGACGGAGTAGCCATGAGGGGAACCCGGAGGGATGATGTGGGAGCCACGTGGGGGATAGGAGCACCAAGGGGGATGGAGGGCAGGCAGAGGAAGGAGTCTGGACAGCAGAGGAGTCCGTAGACCTGATATGACAACAGAATTGTGATTGCAGCTTTGGATGTGACTCCCAGGGGCGGATTGGCTATAGACCTTACAGGAAAATTTCCCGGCGGGCCGATGCCCAGGGGGCCACCCAAGCCCCATCTCTGCTGCTGGCCGGGTACATAATAGGCTAGCAGTGGTAATTAACTCTGTGAGAGTCAGATACTCGTGTACCCGGCCAGCGACATCTCCTGAATTCAACTAGTCGTCCTGCATCCTGCTCCATATCTTAATCCGAGAGGAGGAGAGAAAATGGCCGCTACTGATGGCCACCACAGAGGGACATCTTCTGGGGCAGCATATTGTGCGGCACTGTGGTATGTGCCATTTTGTGATGGTATTGCTGAGAGGGGGGTGCCACATACCACAGTGTCGCACAATATATTGCCCCAAAAGATCTTGCCCCGCCGCCTGTCAATTTAGACCCTCCTACAATATGGGGCCACTTTCCCAATTGGCCCCTGGTGACTGCAGACAGGAATCAGTTATGGAGAGTAATCCCGGTGTATCGGTAAAATCGGGGGCTCAGCTTTACATCTCAGATATATAAGTGTAAGTTCACATGCGGCAGGCTTGTTGTAGAATGGGGACTGGAGTCCGAAGGGAAACCTCTATAACAAAACTGCATTGTGTGAACAGAGGCTTAAGAGAGCGGGTCTCTTCCATAATGGTGGTCCCTGCGTCCTCACTGTCCTCCATCTTGTGTCTCTTAGTCCGGGGGTCATTGTGACGGAGGTGCACCGGCGGGCAGGACTGAGCGAGGAGCAGTACACACAGGTACGCAGCACTCGCCTCTTTGCCTGAATGTCATCTATTTCATCTATGCGGTCTTCTAATGATTGGCTTTTTGTACAGTTTCTGCAGCGCAGCGAGCAAACCCACGCCCTGGGGCGGCCCGGCACTGTGGAGGAAGTGGCCCAAACAATCGCCTTCCTGGCTTCAGATGCTGCGTCTTTTATCACTGGGGTGACCATGCCAGTAGACGGTGGGCGGCACGCCATGTGCCCGAGATAACGGTGTAAAATAATAAAGATATGAAAATGAAATGTCCGTGTGTATAAGGGGGAGGTAATCACAGGCCATATGGGGGAAGCGGTCCTGTGGGGGGTGTAAGAGGGCGCAAGGTGACGTCATGGACGGACGATACGTGTCACCAAGGTTCCTGGCCTCGGTGAGGTAAGAGCCGGGTTTTTATGTGTCAGCAGCAGCTAGTGCTGCTTGACATTGTTAGTTAGTTTGGCTGCAAAGCCAATCCGGGCCGGCTCTTACTGGGAGTAGGCAAAGAGTTGGGTGGGTGCCTACTCCCCACGGTCCAGGCCGGACTTTATCCGGGCCTTTAAAAGGCAGCCTCCTCAGCAGCTGAGGGTGTGATTGTCCTGGAGCTGCAGATGGTGCTGTGGAGCTCTCTGGGCTGGAAGCAGGAGCCCAGCAAGGAGGAGTGCAGACGGCCTGGAAGCCTGAGGTGGATTATCTTGCGGCTGGGCCGACAGCCAGGTGCGAACCCGCACCTAAAACCTCCCAGGTGATTAGAACCTGTGTTTGGACATTTTGTTTTACCTCACGTTTTCTGATGTGTGTGATTTAACACCAAGTGACTGTTCGCTGTTTATTTTTGATGCAAGTGTGAATAAAACACTGTTTGCTGCACCTTCTGGACTCCCTTTTGCCTCTATACTGCACCCGCACCGCTGTCTACCAGAGCGACTCCCCACAGGGGCCAGTACGACATGGGTGGAGCGGGTCTTCTCCTCTGTACCACCAAACCTTCTGATGTCGAATAGTGTAAAGTTTATATCCACAGATAGTGAGACACCAAATACTGCAATATAGTCACCACACAGTGTCATAGAGTAACCATACAGTGCCATAGAGTAACCATACAGTGCCGTATAGTAACTACGCAATGCCATATAGTAACCATACAGTGCCATAGAGTAACCACACAATGCCATAGAGTAACCATACAGTGCCATATAGTAACCACACAATGTTACAGAGTAACCATACAGTGCAAGAGAGTAACTACACAATGTGTATACAGAGGCTCCTATACAGGTTCACATACATCATACATACAGGCCTGTGTGGAGCATGCACAGGTAACGAGAGAGGTGGAGCGCGCCCAGGTAACGAGAGAGGTGGAGCGCGCCCAGGTAATGAGAGAGGTGGAGCGCGCCCAGGTAACGAGAGAAGTGGAGCGCGCCCAGGAAACGAGAGAGGTGGAGCGCGCCCAGGTAACGAGGGAGGTGGAGCGCGCCCAGGAAACGAGAGAGGTGGAGCGCGTACAGTCTTATTTCTTGTAACTTTTTGTAACTCGGTCCTGTAGCTTTTTAGTGCATTAAATCACATCTTTAATGGTTTTCCCCTGTACCCTGAATGAGCCCAGTAACCTCCATTTGTTAAGTGTATGAGTGCGGTTTGCGTTACTGTGTATTTGCTATACGTTGGCCTGTGGCACTGTGAGCCTGCCTGCGAGGGGCGCTGGGGGGTTTTCTATGACCCCTTAATTAATCGGTGGATTGATTTAAATGTCATAGATGGTGGCAGCGTGTTGGGTGATTGAGAGTTAGTGTCGGGGTGTGATCGAGGCTCAGTCTGTGTGGAGGGGCGCGAGAGATTGAGTGCGTGAAGTAGATCGACCCTTGGCAGACGCCGCCGGGTCACGTGACAGGACCGTTCACGTATGTGACACTGTTCGATGCAGTAGAGCTGATTCTTTTATTTTTCGTCCCCTCGGGACTTGAACCTGTGATCTGTGCTCTGCACTCTTCTGTGCTGTCATCTCAGCAACGTCCTGTTTTACCAGACATTGGGCATGTTCCTCGTGATATGGCAGTGCGGACAGGGGCGTAATGATCGTGGTCGCAGAGGGTGCGACTGGGCCCAGTGGGGGGAGGGGTCTGCTGCACTCAAGTGTAATGCGAGCGCTCTGATGGGGCCCGGCATGAAGTTCAGAGCGCTCTTCAAACATGAGGAGGCGCAGAAGCAAGGAGAGGGGGAGCACGCACACACCGGGCCCGGCAGTTCTTGTCACTGCCGGGCTGTTTGTTTTCAGAGTGAAGCAGGGAGACCTCTCCGCCCCCTGCTTCACTGCTCTTCAGAGCTCCGGCGCACCCCCTGCAGGCCGCACATCGCGCTGCTGGCTGTGGGAGGAGTGCTGAAAGCCCGGGAATCTGCCTTCAGCACAGCCAGCAGCCCGATGAGTATGGGAGCCTGTCATCAGAGAAGAAGAAAAGAATGTGTTTTTTCTTTTCCATAAAGCTGCAAAAAGGGGCAGCAACCAAAGTCAGGGGGCACAAAAGAGCATAACCACTGTGAGGGAACTACTGCAAAGGGGCACATATCTGGTATAACTACTGTGAGGGGCACATATCTGGTATAACTACTGTGAGGGGCACATATCTGCCCATAACTACTGTGAGGGGCAAATATCTGGTATAACTACAGTGAGGGGCACATATCTGACCATAAATACTGTGGGGGGGCACATATCTGGTATAACTACTGTGAGGGGCACATATCTGGTATAACTACTGTGAAGGGCACATATCTGGTATAACTACTGTGAGGGGGCACATATCTGGTATAACTACTGTGAGGGGCACATATCTGGAATAACTACTGTGAGGGGCACATATCTGGTATAACTACTGTGAAGGGCACATATCTGGTATAACTACTGTGTGGGGCACATATCTGGTATAACTACTGTGAGGGGCACATATCTGGTATAACTACTGTGAGGGGCACATATCTGGTATAACTACTGTGAGGGGCACATATCTGGTATAACTACTGTGAGGGGGCACATATCTGGGCATAACTACTGTGAGGGGGCACATATCTGGCATAACTACTGTGAGGGGGCAGATATCTGGCCATAACTTCTGTGAGGGGGCACATAACTGGTACAACTACTGTGAGGGGGCACATAACTGGGCATAACTACAGTGAGGGGCACATATCTGGTATAACTATTGTGAGGGGCACATATCTGGTATAACTACTGTGAGGGGCACATATCTGGTATAACTACTGTGAGGGGGCACATATCTGGCTATAACAACTGTGAGGGGCACATATCTGGTATAACTACTGTGAGGGGGCATATAACTGGGCATAACTACAGTGAGGGGCACATATCTGGTATAACTACTGTGAGGGGCACATATCTGGTATAACTACTGTGAGGGGCACATATCTGGTATAACTACTGTGAGGGGGCACTTATCTGGCTATAACTACTGTGAGGGGAACATATCTGGTATAACTACTGTGAGGGGCACATAACTGGGCAAAACTACTGTGAGGGGGAACATATCTGGTATACCTACTGTGAGGGGCACATATCTGGCCATAACTACTGTGAGGGGCACATATCTGGCCATAACTACTGTGAGGGGCACATATCTGGTTATAACTACTGTGAGGGGCACATATCTGGTATAACTACTGTGAGGGGCACATATCTGGTATAACTACTGTGAGGAGGCACATATCTGGTATAACTACTGTGAGGGGGAACATATCTGGTATAACTACTGTGAGGAGGCACATATCTGGTATAACTACTGTGAGGGGCACATATCTGGCCATAACTACTGTGAGGGGCACATATCTGGCCATAACTACTGTGAGGGGCACATATCTGGCCATAACTACTGTGAGGGGCACATATCTGGCCATAACTACTGTGAGGGGGCACATATCTGGCCATAACTACTATGAGGGGGCACATATCTGGCCATAACTACTGTGAGGGGGCACATATCTGGGTATAACTACTGTGAGGGGCACATATCTGGTCATAACTACTGTGAGGGGCACATATCTGTCCATAACTACTGTGAGGGGGCACATATCTAGGCATAAATACTGTGAGGGGCACATATCTGGTATAACTACTGTGAGGGTCACATATCTAGGCATAAGTACTGTGAGGGGGCACATATCTGGTATAACTACTGTGAGGGGCACATATCTGGTATAACTACTGTGGGGGCACATATCTAGGCATAAGTACTGTGAGGGGGCACATATCTAGGCATAAGTACTGTGAGGGGGCACATATCTGGTATAACTACTGTGAGGGGCACATATCTAGGCATAAGTACTGTGAGGGGGCACATATCTAGGCATAAGTACTGTGAGGGGGCACATATCCGGTATAACTACTGTGAGGGGGCACATATCTGGGCATAACTACTGTGAAGGGGCACATACTTGGTATAGTTACTGTGAGGGGCACATACTTGGTATAGTTACTGTGAGGGGGCACATATCTGAGTCATGTGTGGGTTCGCCCACTGTGAATATCAGTTATTACAGACCCTCGGAGCCGCTAGAATGATTGTGATTCAGCAGAGCGGTGTAAACGTATGAAGCGGTATGCAGCACCTGCGCTGAGCAATGATGGTTTGTTGTGAGCCTCTTCCCCTGTAACGCTGCGTTCGCACGCTCAGGTTGTACCATGCTTTATACTTTCTCTTCTTTTATCGTCCACTCCTGATTTTGGCTTCCAAAACTGCATCAGGAACCTGTGAACCCGTGTGAATGCGCCCTTAGGCGATGACTCACATTGAGTGCAGAACCGGTCGGTCAGGTGACGCTCCTGTTTTACCTGTAACTTAATGAGAGCCACACCAGCCACATCCCCTCAGTCCGGGGCTTCGCCTTCCCGGAGGAGCGCGCTGTGGGCGACTGATTCTGTCCCTTACATACCTGTACTACTATTTCTTGCACTTTAACTTGGATTTCATTTCGGTGGATTAGTTGGAGTTGAACCCTCGGGACCTGAACCTGTGATCGGTGCTCTGCACTCTTCTGTGCTGTTAACCAGACAGCGGGCGTGTCCCTCACGATATGGAAGTGTGGATCGTGTGTAGGATCGCCCACTGTGAATATCAGTTATTACAGACACTTGTGCGGAGCCGCTAAAATTATTGTGATTCAGCAGAGCGGTGTAAACGTATGAAGCGGTATGCAGCACCTGCGCTGAGCAATTACAGCACCCGGACTATCAGAACTCCGTGTCTCGTTAAGATATGATGTATATGTACTGGTATAGGAGCCTCTGTATATGTATGATGTATGTGCGCCTGTATAGGAGCCTCTGTATATGTATGATGTATGTGGACCTGTATAGGAGCCTCTGTATATGTATGATGTATGTGCACCTGTATAGGAGCCTCTGTATATGTATGATGTATGTGCACCTGTATAGGAGCCTCTGTATATGTATGATGTATATGTACTTGTATAGGAGCCTCTGTATATGTTTGATGTATGTGCACCTGTATATGAGCCTCTGTATATGTATGATGTATGTGCACCTGTATAGGAGCCTCTGTATATGTATGATGTATGTGCGCCTGTATATGAGCCTCTGTATATGTATGATGTATGTGCACCTGTATAGGAGCCTCTGTATATGTATGATGTATGTGCGCCTGTATATGAGCCTCTGTATATGTATGATGTATGTGCACCTGTATAGGAGCCTCTGTATATGTATGATGTATGTGCACCTGTATAGGAGCCTCTGTATATGTATGATGTATGTGCACCTGTATATGAGCCTCTGTATATGTATGATGTATGTGCACCTGTATAGGAGCCTCTGTATATGTATGATGTATGTGCACCTGTATATGAGCCTCTGTATATGTATGATGAATGTATACCTGTATAGGAGCCTCTGTATATGTATGATGTATGTGCACCTGTATAGGAGCCTCTGTATATGTATGATGTATGTGCACCTGTATATGAGCCTCTGTATATGTATGATGTATATGTACTTGTATAGGAGCCTCTGTATATGTTTGATGTATGTGCACCTGTATATGAGCCTCTGTATATTTGTGATGAATGTGCACCTGTATATGAGCCTCTGTATATGTATGATGAATGTGCACCTGTATAGGAGCCTCTGTATATGTATGATGAATGTATACCTGTATAGGAGCCTCTGTATATGTATGATGTATGTGCACCTGTATAGGAGCCTCTGTATATGTATGATGTATGTGCACCTGTATAGGAGCCTCTGTATATGTTTGATGTATGTGCACCTGTATATGAGCCTCTGTATATGTATGATGAATGTGCACCTGTATAGGAGCCTCTGTATATGTATGATGAATGTGCACCTGTATATGAGCCTCTGTATATGTATGATGTATGTGCACCTGTATAGGAGCCTCTGTATATGTATGATGTATGTGCACCTGTATAGGAGCCTCTGTATATGTATGATGAATGTGCACCTGTATAGGAGCCTCTGTATATGTATGATGAATGTGCACCTGTATAGGAGCCTCTGTATATGTATGATGTATGTGCACCTGTATAGGAGCCTCTGTATATGTATGATGAATGTATACCTGTATAGGAGCCTCTGTATATGTATGATGCATGTACACCTGTATAGCAGCCTCTGTATATGTATGATGTATGTGCGCCTGTATAGGAGTCTCTGTATATGTATGATGAATGTGCACCTGTATAGGAGCCTCTGTATATGTATGATGAATGTGCACCTGTATATGAGCCTCTGTATATGTATGATGTATGTGCACCTGTATAGGAGCCTCTGTATATGTATGATGTATGTGCACCTGTATAGGAGCCTCTGTATATGTATGATTAATGTGCACCTGTATATGAGCCTCTGTATATGTATGATGAATGTGCACCTGTATAGGAGCCTCTGTATATGTATGATGTATGTGCACCTGTATAGGAGCCTCTGTATATGTATGATGTATGTGCACCTGTATAGGAGCCTCTGTATATGTATGATGAATGTGCACCTGTATAGGAGCCTCTGTATATGTATGATGAATGTGCACCTGTATATGAGCCTCTGTATATGTATGATGAATGTATACCTGTATAGGAGCCTCTGTATATGTATGATGTATGTGCACCTGTATAGGAGCCTCTGTATATGTATGATGTATGTGCACCTGTATATGAGCCTCTGTATATGTATGATGTATGTGCACCTGTATAGGAGCCTCTGTATATGTATGATGTATGTGCACCTGTATATGAGCCTCTGTATATGTATGATGAATGTATACCTGTATAGGAGCCTCTGTATATGAAAGATGTATGTGCACCTGTATAGGAGCCTCTGTATATGTATGATGTATGTGCACCTGTATATGAGCCTCTGTATATGTATGATGTATGTGCACCTGTATAGGAGCCTCTGTATATGTTTGATGTATGTGCACCTGTATATGAGCCTCTGTATATGTATGATGAATGTGCACCTGTATAGGAGCCTCTGTATATGTATGATGAATGTGCACCTGTATATGAGCCTCTGTATATGTATGATGTATGTGCACCTGTATAGGAGCCTCTGTATATGTATGATGTATGTGCACCTGTATAGGAGCCTCTGTATATGTATGATGAATGTGCACCTGTATAGGAGCCTCTGTATATGTATGATGAATGTGCACCTGTATAGGAGCCTCTGTATATGTATGATGTATGTGCACCTGTATAGGAGCCTCTGTATATGTATGATGAATGTATACCTGTATAGGAGCCTCTGTATATGTATGATGCATGTACACCTGTATAGCAGCCTCTGTATATGTATGATGTATGTGCGCCTGTATAGGAGTCTCTGTATATGTATGATGTATGTGCACCTGTATAGGAGCCTCTGTATATGTATGATGAATGTGCACCTGTATATGAGCCTCTGTATATGTATGATGTATGTGCACCTGTATAGGAGCCTCTGTATATGTTTGATGTATGTGCACCTGTATATGAGCCTCTGTATATGTATGATGAATGTGCACCTGTATAGGAGCCTCTGTATATGTATGATGAATGTGCACCTGTATATGAGCCTCTGTATATGTATGATGTATGTGCACCTGTATAGGAGCCTCTGTATATGTATGATGTATGTGCACCTGTATAGGAGCCTCTGTATATGTATGATGAATGTGCACCTGTATAGGAGCCTCTGTATATGTATGATGAATGTGCACCTGTATAGGAGCCTCTGTATATGTATGATGTATGTGCACCTGTATAGGAGCCTCTGTATATGTATGATGAATGTATACCTGTATAGGAGCCTCTGTATATGTATGATGCATGTACACCTGTATAGCAGCCTCTGTATATGTATGATGTATGTGCGCCTGTATAGGAGTCTCTGTATATGTATGATGAATGTGCACCTGTATAGGAGCCTCTGTATATGTATGATGCATGTACACCTGTATAGCAGCCTCTGTATATGTATGATGTATGTGCGCCTGTATAGGAGTCTCTGTATATGTATGATGAATGTGCACCTGTATAGGAGCCTCTGTATATGTATGATGCATGTACACCTGTATAGCAGCCTCTGTATATGTATGATGTATGTGCGCCTGTATAGGAGTCTCTGTATATGTATGATATATGTGGACCTGTATAACAGCTTTTCATGGGCTGTGTAATGAGCTGAGACAGTCTCCTTTCACAGGTCACTATGATGATGGTAGGGTGATCCTGTGAGCTGCCACACTATATATGATCTGTGTATGATCTGTGTATATAGCTATGTATGATCTGTGTATATCGCTATGTATGATCTGTGTATATAGCTATGTATGATCTGTGTATATCGCTATGTATGATCTGTGTATATCGCTATGTATGATCTGTGTATATAGGTATGTATGATCTGTGTATATCGCTATGTATGATCTATGTATGATCTGTGTATGTGGCTATGTATGATCTGTGTATGTGGCTATGTATGATCTGTGTATATAGCTGTGTATGATCTGTGTATATCGCTATGTATGATCTGTGTATGTGGCTATGTATGATCTGTGTATGATCTGTGTATATGGCTGTTTATGATCTATGAATGATCTGTGTATGTGGCTATGTATGATCTGTGTATGATCTATGTATGATCTGTGTATGATCTGTGTATATATCTATGTATGATCTGTGTATATATCTATGTATGATCTGTGTATGATCTGTGTATATATCTATGTATGATCTGTGTATGATCTGTGTATATGGCTATGTATGATCTGTGTATGATCTGTGTATGTGGCTGTGTATGATCTGTGTATGATCTGTGTATGATCTGTGTATGATCTGTGTATGATCTGTGTATATGGCTGTGTATGATCTGTGTATGATCTGTGTATGATCTGTGTATGTGGCTGTGTATGATCTGTGTATGATCTGTGTATGATCTGTGTATGATGGCTGTGTATGATCTGTGTATGATCTATGTATGATCTGTGTATATGGCTGTGTATGATCTGTGTATGATCTGTGTATGATCTGTGTATATAGCTATGTATGATCTGTGTATGATCTGTGTATATAGCTATGTATGATCTGTGTATGATCTGTGTATATATCTATGTATGATCTGTGTATGATCTGTGTATGATCTGTGTATATATCTATGTATGATCTGTGTATGATCTGTGTATGATCTGTGTATATAGCTATGTATGATCTGTGTATGATCTGTGTATATGGCTATGTATGATCTGTGTATGATCTATGTATGATCTGTGTATGATCTGTGTATGTGGCTGTGTATGATCTGTGTATGATCTGTGTATGATCTGTGTATATCGCTGTGTATGATCTGTGTATGATCTGTGTATGATCTGTGTATGATCTGTGTATATGGCTGTGTATGATCTGTGTATGATCTGTGTATGATCTGTGTATGATCTGTGTATATGGCTATGTATGATCTGTGTATGATCTGTGTATGATCTATGTATGATCTGTGTATATGGCTGTGTATGATCTGTGTATGATCTGTGTATGATCTGTGTATGATCTGTGTATGATCTGTGTATGATCTGTGTATATATCTATGTATGATCTGTGTATATGGCTATGTATGATCTGTGTATGATCTGTGTATGATCTGTGTATATAGCTATGTATGATCTGTGTATGATCTGTGTATATGGCTATGTATGATCTGTGTATGATCTGTGTATGATCTGTGTATGATCTATGTATGATCTGTGTATATGGCTGTGTATGATCTGTGTATGATCTGTGTATGATCTATGTATGATCTGTGTATATGGCTGTGTATGATCTGTGTATGATCTGTGTATGATCTGTGTATGATCTGTGTATGATCTGTGTATGATCTGTGTATATATCTATGTATGATCTGTGTATGATCTGTGTATGATCTGTGTATATATCTGTGTATGATCTATGTATGATCTATGTATGATCTATGTATGATCTGTGTATGATCCGTGTGTGTGCACTATTCATGCAGAGGTGTCAGTATGCAGTGGATTTTCAGCTTCATGTTTGGTTCTGATTTTAGGATCTGAGAGGCCATAAATAAAGGTGAGAGGAGCGGCCCCCCGACCCCTCATGGCGACAGCGGCCCCCGGAGGACAAGCCCTGACCCTCGTCCTGTGTCTGCTGCTCAGGAACGGTGAGTCTGAATCTAAACCTGCCATTAGTGCTCCGGGGCCCCACCTGTACCCTAGGGGCCCATAAACATGACACAAGGTCCATGTGCTGGCTGCATCTGCTGGACTGCTGGCGGCTCCTCTGACCTGAATTCCCGGTAGACGCGCGTTCACACAGTGTCTCTTTCTTCCAGTTTGCGGCCAGCTTGCGGTGGACGATGTGTACGCTGTGGACGGAGTCGCCAGAGGCAGCGTGACGTTACCGTGCTCGCTCAGCGCACCCAGCAACTGGAGGGACCACGAGCTGAAGATTATCTGGTTCAGAAACTTTACTGACAAATTATGGGATTGCGTGGTGAAAAGCGGCAAGCCGCCCGATTGCCGCTCGTCCCCGGTGTCTTCCCGGACTCGGATCTCATGGGGGGTCTTTGAAAACGCTGATTTAGAGATCTCTGCGCTGCAGGAATCGGACGCTGGGCCGTATCAGTGCTGGATCCTCCTGTCAGACGCTTACCGCCGCAGAGACCTGCTCCTCAGGGTCCACGGTAACCACAATCCGTCACCATGGCTAGATCTGTTTCCGGAAAAGCTGGGTGACCAGAGGGTCCGATCCCACTCATCTAATGTATGACCCAGGGAGTGGTCATCGGCCAGGACTAGATCAGGGCAGCTTTTCAGGTTGTGGAAGTAAGCAGCAATGTTTCCATTCACTGACAGGAAACAGAGATCTTGAAAATGTTGCAAAATTGAAACAGACGGCATCTTCGAATGTGCCAGGCGGCACCTCTATAATAGTGCCAGGCGGCACCTCTATAATAGTGCCAGGTGGCACCTCTATAATAGTGCCAGAGTCTATAATAGTGCCAGACGACACCTCTATAATAGTGCCAGGTGGCATCTCTATAATAGTGCCAGAGTCTATAATAGTGCCAGGCGGCATCTCTATAATAGTGCCAGGGGGCACCTCTATAATAGTGCCAGAGTCTATAATAGTGCCAGGCGGCACCTCTATAATAGTGCCAGGGGGCACCTCTATAATAGTGCCAGAGTCTATAATAGTGCCAGGCGGCATATCTATAATAGTGCCAGGGGGCACCTCTATAATAGTGCCAGGGGGCACCTCTATAATAGTGCCAGAGTCTATAATAGTGCCAGGCGGCACCTCTATAATAGTGCCAGGCGGCACCTCTATAATAGTGCCAGACGACACCTCTATAATAGTGCCAGGTGGCATCTCTATAATAGTGCCAGGGGGCACCTCTATAATAGTGCCAGAGTCTATAATAGTGCCAGGCGGCACCTCTATAATAGTGCCAGAGTCTATAATAGTGCCAGGCGGCATCTCTATAATAGTGCCAGGCGGCACCTGTATAATAGTGCCAGGCGGCACCTCTATAATAGTGCCAGGCGGCACCTCTATAATAGTGCCAGGCGGCATCTCTATAATAGTGCCAGGCGGCACCTCTATAATAGTGCCAGACGGCACCTCTATAATAGTGCCAGGCGGCACCTCTATAATAGTGCCAGGGGGCACCTCTATAATAGTGCCAGAGTCTATAATAGTGCCAGGCGGCATCTCTATAATAGTGCCAGGCGGCACCTGTATAATAGTGCCAGGCGGCACCTCTATAATAGTGCCAGGCGGCACCTCTATAATAGTGCCAGGCGGCATCTCTATAATAGTGCCAGACGGCACCTCTATAATAGTGCCAGACGGCACCTCTATAATAGTGCCAGGCGGCACCTCTATAATAGTGCCAGGCGGCACCTCTATAATAATGCCAGGAGGCACCTCTATAATAGTGCCAGGCGGCACCTCTATAATAGTGCCAGGCGGCACCTCTATAATAGTGCCAGGCGGCACCTCTATAATAGTGCAATGCTGTACTGTTGTGATGGCGCTGTGTGGTAGCTCTATAATAGTGCCAGGCGGCACCTCTATAATAGTGCCAGGCGGCACCTCTATAATAGTGCCAGGCGGCACCTCTATAATACTGCAATGCTGTACTGTTGTGATGGCGCTGTGTGGTAGCTCTATAATAGTGCCAGGCGGCACCTCTATAATAGTGCCAGGCGGCACCTCTATAATACTGCAATGCTGTACTGTTGTGATGGCGCTGTGTGGTAGCTCTACGGTAGTACTATACACATCCACCATCATAGTAACCCTCAGTACCTCTATAGGTCACCAATGCCGTCAAACCTACTTAAGTGCCTGCCATGCCCTCACAACCAGTGCTATAAGGGTATGCTCCAGTATGGTGGACACAGGCTGGTGGAGGTCTAGGGGATGCTTTAATGGTTAATTGGCCGCTCTCCTGGAAGGATTGCTCAGCTCCTTGTGTGGTCTCAGTGAATGCTTTATGGGGTCATTTATGAAGTCGTGTGTATGTGTTACAGATTCATTCGCATCGTGGATTTGCGGCTGAATCTGCAACTTCTTCCCCTTCCATGCCACGTAGGCCAGTTCAAAAAAGGGGGCATGGCGTGGATGGGAAAGGGGGTGGGCCAGCAGGCCCGTCTCAATTATCATTTAGAAAATGCAAGGGAGCTGGCGTAGATCTAAGGGTCCATTCACACGTCCGTAAGTTTTTGCGGCACATGGCCGGCACTATCATAGAAAATGCCTATTCTTGGCCACTATTGTAGACAAGAATAGGACATGTTGTATTTTTTTGCGGAGCCATATTGGCATGGTGGACACCAGAAATCATGTGCTCATATCTATAAACCTTTTCTCTCCAGGAGTCCCTACTGATGGTCCAGGACTGGACTCAAGAGGTCAGTTCTTAGGACTGGTTCTGGATGCATCTTCATGGCGGTTCTTCCTGCTGAGCGGCTGGCCGGTGGCTGCATTCCTCTTTCTGCTTCTTCTGACTCAAAGGTTACGTATCAGTAGGAGAAAGAGAAAATGTTATCTCCCTAACTTAATATAACTTGACGGACGAGGTGTGATGTTGAGAGGTGGATCGAGAGAAGACCCACGGACGAGATGAAAGGATTCATGACGAGGAACAGGGGTCAAGGTCAAAGACGATTCTTATTTTGAGGAAACACTGGAGTTCTGTGCGTTGCGTTGAAGAGTGAGGAGTAGAGGAGACATGGTTTCTAGTCATACTCTAAATGGAAGGGTAAGGCCCTGGGGGTGAGGGGTAGAAATAAGATGGGCTATAGTTATAAATTGCAAGTGAAGAACCTGGGGTGAGGGGTAGAGATGAGATGGGCTCCAGTCATAAATGGCGGGAGAATGCCCTGAGGGTGAGGGGTAGAGAGGAGCTGGGCTTTAGTTATAAATGGCGGGAGAAGGCCCCGAGGGTGAGGGGTAGAGAGGAGCTGGGCTTTAGTTATAAATGGCGGGAGAAGGCCCCGAGGGTGAGGGGTAGAGAGGAGATGGGCTTTAGTTATAAATGGCGGGAGAAGGCCCTGATGGTGAGGGGTAGAGAGGAGCTGGGCTTTAGTTATAAATGGCGGGAGAAGGCCCTGAGGGTGAGGGGTAAAGAGGAGATGGGCTTTAGTTATAAATGGCGGGAGAAGGCCCTGAGGGTGAGGGGTAGAGAGGAGGTGGGCTTTAGTTATAAATGGCGGGAGAAGGCCCTGATGGTGAGGGGTAGAGAGGAGATGGGCTCTAATCATAAATGGCGGGAGAATGCCCCGAGGGTGAGGGGTAGAGAGGAGGTGGGCTTTAGTTATAAATGGCGGGAGAAGGCCCCGAGGGTGAGGGGTAGAGAGGAGGTGGGCTTTAGTTATAAATGGCGGGAGAATGCCCTGAGGGTGAGGGGTAGAGAGGAGATGGGCTCTAATCATAAATGGCGGGAGAAGGCCCTGAGGATGAGGGGTAAAGAAGACATAGGCTTTAGTTATAAATGGCAGGTGAAGGCCCTGATGGTGAGGGGTAGAGAGGGGGTGGGCTTTAGTTATAAATGGCGGGAGAAGGCCCTGAGGGTGAAGGGTAGAGAGGAGGTGGGCTTTAGTTATAAATGGCGGGAGAAGGCCCTGAGGGTGAAGGGTAGAGAGGAGGTGGGCTTTAGTTATAAATGGCGGGAGAAGGCCCTGAGGGTGAAGGGTAGAGAGGAGGTTGGCTTTAGTTATAAATGGCGGGAGAAGGCCCTGAGGGTGAGGGGTAGAGAGGAGGTGGGCTCCAGTCATAAATGGCGGGAGAAGGCCCTGATGATGAGGGGTAGAGAGGAGGTGGGCTTTAGTTATAAATGGCGGGAGAAGGCCCTGAGGGTGAGGGGTAGAGAGGAGCTGGGCTTTAGTTATAAATGGCGGGAGAAGGCCCTGAGGGTGAGGG
Organism: Bufotes viridis; assembly: GCA_033119425.1. Classification (NCBI taxonomy): domain Eukaryota; kingdom Metazoa; phylum Chordata; class Amphibia; order Anura; family Bufonidae; genus Bufotes; species Bufotes viridis. The sequence continues at coordinate 2,369,985 of CM065595.1, read as the reverse complement.
GTAGAGAGGAGGTGGGCTTTAGTTATACATGGAAGGTGAAGACCCTGACAGTGAAGGTTGGAGAGGAGGTGGGCTTTAGTTATAAATGGTGGGTGCTGGCCACTGGACATATCTAACCTACCTCAGGACACATGATAAATACCCCTGGGCCACAGAGGAGAACGGCTGTTGTAGAGATCTGCAGCCCCATCACAAAGAGTAGGAAACCAATGAGAAATCATGAGAGTCTTCTCCATGGAGGGGACACCTGGCACTGCGGAAATACCTGTGACTTTCCTTTTCATGTGAATGTGGCCATAGAAATCCCGGAAACCAAAAAGTTCATAGTGCTAGAAAGGTCTGAAACAAATCTGCTGCGTGTGAACAGATCCTAAAGCTTCACAGGGGTCTGACCATAAAGAACATGAAATGATGAGTATGAGCCCATAAAGATAATAAATCACTGTCAGGGAAAAGTGTCTAAGCCTCTTGTGTGTGATACTGTCTGCTGAGCCACTGTATCTAATCCTATTATATGTGATACTGTCTGCTGAGCCACTGTATCTAATCCTATTATATGTGATACTGTCTGCTGAGCCACTGTATCTAATCCTATTATATGTGATACTGTCTGCTGAGCCACTGTATCTAATCCTATTATATGTGATACTGTCTGCTGAGCCACTGTATCTAATCCTATTATATGTGATACTTTCTGCTGAGCCACTGTATCTAATCCTAATATATGTGATACTGTCTGCTGAGCCACTGTATCTAATCCTAATATATGTGATACTGTCTGCTGAGCTATGTATCTAATCCTGCTATGTGTGATACTATCTGCTGAGCTGTGTATCTAATCCTGCTATGTGTGATACTGTCTGCTGAGCTGTGTATCTAATCCTCCTCTCCTGTGATCTGAGCAGACGTGTGGTGGAGGAGCTCCTGACTTCTAGGATAGTGAGGGGGAACCTGCCTTCCATCCCTGCCAGGACCTGCTCTTGTTTCTGGATAGAGCAGGTCTTGGAGGGGCCATCCAGGGATGGAGCCTCACATTTCTACCCCCGGACTAAGCCGGCGGGGGTAGGAGTATGCTCAACCAACTGGGACTCTCAAACCAGCCTCAGGGGTGAGACGATCAGTTTGGGATCACAGTGATGCGCCCCCACCCACCCCACCCCGAGTTTCAGGCTAGGGTTAAGGCTGTAAAAGCCTCCCTGGCAAGAAACCAGGAAACCACAGACTGTGGCCCCTCTGGAGCAGGCCATGCAGCATTAAGGGCCCAGCAGAGCGGTAGAGGATTGGGGGCTGCTGAGTGCTGGATAATTGACATCTACCTTCAACTCTCGTCTAACAGCCTGGCTCCAGGAGGCTGGAAGATCTCTGCGGCGGCTCTGGGGGATGCTGAGCATGGTGTGGGGCCAGGTCAGGAAGGTCTCTGAGGCAAAGAGGGACAAAATAGCAGCCTTTATTAAAGACCTGAAGGTGGAGGTAGAGAAGCTGGAGGAGAGGAGGTCGGCTATACTGGAAGGTGGAGGGTTCTTCTCAGATAAACTTGACGACCGGTTTCAAGAAATTACATCACCTGTGAGACCTTTGCAGGAGGAAATATGGAAAGCAAAGCCGGAGGTACATGAGGTAGGTGAGTCCTCTGAGGATGGTTATACGGAGGACTCCTTTGCCTTTTCTGATGACTCTGACATGGAGGAAAGCAACTTAGAGAAAGGGGGTCAGGACTCTGCAGGATAAGACTCTGAGTCCTTCCACTATGAAAGTGTGGGTGAGGAGGAAATGTCAAGGCCCAAAATTAAGGCTGGGACAGGGAGTGAGCAGAAGGGCTGAAAAGAATATGGCCTAACCCTGACCAAAGAAAGTGGGGCTAGCAGCCCTCTGGTGCTGTCCCCTAACTGGTACCGAGTCCTCCAGGAGGGTGAGGTGGGGCAAGCAGGGGGCGTTGAGCCTTCCTCTGTGTGAACAACAATGTCCTCGGAGGGGGAGATTGGTTTGGAAACTAAAGATTAGGATGGGGAACAAAATATTAACAATAATAATAAGAAAAGCAAAAACACTGCTGATAAGGAGAAGGATTCGTCCATCTCCAAAAAAAAACTAAATCTGAAGAAGCGATGATGACGGCACCCACTCCGTTGACGCTGGCATCCATTAACGTTGCCAGCATTAAGTCTGATGCGGCTCGGTTTCCGGCCTTTCATTTTCTCAGCCAGGTTGATGCTGATATTTTGTTTTTGCAGGAGACCAGACTGTCACTTTTGGCAGAAATCATAAAAGCCAGGAGGGAATGGCGACGAGGGCCCTTCTACTGGTCTCTTGTGGCCGAGCTGTATAGCGGAGTGGAGGTTCTTTTTACCGCACCAGTAGAATGCAGACAGATCATGAGGGACAAGAGTTGAGACTCATTAACATCCATGGCCCCCAAAGTGGGACTGTAAAAGTCTCTTCGTGAGAATCAAGCCTTTACTTTTTACAGGTCGACAAGTTGTTTTTGGAGGGGACTTTCATACTGTCGTTAGGCCCCAAGATAGAGGAGGTTCCAGAGACAAGCTGACCTATGATAGTTAGTGAGGCTCGCCTGGTGGATATCCACATCCGGCCAGGAGCGTAGCTAACGGCTCATGGGCCCTGGTGCAAGAGTTCAGCTTGGGCCCCCCTTGCCTCAGTGCTTTGTGTGTCTTCTTATGTGGCACAAGGGTCTTTGGGCCCCCTCAGGCTCCTGGGCCTGGTAGCGACTGCTACCTCTGCACCCCCTATAGCTACGCTCATGCATCCGGCATACCCAGGGCATTCGGGTTTCACCTATCACAGAGGTAATTGTAGGTCTAGAATAGAATTTATTTAAAAGAGGGAGCTATCGCTTCCCCAGTGTCCGTCGTTGAGGTAGAGTTCCCGGATCACTGTATGATTATGTTTTCTCGGAATGTTGCAGAATCCCTTCGGATGGGAAGAGGTATATGGAGGCCGAATTCATCTCTCCTGGAAGAAGCAGAGATCAGACAGGCCTTTGATGATTTTCTTCAAAGACAAGTATCTTTATTGGATTTTGGGGGCACTAAGTCAGATTGGTGGGAACTGTTCAAAGTTCGGGTGGCAAAATATCTGTGTCCTTGAGAGGCAGATTGGGTGACGTCTGAAATGGAACGATATTCAGAAGCATCTGGGTCCAAGATTAATGTGGACAAGTGTGAAAGTCTCTGGCTGGGAGGAGGAGACCCTGATTTCAGTCTCCCGGACTCCCTTCCAGAGCCTCAGGAGTCTAAAATCCTAGGCATTGAATTTTGCCCGGGTAATTACCCAATGAAAAACTGGGAGTGTGGGCTGAAAATAGCTGCTCAGAAGGTAGGTCATTGGAAGGGTTGGTTTTTGACTCTTCGGGAAAGGGTTCACTTGGCCAAGGCTTATCCGTTACCATTGTTAATATACCAGGGCAGGGCATGTATTTTGCCAGAACCTCTCTGCACCCGGAGGGTTAGGTATGGTTAACCCCGTGGTGTTCCTTGTGAACACCTTTGTGAAGATGAACCTGGGAAACCTCTGGCAAGAGAGGGCTCCTCCGTGGATATCCTCCTGTACGGGATGGTTTCAGCCTTCTTTCCAGAAATAGGAGAATGGAGGGCGGGTAAAAGACTTGTGGACGCCCTTTGGACATCTCCCGGCTTATGCCGGCCTGGTTTTGAAGATGATTCGTCGGTGGATTCGGGAGGTGCAGAAGATCTAGATCTTGTCAAGAAAATTACCTGACAGTAGGATTTTAGTGACCTATTTCCAGAAGCTGCTGGTTCTTAAAGACTGCCCAAGTGAGGTTCTTGAGGTGGGATTAAAACTTTTAAATTCAGTGAGGATCCCCCAGAAGTATTAGGATCTGGCTTAGCGTGGCTTCTATCGGAGCCTGTATGTAAGGGGCAACTTGAAGTACAGGAACTCTGCTAAGAGGCTGTCCTTGGAAGGAGTGTGGCGACGTGCTGGAAAGCATGGAGGTGTACAAACGGTGGGTTCCTCCATCAGCTGGCCTGGTCTAGCCGGCCTCTCTGATGCGGAGTGGACCTATGGTTCATTAGGAGGTCTGGGTGGTAGGGATCGGTGCACTTCTTTTCTAATTAGCTTAGTGGTTAAGCATTTCACGTGGAATGGACGGTGCTTAGTTTCTACTCAGGAAAATATCCTCCTCGTGTAAGAGGATTGTAGCAACATCACGGGAGACCTGGTGAAGGTCCGCTCTTTGGAGATTTCAAAGGTTGGGTGCATCCAAAGCCTCTCACCTTTGGAGGGGTTTTTCCTTTCGGGCAGGCTCGGACTGGCCCACTGGGGTACAGGTGAATCCCCCGGTAGGCCCCTAGTCTCCCACCCGCTGCACAAGTGGCACATAACACAATAGACTTACTTCACTACATACATATATTCAATGTACAGCTCCTCCACCAGCCGATGTTCATATAAAAAACTTATTATATTTGAATGTATCTGTATTGTGGGCCCCCAAAATACATTTTACTGGTGGGCCCTAGGTACCCCAGTCCGACACTGCTTTCGGGTGCCCTAAATGAGTAGTCCTCCTTGAGAGGGGTTGGGGGTTTCTTTTTCTTTGCCCATTTGGTGGATGGGGTCTGCGGTCCCCATGGCGTCCTTTACTGAGATTAGGGTCAGAGTTAGAGATGGAATCGGGTGTAGTTTCTTTTGCAGGGTCAGTGTTAGGGATAGGAGTAGGGTTCAGGATGAGGGAAAGTTTAGGGAGGGTGTGGGTCTTGTAGATGGGCATTGGAGGGGTTTCCCTTTCTCTGGTGGGGGGCTGGCATGCCACTATTACAAACATTAATGGCAGAATAAAGACTTATACGGATCGGACTTTGGCTTGCGGGAGTTTTTGGTATGTGATATGGTTATAAACTTGTTATAAACTTGATGTTTATGTTGACATTGTTTTTATAATTTTATGTTTTTTGGGTCTTATAGGCGGTTTAGAGTCGGTTGGGTGGGGGTATAAGAGGGAGGGGGATTTCTGTTGGGATGTGTGTGCACTTGGCTTGGATTTTGGGTTGTGGGGGTCAGTATCTGGACTATGCGGACATGAGAGGACATTCTTGGTATTGATTTTTAGGCATGTTTAATTCTGCTCAGCTCTATATTGTATCTCTGTGTATCTCTGGGCTGGGGAAAGAAAACGTAAATGAACCAGCACCTCCATACTGTATAAATATGAGCGCGCAGGAACAACAGTGTAATGGAGAGAACTACAAGTACCAGCACGCTGCTTGTCAAATGCTCAAAGGTAGAAGCAGACGGTGGATAGACGGTAATCCGCTTGGTTCCTAAACTTACGGCTCGAGAAATAGAAGCTCTTTGCACAAATCTTTGATCAATAATATTCCAAAGAGCTTTTCTCGAGCCGTAAGTTTAGGAACCAAGCGGATTACCGTCTATCCACCGTCTGCTTCTACCTTTGTGCATTTGACAAGCAGCGTGCTGGTACTTGTAGTTCTCTCCATTACACTGTGGCTGGGCTCCGCCAGGTTTTGGTTTGATTATGTTTTCAGACATTTTGGTCGTGGAATTATAATTATTTGTTGTGTTTTTCATTTTTCTAATAAAAAGAGTTCCTATCCTGTGTGATACTGCCTTCTGAGCAGTGTATCTAATCCTCTCCTATGTGATACTGTCTGCTGAGCTGTGTATCTAATCCTATGCTGTGTGATACTGCCTTCTGAGCAGTGTATCTAATCCTCTCCTATGTGATACTGTCTGCTGAGCTGTGTATCTAATCCTATCCTGTGTGATACTGCCTTCTGAGCAGTGTATCTAATCCTCTCCTATGTGATACTGTCTGCTGAGCTGTGTATCTAATCCTCTCCTGTGTGATACTGTCTGCTGAGTTGTGTATCTAATCCTATCCTGTGTGATACTGTCTGCTGAGCTGTGTATCTAATCCTATCCTGTGTGATACTTTCTGCTGAGCGGTGTATCTAATCCTATCCTGTGTGATACTGTCTGCTGAGCTGTGTATCTAATCCTATCCTGTGTGATACTGTCTGCTGAGCTGTGTATCTAATCCTCTCCTGTGTGATACTGTCTGCTGAGCTGTGTATCTAATCCTGTCCTGTGTGATACTGTCTGCTGAGCTGTGTATCTGATCCTATCCTGTGTGATACTGTCTGCTGAGCTGTGTATCTAATCATATCCTGTGTGATACAGTCTGCTGAGCTGTGTATCTAATCCTATCCTGTGTGATACAGTCTGCTGTCTATCTAATCCTACCCTGTGTGATATTGTCTGCTGAGCTGTGTATCTAATCCTATCCTGTGTGATACTGTCTGCTGAGCTGTGTATCTAATCTTATTGTGTGCGATACTGCCTGCTGAGCTGTGTATCTAATCCTATCCTGTGTGATACTGTCTGCTGAGCTGTGTATCTAATCCTACCCTGTGTGATACAGTATGCTGAGCTGTGTATATAATCCTATCCTGTGTGATACTGTCTTCTGAGCTGTGTATCTAATCCTATCCTGTGTGATACTGTCTGCTGAGCTGTGTATCTAATCCTCTCCTGTGTGATACTAGCTGCTGAGCTGTGTATCTAATCTTATCCTGTGTGATACTGTCTTCTGAGCGGTGTATCTAATCCTCTCCTGTGTGATACTATCTGCTGAGCAGTGTATCTAATCCTATCCTGTGTGATACTGTCTTCTGAGCTGTGTATCTAATCCTATCATGTAAGATACTGTCTGCTGAGCTGTGTATCTAATCCTCTCCTGTGTGATACTGTCTGCTAAATTGTGTATCTAATCCTATCCTGTGTGATACTGTCTGCTGAGCTGCTTATCTAATCCTCTCCTATGTGATACTGCCTGCTGAGCTGTGTATCTAATCCTATCCTGTGTGATACAGTATGCTGTGTATCTAATCCTATCCTGTGTGATACAGTCTGCTGAGCTGTTTATCTAATCCTGTCCTGTGTGATACAGTCTGCTGTGTATCTAATCCTATCCTGCGTGATAGTCTGCTGGATATTGTCTTCTGAGCTGTGTATCTAATCCTATCCTGTGTGATACTGTCTGCTGAGCTGTGTATCTAATCCTTTCCTGTGTGATACAGTCTGCTGAGCTGTGTATCTAATCCTTTCCTGTGTGATACAGTCTGCTGTGTATCTAATCCTATCCTGTGTGATACAGTCTGCTGAGCGGTGAATTGTCATGGCAGTGAGGAGATGTCGCGGTCACAGTTCGGAATGACGCTCCTGCGGGTGGTCGTACTATGGCTCTGGGGGCGTTACCTCTGCGGCTCCAGACGCCATCCGCACTCCTTCACAGGGGCGACGTCTGAATGAGATGTGACGTCAATGGAAAAGCTGCCGGATGTGTCCTCGATAAGACGTGACACCGGACTGAAAGCGTCTTCATCAAAGGGAGGGGAAATGACATCACAGGAATGAAATGACATCACAGGAATGGAATGACATCACAGGAATGAAATGACATCACACAGGAATGACATCACACAGGAATGGAATGACATCACAGGAATGGAATGACATCACAGGAATGGAATGACATCACACAGAAATGGAATGACATCACACAGGAATGAAATGACATCACAGGAATGGAATGACATCACACAGGAATGAAATGACATCACAGGAATGGAATGACATCACAGGAATGGAATGACATCACACAGGAATGAAATGACATCACAGGAATGGAATGACATCACACAGGAATGAAATGACATCACAGGAATGGAATGACATCACAGGAATGGAATGACATCACACAGGAATGGAATGACATCACACAGGAATGGAATGACATCACACAGGAATGGAATGACATCACAGGAATGGAATGACATCACACAGGAATGGAATGACATCACACAGGAATGGAATGACATCACAGGAATGGAATGACATCACACGTGAGGTCACAGGACAAAACACGTAGAAACTTTAACCCAATGCAGAGAAACCTGTTGGTCTCATCACATAATAATCCCCAGTATCTGCAGGTGGAAAGCTGAAGGCTGATAGTGAGGATGATGGTCGTTGTGGTTATGTGACGGGTGATGGCGGTGATAAATGATAATGAGGATGGATGAGGATTATGGTAAAAATGGTGGAAAAAAAGTTCTCAGTGAATTATAAACTGCGGTAAGTGATAGCGGGGGAGGGGAGCAGACGTCCTCCTTCTCCAGCACTTTCTTTCACTTTCTATTTTAGTGTGTGAGGTGTGACCAGAGAGCAGAAGCAGACCCTGCCGGGAAACGGAGCCGAAGACCCCGAGAGGTGAGAGATGTCCAACAGACACTGTATATAAAGTATACAATGTATCCTCTATACAATACATATCTTATACACTGTATCCTCTATACAATAGATATCTTATACAATGTATCCTCTATACAATGTATCCTCTATACAATGTATCCTCTATACAATGTATCCTCTATATAATACATATCTTATACACTGTATCCTCTATACAATACATATCTTATACACTGTATCCTCTATACAATAGATATCTTATACAATGTATCCTCTATACAATGTATTCTATATATCAGTGTTTCCCAACCAGTGTGCCTCCAGCTGTTGCAAAACTACAACTCCCAGAATGCCCAGACAGCCTTTGGCTGTGCAGGCATGCTGGGAGTTGTAGTTTTGCAACAGCTGGAGGCACACTGGTTGGGAAACACTGCTCTATATAATACTTCCTCTATACAATATATATCTTATACACTGTATCATCTATACTATACATCCTCTATACAATGTATCCTCTATACAATATATATCTTATACAATATGTCCCTTATACAATGTATATTCTCTATATAATACTTCCTCTATACAATGTATCATATATGCAATGTATCCTCTATACAATGTATCCTCTATACAGTGTATCCTCTATACAATAGATATTTTATACAATATGTCCCTTATACAATGTATACTCTATACAATGTATCCTCTCCTCTATACAATATATATCTTATACAATATATCCTCTCCTCTATACAATATATATATATCTTATGCAATGTATCCTCTATACAATACATATCTTATACAATATATATTCTCTATACTATACTTCCTCTATACAATGTATCCCCTATACTATATATAGATCTTATACAATATGCCCCTATGTATACAATGTATCCTATGTACGATGTGTCCACCCTCTATCCCGTCCATTACGCGGTCAGACACAGTTTTATTGTCTCCTGAGTTGACTTGGACCCAGGGTAATGGCGGCTCCTGCTATATACTGTATATATATAATCTGTAGGTGAGATTTGGCTATTGCCTGCTGTGGGTTGACGTCAGCAAAATATGTACATTTTGCTCATCTGAAACATTTGTTGACAGCAGTGCTGAATGGGTTAACTTCAGTGTTTCAATTTAGGACCAACAAAAGCCATGTATTAGAATAATGAGGTCTAATGTCCGGTAAAAGTCCAGGGAGACAAGAAGCAGGCGGCTCGTTTAATGCAAAAATATTCATTAGGAGAGATAATAGTAAAAAATATGGTGCTTGTTGAAAATCTGCAGGGCAGCCAATCAGCAAGCGTTTCACTAGTCTGCGCTCAGGAGCCATCACAGCCATCCCTACTAATGGCATGGCTGTGATTGGCCAAGAGCAGCATGTGACCCGGCCTGGAGTAATCTGGAGGCACGTAGCGCCGCACGTCACACTGCTCTGATTAGTGTAGGGAGAGGACGCAGCTGCTGTCAGGGCGAGATTAGGGAAGAAATCAGATATTCTTGGTGTACTGCAATCTTCAAACTGCAGAGATTATTGAGGGCCCTATGCTACATATTTGTACCCAGCCCGGAGCCCAGTGACACTGAAAAATAACTTTTAATCCATCTGCTAGTTCGGTGGGCGTCGGCGGCCATTTTTGCAAGTGCATGTGAACTGCATGTGTGCCAGGGACATTACCTTAACTCTGTTCTGGAAGCTCAGTGGAGGACAAATTCCCTTTTTTGGCCGGTCAAGTACCCCTGCGGCCTGCAGTGCATACCTGGCCGATTCTATTCCATTAGTCTGTCACATATTTTTGTTACCTAAAGCGATTTTTTTTCTGTCTGCCACGGGCACTGCATATCTGACAGTCCAATAAAACTGCTAAATACTGCCGTTACCTTGCTGCTATAAAAAAGCACACTTTTTGTGCTAGATAGCATGTTTGCGTTCTACGATGCGTTTCAGATATTCCAATTAACCAGTGAAATTCCGCATTTACACAGTTGGTTGCAAACACACCGGTTTTGTGGTAGATCGCACATTTGCGGCCTACGCTGCATTTCTGACAGTCCAATTAAACCGTTAGCTTCTGCTGTTACATTGTTGGTTGGAGAAATCTCATTTTTTGTGACAGTGAAGTAATTGTACTGAAGTGCGCCGTTACTCTGTGGTGTGACATAAAGAAATGTATCCTGTTTATGACCCGGCCCTGCCTTACTGTTAGTGACCTGAATTGTTGACTATTGGCCGGTAAATTGACACCGGAGATAAACCATCTGTATGTTTGATGGGTGAACGCAAATACTGAGGAGAACATCAAATAAGGGACGTGGGCATGGTCATGATGGTGTTGGTGGAGCTCCTGTTGCTGGGAGAGGACGTGGCCCTGGTTGTGATGGTGTTGGTGGACCTCCTGTTGCTGGGAGAGGACGTGAGAATGGACGTGGTGATGTTGGTGGAGCTCCTGTTGCTGGGAGAGGACGTGGCCCTGGTCGTGGCGGTGGTGGTAGAGCTCCTGTTGCTGGGAGAGGACGTGGGCATGGTCGTGGCGGTGTTGGTGGAGCTCCTGTTGCTGGGAGAGGACGTGGCCCTGGTTGTGGTGGTGTTGGTGGAGCTCCTGTTGCTGGGAGATGACTTGGCCCTGGTTGTGGTGGTGTTGGTGGAGCTCCTGTTGCTGGGAGAGGACATGGACATGGTCGTGGCGGTGCTGATGGGGCTCCTGTTGCTGGGAGAGGACGTGGCCCTGGTCGTGGTGGTGTTGGTGGAGCTCCTGTTGCTGGGAGAGGACGTGAGCATGGACGTGGTGGTGTTGGTGGAGCTCCTGTTGCTGGGAGAGGACGTGGACATGGTCGTGGTGGTGCTGGTGGTGCTGGTGGGGCTCCTGTTGCTGGGACAGGACGTGGACCTGGTTGTGGTGGTGTTGGTGGAGCTCCTGTTGCTGGGAGAGGACGTGAGCATGGATGTAGTGATGTTGGTGGAGCTCCTGTTGCTGGGAGAGGACGTGGCCCTGGTCGTGGCGGTGTTTTTAGAGCTCCTGTTGCTGGGAGAGGACGTGGCCCTGGTTGTGGTGGTGTTGGTGGAGCTCCTGTTGCTGGGAGAGGACGTGGCCCTGGTTGTGGTGGTGTTGGTGGAGCTCCTGTTGCTGGGAGAGGACGTGGCCCTGGTTGTGGTGGTGTTTGTGGAGCTCCTGTTGCTGGTAGAGGACGTGGACCTGGTTGTGGTGGTGTTGGTGGAGCTCCTGTTGCTGGGAGAGGACGTGAGCATGGATGTAGTGATGTTGGTGGAGCTCCTGTTGCTGGGAGAGGACGTGGCCCTGGTCGTGGCGGTGTTGGTGGAGCTCCTGTTGCTGGGAGAGGACGTGGGCATGGTCGTGGCGGTGTTGGTGGAGCTCCTGTTGCTGGGAGAGGACGTGGCCCTGGTTGTGGTGGTGTTGGTGGAGCTCCTGTTGCTGGGAGAGGACGTGGCCCTGGTCGTGGTGGTGTTGGTGGAGCTCCTGTTGCTGGGAGAGGACGTGGCCCTGGTCGTGGCGGTGTTGGTGGAGCTCCTGTTGCTGGGAGAGGACGTGGGCATGGTCGTGGCGGTGTTGGTGGAGCTCCTGTTGCTGGGAGAGGACGTGGCCCTGGTTGTGGTGGTGTTGGTGGAGCTCCTGTTGCTGGGAGAGGACGTGGCCCTGGTTGTGGTGGTGTTTGTGGAGCTCCTGTTGCTGGGAGAGGACGTGGCCCTGGTCGTGGTGGAGTTGGTGGAGCTCCTGTTGCTGGGAGAGGACGTGGCCCTGGACGTGGTGGTGCTGGTGGGGCTCCTGTTGCTGGGAGAGGACGTGGCCCTGGTCGTGGTGGTGTTGGTGGGGCTCCTGTTGCTGGGAGAGGAAATACCCTACATGGCTTTAGGAAACATGGTGTCAGAAGTGGAGAGGGCTTTGGTGGCTTAGAAAACACTAAAATCCTAATATCAGAACTAAAAAATCAACAAGATTTGTTTCTCTGGTAATTTATTTACACACAGCGTTACAGAAAATGGCTGCAAACTATTTCCCTGTGCCGTCTCCCGTGGACCTGGCAGAACTGGTCATGTCCCAGTGAGAGGATTATGAGGCGGCAACTGACGTGATAAGAAAGAGTCCAAGGCAAGGACCACGACACCGCGCTCGTGATGGGGGAGACTGCGTATTCATCAGCACCTCTCACTCTCGGATGACGACAAGCAGGACATAGAGGACCTCTGGATGCATCACAGAGCCATTTTAGGCCTATATGGGAGGTCCATATTCAATCCCACCAACCAAGGCCCATTGGAAACGATAGATCAGCATGTGACTAAGCTGAGGCCGCTCGCGGCTACATGTGAATCTGGAGTATTACATGATGAGCCTATCAGAGACAGAATAGTTCTGGGATCAGAAGGCATTAATGCTAGAAAGAGACTGCTCAGAGTACCAGACCTGAACCTGCAGAGAGCCATCGACATGTGTAGGAGCCTTGAACTTACAGAAAAGCAAATACAAGCAATGCAAGAAAGCAAAAGTGAAACCGAAGCTGCGCATTACACTGCTAAAACATATAAAAAACAGCCCATGAAAGAGAGCAAAGTAAAAAACACAGGCTGCTGACATCAGATATAGCTATAGGGGGTGCAGAGGTAGCAAGCTCTACCGGGCCCAGGAGCCTGAGGGGGCCCAAAGACCCTTGTGCCGCATAAGAAGACACACACAGCACTGAGGGAAGGGGGGCCCAAGCTGAACTCTTGCACCGGGGCCCATGAGCCGTTAGCTACGATGCTGATAATCTGCATCGTCTGTCTGCCAATATACAGTCCTCCGGGGGAAGTCTCCCGCGCCATTCTGTCTTTAGACGCCTCTAAGGCCTTTGACAGGGTGGACTGGGGATTCCTGTGGAGGGTTTTGGGAAGGATGGGATTTGGTATTAGATTTATAAATTTGGTTAAGCTTTTGTATAAGTCCCCTACTTCAAGAGCTTCTCTTTGAGTAGAGGTACCGTCAGGGATGTCCCCTCTCCCCATGGTTATTCGATATTTATATTGAGCCCCTCGCTGTCAGAGTCAGGCAGGACTCCGGGATTGAGGGGTGTGGGACACTAGGGGTAGAGGACCGCATCTCTCTATACACAGATGACGTGTTGTTTTTTTATAAATCATACTAATACCTCACTTCCCGAACTTACTCAAACAGTTGACGTCTTTGGTGCAGCCTCGGGCTTTGATACCAACTGGTCAAAGTCGACGCTTATGCCGGTGGACAGACCTGACTACTCTATTGAGGGGCCCTCGAGTTTGCTTATTTGAATATTTGGGCATAATCATATCCCCTAAAGTTGAGGATTTTTTACATCTAGATCTGGGTCCATTGATAAGTAAGTTGAGGTCTAAAGTGACGGTCTGGCTTCGACTCCCTTTATCCAGAGCGGACAGAATATCCCGGGTTAAGATGGCGATATTACCCCAACTCCTCTATAGTCTCAGGAATTCCCCACTGTGGATTGAGGATACGTTCTTTAAGCTTATTGAGAGGATTATTAATGATCTGCTGTGGGGAAGAAAGCGCGTGAGGCTCCAATTGGAATACCTTTATAGGCCGATGGACCAAGGGCTATTTTATAGCGTCACAGCTTTGGCTTTATAATCACTGGGAGGAAAGTCCACGATGTTGAGTAGATCCTCATATGATAACATGTTTATATTACTAGAGTCCGGGTTATTATCCAGAGTCCAACAGGATTATAGGGAATCTAGAAAGTTATTTATTAAGACGTGGAGCACTCTTAGAGGTTGGGGATAAGGGGATCTCTCCGCTGTACGCCCCTCTGGCATAATTACTATTTACAGGAGTTGGAGGATTTAGCTGAAGATAAATACTGGCAGAAAAACAATATTCTATATGCTGCACAAGCAGGGGCGTAGAGAAGGGCTCATGGGCTCTGGGGCAAGAGCTCCGTTTGGGCCCCTCTTCCCTCGGTACTAGTGGCAAAGGGCAGGGGAGCACATAGCCTTCCTGCAGCCTGGGGCAAAAACTGAATCCCCCATATGCCAAATTCTTGACCTAACCCCTCTCTCCGGCCAGAGGTTAACCTTGAAGATTCTGGTCCCCACTGCAAAATCTATAACAGAGCCCTACCAGCAGGGGCGTAGCTATAGGGGGTGCAGAGGTAGCAGTCGCTACCGAGCCTGAGGGGGCCCAAAGACACTTGTGCCACATAAGAAGACACACAAAGCACTGAACTCTTGCAGCAGGGCCCATGAGCCTTTAGCTATGCCCCTGCCTCCCAGCGTGCACTCTATACTACCAGTGTATTCTTATGTGGCACAAGGGTCTTTGGGCCCCTCAGACTCCTGGGCCCCGGTAGCGACTGCTACCTCTGCACCCCCTATAGCTACGCCCCTGTGCACAAGTGGTGAGTAATGGCGATATACGGCCTTTTTTGGAGTTGACACAAAGAGAGCAGATAATTAATTTATCTTGGTTTAGATATTTACAGTTACATTTGACACTTTTTAGTGTAAAGGGGAAATTTCTGTTACAGATAGATTCTCTTACACCCTTCAATGATTTGCTGGGAAATTCGGGGCAGAAGTTGAACCTTTCTCAACTTTATAAATTGATTCTTGAAGCACTATTTAATAGTATACGTTACCCCGGACAAAAGGCTTGGGGATCCAAGGATCCAACCAGATGATTGGGGGAAAATAACGACTAACTTAAGATTAGTTGATATAAAAAATGGCTGCACAACATTCCACATACAAACAATAGAGCTGAGAAATAGGGATCATTCTAAATGAAAGTGGTATTTTACCTACTCTAAATGAAAAAATAGAAGCTCTTTGTGCACATTTTTGATCGAACGTGTGTCGGGCCCATCTACCAGGCGTCAAGGCGGCTTCCGCAGATGGGTACCTAACACTAACAGAACTGCCACTCTTGGACTTACCTAAGCCTACAATGTTCAGGGCAGTGTAGGAACCAGCTACATTTATACTCTGCTCAGAAGCCCCAGGCAGACGGGCGTTGCTCAGTCTAAAAGAAGCCGCTACCCTCAATATATACTACAAGAGAATTTAGACCAGCACATTTGTAGTGTACGGGAGTTGTACTACCCGTCACTACAGAAGGGTCACTTGGCTGCTGTCGCTCCTCTCATTTATGGGGAGGCTGGTAAAGGTCCTATTTATATAATGCAATGTAATTTATGGTATTTAATTCCCTGTTACTGTGAAATGTGTTATGTACAGGCCGGCTAGGGATGTAATTCCAGCTCTAGTCACCAGAGGGAGCTAGGGAGCCCTAGTCTATATAAGGCCCAGTCAGGGAAAGAAAGGTCAGTCACTCAGCTCAGTTCAGTCTACTCCAGGCCATGAGCCTGTGAGGTCTACACCAGGCCCTGGGCCTGGGAAGCAGTGCAGACCCTGGAGTCTGTGAAGGCCACATGTCACAGGCCTAAGCGAGTCAGCAGAAGTCAAGCAGAGGCAATCCCTAGAGCAAGAGGTACTAAATGTCAAGAGGAGGTACACTGTCTACTGGAGATTCAAGGATATAAGCCATAAGTAGGGCATTGGGGCCTTGAAGCATCAATTCCAGTCAGGACAAGTCAGGAAGAAAGTAAGGTTCACCTGCAATTCTAAGTCCTGTTGTCTTTCCCTCTGTTATACCTTGCTGGATGTAAGCCTGCTGTAACTGCGACTGTACAAACGTCTATTCTCTGCAACAAGAACTGTGTTAAGAGGTTGCCTGCTGTATTTCCACTGTTTTCAGTAAAGTTGGAATTCTGTTTTCAAGTTACAAGTCTGCACCTCTGTTATTCCTACTATAAATACGGTGTGCCACCGTTTACTGGCACTGGCGTCACGACATATCAGGGACTTAGCCATAGGCACGTTAAACTACAACACCAAGGGCACCTCACATTCCACCTGGCTGTGTCCCTCAAGAACCCAGAGAGTGCCCCAGAGGAACAGCATGCCGGCCTCTCCATCACTGGCATTCCCCAGGTTAGTCCCACACATTGCCCTGACTTGGGGATGCTACACATTCATATACATAATCACAGGTGCATATCCATCAAGCGAACATGGTTGATACCTACATTTCTAGTAGGTATAATACCACTTTAATTTAGAATGATCCCCATTTCTCAGCTCTATTGTTTGTAGGTGAAATGTTGTGCAACCAATTTTTATATCAACCATGTTCGCTTGATGGATATGCACCTGTGATTATGTATATGAATGTACCGGTCTAAATTTTCTTGAAGTAACTTAAGATTAGTGTTAATCATGTTTTGGTTCAATTTAATATTATACATAGAGTATATGTCACAGACCTGTACGGCTTAATAAATGTGGGTTGAGAAGTGCGTCTAATTGTCTACGGTGCGATTCACTTGGGGCTGATTATTCCTCCTGAGTCCTGATTGATACTTTTCTTGGCGAGACTTCACGCGAAATTGGTTCTAAAAAAATACTCCTAGTGTGTATATATGGATAACGCTGGTCAATAAAATTAAGAGACATGAAAAAATTGTATATAAGCAAAGAACTATTGAGGAGAAATAGAATAAGGTATGGGGGATTTGGAAGTCTTAAGTCATCCTGCTTTCACCCCACTGTCATTCCTCTTCTGTCCTGGTGTAATAGAATAGCTCCTATTACCCAGGCTTTGCACTATCTCTAAGCTGTCCCTGCTCTCTCCCTATAGTGTGGATAAAGCCTCCCTATTATATCCCTACACTATTTCAAAGCTGTCCCTGCTCTCTCCCTATATTGTGGATAAAGCCTCCCTGTTATATCCCTACACTATCTCTAAGCTGTCCCTGATATCTCCCTATAGTGTGGATAAAGCCTCCCTATTATATCCCTACACTATCTCAAAGCTGTCTCTGTTCTCTCCCTATATTGTGGATAAAGCCTCCCTACTATATCCCTACACTATCTCTAAGCTGTCCCTGCTCTCTCCCCATAGTGTGGATAAAGCCTCCCTATTATATCCCTACACTATCTCAAAGCTGTCTCTGTTCTCTCCCTATAGTGTGGATAAAGCCTCCCTACTATATCCCTACACTATCTCTAAGCTGTCCCTGATCTCTCCCTATAGTGTGGATAAAGCCTCCCTACTATATCCCTACACTATCTCTAAGCTGTCCCTGCTCTCTCCCTATACTGTGGATAAAGCCTCCCTATTATATTCCTACACTATCTCTAAGCTGTCCCTGCTCTCTCCCTATAGTGTGGATAAAGCCTCCCTATTATATCCCTACACTATCTCAAAGCTGTCTCTGTTCTCTCCCTATAGTGTGGATAAAGCCTCCCTACTATATCCCTACACTATCTCAAAGCTGTCTCTGTTCTCTCCCTATAGTGTGGATAAAGCCTCCCTACTATATCCCTACACTATCTCTAAGCTGTCCCTGCTCTCTCCCTATAGTGTGGATAAAGCCTCCCTATTATATCCCTACACTATCTCTAAGCTGTCCCTGCTCTCTCCCTATAGTGTGGATAAAGCCTCCCTATTATATTCCTACACTATCTCTAAGCTGTCCCTGCTCTCTCCCTATAGTGTGGATAAAGCCTCCCTATTATATCCCTACACTATCTCTAAGCTGTCCCTGATCTCTCCCTATAGTGTGGATAAAGCCTCCCTACTATATCCCTACACTGTCTCTAAGCTGTCCCTGATCTCTCCCTATAGTGTGGATAAAGCCTACCTATTATCTAACTATAAAGCCAACCTATTATCTCTGTACCCTGTGAATAACCTACCTAAGTTCACAGTAAAATAGTGGAGACCGGGCATGATGAGGCTTCTTATAGGGCTGTGACATCACAGGGGCTGGCTATCTGCTGATTGGCAGGTTGCTTGGCATTATGGGCGTTCCCTCGTTCCCATCCTTTTTACTTCCTCTTTCTATCATGTGAAGCAGCCATTTTAGAAAAAAATATGTTTTGTTACCAAAAAATATGTTTTTGTTGCCTCAGGCTGCAGGAAGCGCGAGGAAATTCGTCTTCTGGATGAATCAATTTTTTCCTTAAATTTGGATCGAAGTCCAAGTCATCAACTTTGATTGGCTCATCTCTAATAATAATATCAGCATTCCATCAAATAAATGACACATATTGGGTCGTCTTTGTAAAAAACATTGTTCAATATTACCTTAAAATCCATATACAAAAATAACAAATTACAAAACTGGTAATAATATATATCGCATCCAGTTACAACTTGAAACATGTTGCCCAAACTGGGGTTAAAAGGGTTCATCTTTTATGATCACTGTCTCCGACCGCGGTGGCTGATACCTTCCATTTATCCAGTGTGGATGACTAAAGAGGAATTGTGTCCTGATAGAGGGATCTAGAGAGAAAATATCCAGAATCTAAATGAGGTGACGCCCCGGTGAGGTGATAGAGGTGATGCCTGTGCGCGGCCGAGACAACGGCATCGGCAGAGCTAGGGAGGAGGAAGTACTAAACCAGTGCTATCTAGGAGGTCTTCCTTCTACAGGTTAGTATGAAGTACTGATTAGCTGAAATGTAACCCAGTGTACACAGGCAGGTATGGCACCAAAGGGTTCGATGGTTCGTAAAATTCCCGCAAACGAATTGTGTGAAAATTGTTTGAGCAGAAATGAGAATTCATGTGGAAAAACCAGAAGAGATTGTGAATCATGTAAGAGAGCAGAGGGGGGAATCTAGAAAAATCCATCAATCAGATCACAATGAAAGTGGAGTCTTTACAGGACATTAGACAAGATAGAGGGGGGAGTCATATCCGAGAAAACCAAACGATTTTCAGAAAAAAAGTAAAATAGTAATTTAGCTGTAGAAGCCAATAATTCACAGAGATTTACTTTATCCAACAGGTGACGACCACTATCGCAGGACAGGAGTCCACCACATGTACCCACCAACTGAACTTTCTGCCCCTCTCCTTCAGGATCCGTATCAGCAAAGCACCAGGTACATCCTCACGAGGCTCAAAAACTGCAATCAGTAAGGACGTCCTCAGGTGCAGCAATCACATCCAGGTCCATCATCTCACCAAAGTCCAACGAGACCACCTCACCATCACACTTACACCAGTACCAATCAACATGCAGTATGCCAGACCTTCAGGGTGAGCGAGTGTGAGGTCACGGGGGTCAGTAGCTAGACCAAGGGTTGCTCTTGGTACTCACAGTTTGTAGTAGACCCTGGGTAGGCGTGCAGTCAGTGATGGAGAGGTGGCACGTGGATCCTCTGGGGCACTCTCTAGGTATAGGGACCAGGCTAGGTGGTAGGTGAGGTGCCCTGGGTGTTGAAGGTTTAGCGTGCTGGTGGCAAGGTCCCTAACAGTTCGTGACGCCAGTGCCGGTAACGGTGGCACACTGATTGTTAGTAGGAATAATAGGGGTACACACGATTGCAGTGAACCATAATCCTTCTTTACTGAACTGTTATACTATGTACAAACTCCAGATAGTTCCACAAGAAGACAATTGGTTACATGCATGCTTTACAAAGGTGGCAGGTAGAATCCTAGCAAGGTGACTCAGAGGGAATTATAACTCACAGATCAGGCTGTACTTTCTGAAGATCCTGTCTGGCATTCATCCAAGGCCCGTATGCCCTATAGCTGGCTTTATCCTTGGGCAAGGGAAACCTCCTCTGGAATAGATTCTCTTGCTGGCAGTGAACTTCTGCCTCTCAGCTCTATACTTAGCTGGATAAGGTTAGCTCTGCTGTGGACTCTGCAGGTGGCAGGATGAGGAGTTACTCTGCGTACCTCAGGGTTAAACCTGGATCCTCTGTACTCTGTCTCTGCAGGAAGGGTACCTCAGGAGGACTTCTCTCCTGGACTCAGGTGTTGAACCTGGACTATCTAGCTGCATGCTCTCGGCTGACACTAGGCTACTCCTTGGCTAGAGTAAAAACTGCCTCTGTCTTCAACTCCTCTGAACTAACTCTGCACTCACTACTCTTGCATAATAGGAACCCATACTGTAGGTCTGAAGAAGATTCACCATGAAGGTCATGTGTGTAAGAAGCTGGTCTTGGGAATCTGCAGTGATCAACCAGTCATCTAGGTGCTGTACATCACAATCTGCACCCCTTCAGGTCTCAGTGTGGCTGGGTGATCTTTGTGAATACACGAGGAGCAGAGTTAATGCTGAAAGGAGGGTATTTTAATTGATTGTGGACAGTCTGAGTCGGCAGGGTCACTGCTATCCACTGCCCTGCTGAATCTGTATAATAGCCGCGGCTGATCTTATAGAGCACATTTTAAAGGGAATTTTCTTTAGAAATTTGTTTAGAAAATGGAGATTGATGATGAGCCTCCACCTTCAGTCTGATGTCAGAACAGCTAGAATAAACCCTTGGGTTTTCTTCTGCCTTTGGAACCTCTTCTGAGACAGGGTTTAAGAGGAATTTGGATGAAGGTCACAAATCTGTTTGGAGGTAGCGGATTAAACTTTAGAGAATATCCTTTTTGGACTGTAGACAGAACTGAAGAGTCAATGGTGACATGATGCCAGAGATATGTGACGTCAGGGCCAACCAGGCAACCAAAGGTGTCAAGTGTAACTGGTGTCAGAATACCATATACCATAAACATCTGATTGGCTCAGTGTCCTATACGGTAAGCCTCAGATCGGCTCAGTGTCCTATACCGTAAACTCCTGATCGGCTCAGTGTCCTATACCGTAAACTTCCTATTGGCTCAGTGTCCTATACGGTAAACCTTTGATTGGCTCAGTGTCCTATACTGTAAAACTCTGATTGGCTCAGTGTCCTATACCGTAAACCTCTGATTGGCTCAGTGTCCTATACCGTAAACCTCTGATCGGCTCAGTGTCGTATACTGTAAACCTCTGATCGGCTCAGTGTCCTATACTGTAAACCTCTGATCGGCCCAGTGTCCTATACGGTAAACCTTTGATTGGCTCAGTGTCCTATACTGTAAACCTCTGATTGGCTCAGTGTCCTATATTGTAAACCTCTGATCGGCTCAGTGTCCTATACCGTAAACCTCTGATCAGCTCAGTGTCCTGTACTGTAAACCTCTGGCTCAGTGTCCTATACTGTAGACATCTGATTGGCTTAGTGTCCTATATCATAAACATCTGATCGGCTCAGTGTCCTATACCGTAAACCTCTGATCGGCTCAGTGTCCTATTCTGTAAACATCTGATCGGCTCAGTGTCCTATACTGTAAACATCCGATTGGCTCAGTGTCCTATACCGTAAACATCTGATCGGCTCAGTGTCCTATATCGTAAACATCTGATCGGCTCAGTGTCCTATACCGTAAACCTCTGATCGGCTCAGTGTCCTATACCGTAAACCTCTGATCGGCCCAGTGTCCTATACGGTAAACCTTTGATTGGCTTAGTGTCCTATACCGTAAACATCTGATCGGCTCAGTGTCCTATACTGTAAACATCTGATCAGCTTAGTGTCCTATACCGTAAACCTCTGATCGGCTCAGTGTCCTGTACTGTAAACCTCTGATCGGCTCAGTGTCCTATACCGGAAACCTCTTATTGGCTTAGTGTCCTATACGGTAAGCCTCAGATCGGCTCAGTGTCCTATACCGTAAACCCCTGATTGACTCAGTGTCCTATACTGTAAACATCCAATTGGCTCAGTGTCCTATACCGGAAACCTCTTATTGGCTTAGTGTCCTATACGGTAAACCTTTGATTGGCTCAGTGTCCTATACGGTAAGCCTCAGATCGGCTCAGTGTCCTATACCGTAAACCTCTGATTGGCTCAGTGTCCTATACCGTAAACATCCAATTGGCTCAGTGTCCTATACTGTAAACCTTTGATTGGCTCAGTGTCCTATACGGTAAGCCTCAGATTGGCTCAGTGTCCTATACCGTAAACCTCTGATTGGCTCAGTGTCCTATACCGTAAACATCCGATTGGCTCAGTGTCCTATACTGTAAACCTCTGATTAGCTCAGTGTCCTATACTGTAAACCTCTGATCGGCTCAGTGTCCTATACCGTAAACCTCTGATCGGCTCAGTGTCCTATACCGTAAACATCCGATTGGCTCAGTGTCCTATACTGTAAACCTCTGATTAGCTCAGTGTCCTATACCATAAACCTCTGATCGGCTCAGTGTCCTATACTGTAAACCTCTGATCGGCTCAGTGTCCTATACT
Organism: Bufotes viridis; assembly: GCA_033119425.1. NCBI lineage: Eukaryota > Metazoa > Chordata > Amphibia > Anura > Bufonidae > Bufotes > Bufotes viridis. The sequence goes on along the minus strand of CM065595.1, from coordinate 2,347,586 downwards.
GTAGACATCTGATTGGCTTAGTGTCCTATATCATAAACCTCTGATCGGCTCAGTGTCCTATATCGTAAATCTCTGATTGGCTCATTGTCCTATACCGTAAACATCTGATCAGCTTAGTGTCCTATACCGTAAACATCCGATTGGCTCAGTGTCCTATACTGTAGACATCTGATTGGCTTAGTGTCCTATATCGTAAACCTCTGATCGGCTCAGTGTCCTATACCGTAAACATCCGATCGGCTCAGTGTCCTATACCGTAAACATCTGATCAGCTTAGTGTCCTATACCGTAAACATCCGATTGGCTCAGTGTCCTATACCGTAAACCTCTGATCGGCTCAGTGTCCTATACGGTAAACCTTTGATTGGCTCAGTGTCCTATATTGTAAACCTCTGATCGGCTCAGTGTCCTATACCGTAAACCCCTGATTGGCTCAGTGTCCTATACTGTAAACCTCTGATCGGCTCAGCACAACATTGAGTAATAGAGTGTCGAGAGATTAGTACATGTTGGAGGTGCTCGTCTGGTGCTGTGATCAGAAAGTAGAAAAATAGTTACAGAACTACAGTAATACCCCAGTAAAGAGCCGACTCACGTTCAACAATAAGACCTGCACAAAAAAAAAAAAAAACACCCTATGCTATTGAGACGTAATTTATAAACACTTAAAGAGGAAGAATCACTACGACAGAAAAAGTGATGGTAATAAACAATACACAACATATGGAGCTTGAAAACCTGTAGTAACTAAGTGTAAAGGAGTCGTAAAGCAATGAAAAAATAGCTAAATAGAAAAAGTATATAGAAAAAAAGTACCGTGTATAGAAAAAAATGGTAACCAAAGGTAAAATACAAATGGGTAATAATTCTACCAAAACTAGCTCTGCTTCAAAATGATATAAAAGGGTGTTCTTTATTCAATATACATTATTCAGAGACACAAAAACAAGATATCGAGAGTCAAAGCCACACGAAGGGGCATCGATCCCAGTCACTGGTAAATACAAAGAATAAACCCCACCCTGTGGTACCGCGAGGACACTTACTGCACCGTATACAGACCAAAGCACCTCTGCAAAGCAAGTACACACCTTCCTGTGGGTGTCCCCAGAGAAAGGTGCGCCGAAACATGTGTTGGGGTGTGCGGTTCTCCTGAGGTGACTACTGCTGATGGGTCGGGATTAGAGATGAGCGAACATTTAAAAAAAGTACGTTGTTCGGGGTTCGGGTGGTGGTTAATTGCGCATCCCGTTATGGATTCCACAATAGCGCATATGGAATCCATAAGGGGCGGCTGCCACCAACCCGAACTGTAGAACAGCTGAAGGACCTGGCGTGACGTCACTGTCATGTGATCAGTGCAGGGGGCCGTGCTGAGCCACGCCCCCTGCACTGATCACATGACAGTGACGTCACGCCAGGTCCTTCAGCTGTTCTACAGTTCGGGTTGGTGGCAGCCGCCCCTTATGGATTCCATATGCGCTATTGTGGAATCCATAACGGGATGCGCAATTAACCACCACCCGAACCCCGAACAACGGACTTTTTTTAAATGTTCGCTCATCTCTAGTCGGGATATATTTGGCGCTTGTCCTCATCATTATTGCAGTGCATAGATTTACACCTGTATTCCTGTGGGTCGTTTATTATCATAGCGGATTATTAACCATTTCCATTTTACCTTTGGTTGTCTTTTTTTTTTTACTTTTTTATATATATATTTTTTCTATTTAGCTATTTTTTCATAGCTTTATAACTCCTTTATACTCAGTTACTACAGATTTTGAAGCTCCATATGCCGTGTAATGTTTGATCCCTCGGGAATACTGTGACCAGCAAAGATTGGGCCCCATCAGGGGTTCAGATCAGCAGCAAGGGTCTCATGATCCACGTCTTGTGGAGTAGACAGACCACGGCCCCCAGACAGGCAAACAATTGCATTAAAGAAAAAATTCAGAAAAAACACTTGTACCGGCGCCGGGTCCAGTATAAAGTGTCTTTATTCAGGATTGTAATTAAAAGTCCATAGATAAAAAGCGTTTTGGGGACCAGCCCCTTCTTCAGAAAGATGTTATCTATGGACTTCTAAATAGAGATACTTTACACTGGATCTAGCGCCAGGACAAGCGGGTTTTCTTGAACACAAATCAAAAGAGGCGTCCAGCAGCGCTTATACCTTATAACGGACAAAGCCCAGGTCCTAGGCACATGTAGAGGAACTCCAGGGCAAAGTCCCCACAGGCTACCACCCTCTAGGACAAAGCCACCTGTGTCCAGGCGGAGGGGAGCCAGCAAAAGTGAGCAGCAGCTGACCAGGTCCTAATAAGGACAGAATAAAAAGACACCTCCCATGGTTCTTCTGTCCTAATTAGGAGCACTGATGATAACCCATTCAGCACGGCCTGAGGACAAGAGGCATCTGTCCGCTCTGCCGGTCAGTGGCCACCTACCTCTGGATCAACTGGGGTTCATTAATATAGAGCTGATCCTAGTCAATCATGATAACACCTATGACTGTAACCTTGTGGATGTGCAGCTGGTGGCATCTCCTCCTTGGTGTAATGACATTACTTGTAGATGCAGTGAGATCACTTGGTGAGGTGACATCATTTGTTGGTGAGGTGACATCACTTGTTGGTGAGGTGACATCACTTGTTGGTGAGGTGACATCACTTGTTGGTGAGATGATATCACTTGTTGGTGAGATGACATCACTTGTTGGTGAGGTGACATCACTTGTTGGTGAGGTGACATCACTTGTTGGTGAGGTGACATCACTTGTTGGTGAGATGACATCACTTGTTGGTGAGGTGACATCACTTGTTGGTGAGGTGACATCACTTGTTGGTGAGGTGACATCACTTGTTGGTGAGATGACATCACTTGTTGGTGAGGTGACATCACTTGTTGGTGAGATGACATCACTTGTTGGTGAGGTGACATCACTTGTTGGTGAGGTGACATCACTTGTTGGTGAGGTGACATCACTTGTTGGTGAGGTGACATCACTTGTTGGTGAGGTGACATCACTTGTTGGTGAGATGACATCACTTGTTGGTGAGGTGACATCACTTGTTGGTGAGATGACATCACTTGTTGGTGAGGTGACATCACTTGTTGGTGAGGTGACATCACTTGTTGGTGAGGTGACATCACTTGTTGGTGAGATGACATCACTTGTTGGTGAGGTGACATCACTTGTTGGTGAGGTGACATCACTTGTTGGTGAGGTGACATTACTTGTTGGTGAGGTGACATCACTTGTTGGTGAGGTGACATCACTTGTTGGTGAGGTGACATCACTTGTTGGTGAGGTGACATTATTTCTAGGTGACATCACTAGTTACAACTATTGCCTGTTTTTCAGGTGACCTCTGTTTCTGATGAACAGTCTTGGCTTCTTTCTTATTTTAGGAGATCGCAGGATACAATGGTGCTGGTCGGAATCTTCTCTCGGGATGACCAGTCTCGTTATCAGTGGTTGATCAGCAAGGTTTTGGCGTTTAGTAACGTGAGGGACGTTCGCTCTGTGTCCATCACAAACAACTTCCAGAAATTCCAGGAAGAAACGTTTAAGTGTGACTTTGCGATTCTCTACCATTCGAAGACAAGGGGACGAGTCAATGTCACCAACGTCACCGACTCCCTGTACGATGAGGAGCTGCAGTACCTCAGTAATGTGCACGGTGAGAATTATCCACATCTCAATACTAACAGCTTCACAGTACAGAACATCTGGCAGGGCTATGGTGGGGTCTAGTTCCTATATTCCTCCCACCGGCTAGTTAGTAGGAGGATTAACCTTCATGTATCCTGGTGCTTTCCGCTAGGCAGGGATTCGTGGCTTCCCTCTCGGAGCCTCGGAGGTTGGGTTGGGTGAAGTTTCAGGTCCTCTGTCTAAGAACAGGTTGGGGGGATTTGATTATATAACCATACAAATCAGTGCAGCCTGTGAGGGGTCCGCTGCCTCTCCGTCTCGCCTCCAGACTTATGGAGGTTACTATGAAGATATGGTATGTGCCCCTGAAGGGGCAGATAAAAGGACACCGGGGTCTTTCTCTGAACATTTCCATATCAGCTATTCGAATATGTCTCCAATATTACCAAACAAGACATACCATTAGGACACCCTTTCGGGGTCTGAGTCCTGCGCCCATACTGCTTTCCCCGCCCCAGTGACCCCACTTGTCATAGGCACTTACTTTTATACCCCTGAATGTTTGTGTTGGAGACATCTTAGACTTGGAGATGACCGTGCTGCCCTTCTCTCCTGGTTCTCCTCCATTTGCTCGGGATATAACACCCTTTTCACCTCTTTCGGATGGGCAGGCTGCCGTCTGGTGCTAATCAGCAGGGTGCTCCAGGACTATGGGCGAGCTCACAGAATCCCCGCCGCACATCATTGATATTTTGCCACATACCTCATACATACAGGGTAATACAGCGCCCCATACCTCTTACATACAGGGTAATACAGCGCCCCCTACCTCTTAAATCCAGGGTAATACAGCGCCCCATACCTCATACATACAGGGTAATACAGCGCCCCCTACCTCTTAAATCCAGGGTAATACAGCGCCCCATACCTCTTACATACAGGGTAATACAGCGCTTCATACCTCTTACATACAGGGTAATACAGCGCCTCATACCTCATACATCCAGGGTAATACAGCGCCTCATACCCCTTACATCCAGGGTAATACAGTGCCCCATACCTCTTACATCCAGGGTAATACAGCGCCCCATACCTCCTACATCCAGGGTCATACAGCGCCTCATACCTCATACATCCAGGGTAATACAGCGCCTCATACCCCTTACATCCAGGGTAATACAGTGCCCCATACCTCTTACATCCAGGGTAATACAGTGCCCCATACCTCTTACATCCAGGGTAATACCGCGCCCCATACCTCTTACATCCAGGGTCATACAGCGCCCCATACCTCTTACATACAGGGTAATACAGCGCTTCATACCTCCTACATCCAGGGTCATACAGCGCCTCATACCTCATACATCCAGGGTAATACAGCGCCTCATACCCCTTACATCCAGGGTAATACAGTGCCCCATACCTCTTACATACAGTGTAATACAGCGCCCCATACCTCTTACATCCAGGGTAATACAGCGCCCCATACCTCTTACATCCAGGGTAATACAGCGCCCCATACCTCATACATCCAGGGTCATACAGCGCCTCATACCTCATACATCCAGGGTAATACAGCGCCTCATACCCCTTACATCCAGGGTAATACAGTGCCCCATACCTCTTACATCCAGGGTAATACCGCGCCCCATACCTCTTACATCCAGGGTCATACAGCGCCCCATACCTCTTACATCCAGGGTAATACAGCGCCCCATACCTATTACATTCAGGGTAATACAGCGCCTCATACCTCTTCCATCCAGGGTAATACAGCGCCTCATACCTCTTCCATCCAGGGTAATACAGCGCCACATACCTCTTATATCCAGAGTAATACTGCGCCCCATACCTGTTACATACAGGAGAATACAGCGCCACATACCTCTTACATCCAGGGTAATACAGCGCCTCATACCTCTTCCATCCAGGGTAATACAGCGCCCAATACCTCTTCCATCCAGGGTAATACAGCGCCTCATACCTCTTCCATCCAGGGTAATACTGCGCCCCATACCTCTTACATACAGGAGAATACAGCGCCTCATACCTCTTACATCCAGGGTAATACAGCGCCTCATACCTCTTACATCCAGGGTCATACAGCGCCACATACCTCATACATCCACGGTAATATAGCGCCACATACCTCTTACATCCAGGGTAATACAGCGCCCCCTACCTCTTAAATCCAGGGTAATACAGCGCCCCATACCTCTTACATCCAGGGAAATACAGCGCCCCATACCTCCTACATCCAGGGTAATACAGCGCCTCATACCTCTTACATCCAGGGTCATACAGCGCCTCATACCTCATACATCCAGGGTAATACAGCGCCCCATACCTCTTACATCCAGGGTAATACAGCGCCCCATACCTCTTACATCCAGGGTCATACAGCGCCTCATACCTCTTACATCCAGGGTAATACAGCGCCCCATACCTATTACATACAGGGTAATACAGCGCCTCATACCTCTTCCATCCAGGGTAATACAGCGCCTCATACCTCTTCCATCCAGGGTAATACAGCGCCCCATACCTCTTACATCCAGGGTAATACAGCGCCACATACCTCTTCCATCCAGGGTAATACAGCGCCTCATACCTCTTACATCCAGGGTCATACAGCGCCCCATACCTCTTACATCCAGGGTAATACAGCGCCACATACCTCTTACATCCAGGGTAATACAGCGCCTCATACCTCTTACATCCAGGGTAATACAGCGCCCCATACCTCATACATCCAGGGTAATACAGCGCCTCATACCTCCTACATTCAGGGTAATATAGCACCTTATACCTCCTACATCCAGGGTAATACAGCGCCTCATACCCCTTACATCCAGGGTAATACAGTGCCCCATACCTCTTACATCCAGGGTAATACCGCTCCCCATACCTCTTACATCCAGGGTCATACAGCGCCTCATACCTCTTACATCCAGGGTAATACAGCGCCTCATACCTCTTACATCCAGGGTAATACAGCGCCACATACCTCTTACATACAGGGTAATACAGCGCCTCATACCTCTTCCATCCAGGGTAATACAGCGCCCCATACCTCTTCCATCCAGGGTAATACAGTGCCTCATACCTCTTACATCCAGGGTCATACAGCGCCCCATTCCTCTTACATCCAGGGTAATACAGCGCCACATACCTCTTACATCCAGGGTAATACAGCGCCTCATACCTCTTACATCCAGGGTATTACAGCGCCCCATACCTCTTACATCCAGGGTAATACAGTGCCCCATACCTCTTACATCCAGGGTAATACAACGCCCCATACCTCTTACATCCAGGGTCATACAGCGCCTCATACCTCTTCCATCCAGGGTAATACAGCGCCCCATACCTCTTACATCAAGGGTAATACAGCGCCTCATACCTTTTACATCCAGGGTAATACAGCGCCCCATACCTCTTCCATCCAGGGTAATACAGCGCCACATACCTCTTACACCCAGGGTAATACAGCGCCCCATACCTCTTACATCCAGGGTCATACAGGGCCCCATACCTCTTACATCCAGGGTAATACAGGGCCTCATACCTCTTACATCCAGGGTAATACAGCGCCTCATACCTCTTACATCCAGGGTAATACAGCGCCCCATACCTCTTACATTCAGGGTAATACAGCGCCCCATACCTCTTACAACCAGGGTAATACAGCGCCCCATACCTCTTACATCCAGGGTAATACAGCGCCACATACCTCTTACATCCAGGGTAATACAGCGCCCCATACCTCTTACATCCAGGGTAATACAGCGCCTCATACCTCTTACATCCAGGGTCATACAGCACCTCATACCTCTTACATACAGGGTAATACAGCGCCCCATACCTCTTACATCCAGGGTAATACAGCACCCCATACCTCTTACATCCAGGGTAATACAGCGCCTCAAACCTCTTACATCCAGGGTAATACAGCGCCCCATACCTCTTACATCCAGGGTGATACAGCGCCTCATACCTCTTACATCCAGGGTAATACAGCGCCTCATACCTCTTACATCCAGGGTAATACAGCACCTCATACCTCTTACATACAGGGTAATACCGCGCCCCATACCTCTTACATCCAGGGTAATACAGCGCCTCAAACCTCTTACATCCAGGGTAATACAGCGCCCCATACCTCTTACATCCAGGGTGATACAGCGCCTCATACCTCTTACATCCAGGGTAATACAGCGCCTCATACCTCTTACATTCAGGGTAATACAGCGCCTCATACCCCTTACATCCAGGGTAATACAGCGCCCCATACCTATTACATCCAGGGTTATACAGCGCCTCATACCCCTTACATCCAGGGTAATACAGCGCCCCATACCTCTTACATCCAGGGTAATACAGCGCCTCATACCTCTTACATTCAGGGTAATACAGCGCCTCATACCTCTTACATCCAGGGTAATACAGCGCCTCATACCTCTTACATTCAGGGTAATACAGCGCCTCAAACCTCTTACATCCAGGGTAATACAGCGCCCCATACCTCTTACATCCAGGGTCATACAGCGCCTCATACCTCTTACATCCAGGGTAATACAGCGCCTCATACCTCTTACATCCACGGTAATACAGCGCCTCATACCTCTTACATCCTGGGTAATACAGCGCCCCATACCTATTACATCCAGGGTTATACAGCGCCTCATACCCCTTACATCCAGGGTAATACAGCGCCCCATACCTCTTACATCCAGGGTAATACAGCGCCCCCTACCTCTTACATCCAGGGTAATACAGCGCCTCATACCTCTTACATCCAGGGTAATACAGCGCCTCATACCTCTTACATCCAGGGTAATACAGCGCCTCATACCTCTTACATCCAGGGTAATACAGCGCCTCATACCTCTTACATTCAGGGTAATACAGCGCCTCATACCTCATACATTCAAGGTAATACCGCTCCCCATACCGCATACATCCAGGGTGATACTGCGCCTCATACCTCTTACATCCAGGGTAATACAGCGCCTCATACCTCATACATTCAAGGTAATACCGCTCCCCATACCGCATACATCCAGGGTATTACAGCTCCCCATACCTCTTACATCCAGGGTAATACAGCGCCCCATACCTATTACATCCAGGGTAATACAGCGCCTCATACCTCTTACATCCAGGGTAATACAGCGCCTCATACCTCTTACATTCAGGGTAATACCGCGCCATATACTGTGATTCCCAATACTATACTGCAGAAACAGATAATCCCCTTCTGCTGCCCCCTCGCCCCTACCTGGTGCTGCCTGGGGCAATCGCCTCACCTCGCCTCATTGGCGGTGCACCCCTACCGACACCATGATCACAGGCAGCCAATGCATGTTCACGGCGGTGACTGCCGGGTTTAATACCAGCGCATTGTCCACCAGTAGGACTAAAAAATGCAAAAATTTTAAGAAAATATTAAAAATTTTTAACTAAATTATATTATAAAAATATGTTGATATGTAAGAAAAAAATAAAATAAAGTGCATAAAGTCCACCATGGTGCTGTGCGCTCGCCCGCGGCCTCGTCAGTTTGCGTAGATGTTTTTTGCCTACAGTTATAAATTACAGAACGATCCCATTTTATTAGCAGTAAAGTCAGGTCCTTCCGATGGGTTCACTTACTTTATCTCGCCCTGTCCACGTTCGGCAGAGGACACCCGGGGTTTACACTGACTTGGCTCTTCTTGCAGGAAGGAGGAACGTCCTGGTGGTGATTGATGATCTGGACAGCAGCGGCGAGGAGCAGAAATCTAACATCCTCGCCCATCAGCCGAGCATCGCAGAGCTCGCCCAGGATCTCTTCCTCTTCACCTCCGCAGAGAAAGCCCCTCTCACTGGAGGAGGAGGAGGATACCAGGCCGCGGACCGCACCCAGAGAGCTCTGGACAACATGGCCAGGATTATAGGAGGTAAAGGGCAACTCCGAAACACATCACCGTGTACCACCAGACAAACCAAAGCTACTACACCAGGGACCAGCCAAACTACAACTCCCAGCATGCACACTCACTCAGCTCTTCTTGTAACTCCCACAGACATGGAAGGAGGATTCTGGGAGTTGTAGTTTCAGAACCGCTGGAGTGATGGCGGTTGCTGATCCCTGTTCTAGATAGTACTATAAAATAATACTGCCAGTCAGTACTACGAGATAATACTACTATTGTCATAACTAATAATACTTCTCCTTCTCCTCAGGGTGCAAGAAAAGGGTCATCGATGTAAGTGTCGGCTCGTAGACTGACCGCGGCTCCGCGAAACCTGTACAGAGCCGCATTGCTTTCTCTGCTCACAGGCGGGGTGACAACAGAGCACCCAGGACCCTGACACCCATCACATCTGCTGGGCTGGGGTCACACCGGGTGTGGCAAAGTGCACACAGCAACACGCAGCAATGCACATAGAGATAGACACATACAGGAGACACACATACACATACACAGGGCTTTTTTTCTCAGAGAAAAGGTGGTGGAACTCACCCCCCCCCTCCCCTGGCCACGCCCCTACCCACCCCTAGGACCGCCCCTTTAGAGAACAGGGTAGCAAGTAAAATTTGGGGGGGGGGGGGGGCTATAAAAGTCCAGCCCAGCAAAGAAACCCCCCAGATGAGGAAGGCACTGTTAATGGGGGATGGCATCCACAGACCCCCACCCCTTAACAGTGCCATCCACAGACCCCCCATTGCCGCTCCAGTACCGTTATAAAATGTGTAATTCAATTAATATTGATCCATGCTGCCCCCTCTGTAGTATAACACTCAATATATCCTACACTCACAGGGCTACTGTTATATGGTAATGCAGCAGGCCGGGCAGACGAGCAGAAGCGTGACTGACGCCACGTGCCTGCCCGGCCTACTTTATGAATGAAGCAGGCGGCGCAGGCACGTGACGTCAGTCAGTCACGCTGCCGCTCGTCTTCCCGGCCTGCTGCATTACCATATAACAGTAGCCCTGTGAGTGTAGGATATCCTGAGTGTTATACTACAGAGGGGGCAGCATGGATCAATATTAATTGAATTACACATTTTATAACGGTACTGGAGCGGCGGGGCTGTAGCACAGTGTACGCACCGGCCCCGCCGCAGTTGCCGACCCCCAGCTCCTCCTCCCAGTCAATCCCCGCTGATACATTGCAGCCTGCGATGTCAAAATGTCAGCATGGTAGGTGGCGGAACGCCGTTCCGGTGCTTTCCGCCAGAAAAAAAGCCCTGCATATACACATACATATACATATACACACATACACACATACATATACACATATACATATATACACACATATACACACACACACATATACACATACACATATACACATATACACACATACATATACATATACACACATACACACATACATATACATATACACACATACACACATACATATACATATATACACACATATACACACACACACACATATACACACATACACACACACTCACATATACACACATACACACACACATACACATATACACACACATACACACATATACATATACACACACACATATACACACTCACATACACACACATACACATATACACATATACACACACACACATATACATATACACATATACACACATACACACACACACATATACACACACATATACATATACACACACACACATACACACTCACATACACACACATACACATACACATATACACATACACACACACATATACTGTACACACACATACACATATACACACACATACACATATACACACACATACACATATACACATACACATATTCACACACATACACATATACACACACATACACACTCACACACACACACACATATACACACATATACATACACACACATACAGTATACACATACACACAAGTATACACACACATATACACACATACAGTATACACATACACATACACACATACACATATATACACACATATACACATATACACACATACACATTACACACACATATACACATATACACACATACACATATACACATACACACATATACACATACACACACACATATACACACATACAGTATACATATACACACACATATACACACACATATACATACACATACACAGATACTCCGGCATCCTTCTCATTGTGTGTTTATTATTACATTATTACAGGACATGGTGGGACATCCAGGCGGAGGATTTCCAGGCCGGTGCCGTCTGCCCGCTGTAAGTACACATGTATGATCCCCCTGGTGGGTCGATTTCAGCTGTCAGTCCGTCCACATCACACCGCACACTATGTCTTGCAGACAGTTAGCGGTACATACAGGGTTTCTCCATATGGGGACTGTAACCAACCTCCCCAGTCCAGTCCATGAAGTGACCAGTCGCTCCAGCTGTGAAGACATCTTACTCTACACACTGAAGGGGATCTGCTGGGTTCTCTAGATCTGGGGGAAAGGAAGCAGCTCGGAGCCGGCCATCGGCCGCCAGGTTCCCTGATCCCAGAACTCCTCTTATTTTGTCTAAAACAGCAAGATATCTGCCATGGAAAGCAGGGGTCCCCGAGCTGCCCCCTCATCCCAAACTGGTGAATTCCCAGTTCTCTTGTCTCCGCTGCATCCTGGGCTTCCCCTCTGTTGTGACCTTCTGTTATCTATGGGGGTTGCACACCTCACAACTTTTTGGATGGTAAAAGAGGGACACTTATGGTTCATTGTGTGAAAGATCTATTTTTACTGCATATCTACAGACTTCAATGGTTTTATACAACAGCACAAAAATTATCTGAATGTAGAAATTTCTAAAATCCAAATTGCATCAAACAATGAAATAACATACAAGGCAGCGCTAATATACAGAGAGGGACCGGACAAACACTTTCTAGATCAATATTGTAAGTGTAATAATATTAATCTATACCTTAGATTAAAATGAGGGACATTTAAGGGGCAAAGAGGGACAGTGGGACTTCGGCCAACAATAGGGACTGTCCCTCCAGAAAAGGGACACATAGGAGGTCTGGGGTTGAGAGCGGAAGAGATAAAAGAAACACAAACCACACAAACACTAGAAAATATAACTGTAAAGGGTGGGAGGGTGAATACAGTAGAGGGTGACACAGTGATCCTGGTAAAGGGTGGGACAGTGATCATGATAGAGGCTGGGACAGTGATCATGATAGAGGCTGGGACAGTGATCATGATAGAGGCTGGGACAGTGATCATGATAGAGGCTGGGACAGTGATCATGATAGAGGGTGGGACAGTGATCATGATAGAGGGTGGGACAGTGATCATGATAGAGGGTGGGACAGTGATCATGATAGAGGCTGGGACAGTGATCCTGGTAAAGGGTGGGACAGTGATCATGATAGAGGCTGGGACAGTGATCATGATAGAGGCTGGGACAGTGATCATGATAGAGGCTGGGACAGTGATCATGATAGAGGGTGGGACAGTGATCATGATAGAGGGTGGGACAGTGATCATGATAGAGGGTGGGACAGTGATCATGATAGAGGCTGGGACAGTGATCATGATAGAGGCTGGGACAGTGATCCTGGTAAAGGGTGGGACAGTGATCATGATAGAGGCTGGGACAGTGATCCTGGTAAAGGGTGGGACAGTGATCATGATAGAGGCTGGGACAGTGATCCTGGTAAAGGGTGGGACAGTGATCCTGGTAAAGGGTGGGACAGTGATCATGATAGAGGCTGGGACAGTGATCATGATAGAGGCTGGGACAGTGATCATGATAGAGGGTGGGACAGTGATCATTATAGAGGGTGGGACAGTGATCATGATAGAGGCTGGGACAGTGATCATGATAGAGGGTGGGACAGTGATCATTATAGAGGGTGGGACAGTGATCATGATAGAGGCTGGGACAGTGATCCTGGTAAAGGGTGGGACAGTGATCATGATAGAGGCTGGGACAGTGATCCTGGTAAAGGGTGGGACAGTGATCATGATAGAGGCTGGGACAGTGATCCTGGTAAAGGGTGGGACAGTGATCCTGGTAAAGGGTGGGACAGTGATCATGGTAGAGGGTGGGACAGTGATTATGATAGAGGCTGGGACAGTGATCATGATAGAGGGTGGGACAGTGATCATGATAGAGGGTGGGACAGTGATCATGATAGAGGGTGGGACAGTGATCATGATAGAGGGTGGGACAGTGATCATGATAGAGGGTGGGACAGTGATCATGATAGAGGCTGGGACAGTGATCATGATAGAGGGTGGGACAGTGATCATGATAGAGGCTGGGACAGTGATCATGATAGAGGCTGGGACAGTGATCATGATAGAGGCTGGGACAGTGATCATGATAGAGGCTGGGACAGTGATCATGATAGAGGCTGGGACAGTGATCATGATAGAGGCTGGGACAGTGATCATGATAGAGGCTGGGACAGTGATCATGATAGAGGGTGGGACAGTGATCATGATAGAGGGTGGGACAGTGATCATGATAGAGGGTGGGACAGTGATCATGATAGAGGCTGGGACAGTGATCCTGGTAAAGGGTGGGACAGTGATCATGATAGAGGCTGGGACAGTGATCCTGGTAAAGGGTGGGACAGTGATCCTGGTAAAGGGTGGGACAGTGATCATGATAGAGGCTGGGACAGTGATCATGATAGAGGGTGGGACAGTGATCATGATAGAGGGTGGGACAGTGATCATGATAGAGGATAGGACAGTGATTGTGGTAGAGGATAGGACAGTGATTGTGGTAGAGGGTAGGACGGTGATTGTGGTAGAGGGTAGGACAGTGATTGTGGTAGAGGATAGGACAGTGATTGTGGTTGAGGATGGGACAGTGATTGTGGTAGAGGGTAGGACGGTGATTGTGGTAGAGGATAGGACAGTGATTGTGGTAGAGGATGGGACAGTGATTGTGGTAGAGGATAGGACAGTGATTGTGGTAGAGGATAGGACAGTGATTGTGGTAGAGGGTAGGACAGTGATTGTGGTAGAGGGTAGGACAGTGATTGTGGTTGAGGATGGGACAGTGATTGTGGTAGAGGATAGGACAGTGATTGTGGTAGAGGATAGGACAGTGATTGTGGTAGAGGGTAGGACAGTGATTGTGGTAGAGGGTAGGACAGTGATTGTGGTAGAGGGTAGGACAGTGATTGTGGTAGAGGATAGGACAGTGATTGTGGTAGAGGATAGGACAGTGATTGTGGTAGAGGGTAGGACGGTGATTGTGGTAGAGGGTAGGGCAGTGATTGTGGTAGAGGGTGGGACAGTGATTGTGGTAGAGGGTAGGACAGTGATTGTGGTTGAGGATGGGACAGTGATTGTGGTTGAGGATGGGACAGTGATTGTGGTTGAGGATGGGACAGTGATTGTGGTAGAGGATAGGACAGTGATTGTGGTAGAGGGTAGGACAGTGATTGTGGTAGAGGATAGGACAGTGATTGTGGTAGAGGGTAGGACGGTGATTGTGGTAGAGGGTAGGGCAGTGATTGTGGTAGAGGGTAGGGCAGTGATTGTGGTTGAGGATGGGACAGTGATTGTGGTTGAGGATGGGACAGTGATTGTGGTTGAGGATTGGACAGTGATTGTGGTAGAGGGTAGGACGGTGATTGTGGTAGAGGGTAGGACAGTGATTGTGGTAGAGGGTAGGACAGTGATTGTGGTTGAGGATGGGACAGTGATTGTGGTAGAGGATAGGACAGTGATTGTGGTAGAGGATAGGACAGTGATTGTGGTTGAGGATGGGACAGTGATTGTGGTAGAGGATAGGACAGTGATTGTGGTAGAGGATAGGACAGTGATTGTGGTAGAGGGT
This sequence comes from Bufotes viridis, assembly GCA_033119425.1. Classification (NCBI taxonomy): domain Eukaryota; kingdom Metazoa; phylum Chordata; class Amphibia; order Anura; family Bufonidae; genus Bufotes; species Bufotes viridis. Next base: position 2,332,116 of record CM065595.1, on the reverse strand, counting down.
AGGGCAGTGATTGTGGTAGAGGGTAGGGCAGTGATTGTGGTAGAGGGCGGGACAGTGATTGTGGTATAGGGAAGGACAGTGATTGTGGTAGAGGATAGGACAGTGATTGTGGTAGAGGGTGGGACAGTGATTGTGGTAGAGGATAGGACAGTGATTGTGGTAGAGGGTGGGACAGTGATTGTGGTAGAGGGTGGGACAGTGATTGTGGTAGAGGGTAGGACAGTGATTGTGGTAGAGGATAGGACAGTGATTGTGGTAGAGGATAGGACAGTGATTGTGGTAGAGGATAGGACAGTGATTGTGGTAGAGGGTAGGACAGTGATTGTGGTAGAGGATGGGACAGTGATTGTGGTAGAGGATGGGACAGTGATTGTGGTAGAGGATAGGACAGTGATTGTGGTAGAGGACAGGACAGTGATTGTGGTAGAGGATAGGACAGTGATTGTGGTAGAGGGCGGGACAGTGATTGTGGTAGAGGATAGGACAGTGATTGTGGTTGAGGATGGGACAGTGATTGTGGTAGAGGATAGGACAGTGATTGTGGTAGAGGATAGGACAGTGATTGTGGTAGAGGATAGGACAGTGATTGTGGTAGAGGATAGGCCAGTGATTGTGGTAGAGGATAGGACAGTGATTGTGGTAGAGGGTAGGACAGTGATTGTGGTAGAGGGTAGGACAGTGATTGTGGTAGAGGGTAGGACAGTGATTGTGGTAGAGGATGGGACAGTGATTGTGGTAGAGGATAGGACAGTGATTGTGGTAGAGGACAGGACAGTGATTGTGGTAGAGGATAGGACAGTGATTGTGGTAGAGGGTAGGACAGTGATTGTGGTAGAGGGTAGGGCAGTGATTGTGGTAGAGGATAGGACAGTGATTGTGGTAGAGGATAGGACAGTGATTGTGGTAGAGGGTAGGACAGTGATCGTGGTAGAGGGTAGGACAGTGATGTGATTGTGGTAGAGGGTAGGACGGTGATTGTGGTAGAGGGTAGGACGGTGAATGTGGTAGAGGGTAGGACGGTGATTGTGGTAGAGGGTAGGACGGTGATTGTGGTAGAGGGTAGGACGGTGATTGTGGTAGAGGGTAGGACGGTGATTGTGGTAGAGGGTAGGACGGTGATTGTGGTAGAGGGTAGGACGGTGATTGTGGTAGAGGGTAGGACGGTGATTGTGGTAGAGGGTAGGACGGTGATTGTGGTAGAGGGTAGGACGGTGATTGTGGTAGAGGGTAGGACGGTGATTGTGGTAGAGGGTAGGACGGTGAATGTGGTAGAGGGTAGGACGGTGATTGTGGTAGAGGGTAGGGCAGTGATTGTGGTAGAGGGTAGGACGGTGATTGTGGTAGAGGGTAGGACGGTGATTGTGGTAGAGGGTAGGACGGTGATTGTGGTAGAGGGTAGGACAGTGATTGTAGTAGAAAAAGATGTTTTATGATAGAGGGTGGAGCAGGGAGGAGGTGCTGGTTTTTGCACCACTACTTACATTTCTCTGCTGCCTCCTCTATGTTTCGAGCAGCTTTCTCTGGGTGCAGCTTGTTGGCAGCAGTCGCCTTTATTGTCATATTATTATTTTTTTTTTCTTGGTTTTCTATAGTCTTCAGTCATGTAATCATGATGTTCTTTCCTCTTCCAGACTCGTCTCTGCATCGTGATCACCATCGTTGTTCTAATAGTTATTATCTTAATCATAGTTTTGAGTGTTTCCAAGACTCATGTACCAGGGACTACTGCTCCTCTCTGGACCACGGTGACCCCTTCCCCCCCACCCCGAACATCACCCAGTCATCAGTAATAACCAACCAGGGCTGTTTAACACAACAGTCTTGCTATGAAGGAACAAGAATTATGCCATATCCCTCCACTAGTGGGCGCTGTGCTACACACAATGGTTATTCTATATCCCTCCACTAGGGGGTGCTGTGCTACACACAATGGGTATTCTTTATCCCTCCACTAGGGGGCGCTGTGCTACACACAATGCTTATTCTATATCCCTCCACTAAGGGGTGCTGTGCTACACACAATGGTTATTCTATATCCCTCCACTAGGGGGCGCTGTGCTACACACAATGCTTATTCTTTATCCCTCCACTAGGGGGCGCTGTGCTACACACAATGCTTATACTTTATCCCTCCACTAGGGGGCGCTGTGCTACACACAATGGTTATTCTTTATCCCTCCACTAGGGGGCGCTGTGCTACACACAGTGGTTATTTTTTATCGCTCCACTAGGGGGTGCTGTGCTACACACAATGGTTATTCTTTATCCCTCCACTAGGGGGTGCTGTACTACACACGATGCGTATTCTTTATCCCTCCACTAGGGGGCGCTGTGCTACACACAATGGTTATTCTATATCCCTCCACTAGGGGGTGCTGTGCTACACACAATGCTTATTCTATATCCCTCCACTAGGGGGCGCTGTGCTACACACAATGGTTATTCTATATCCCTCCACTAGGGGGCACTGTGCTACACACAATGCTTATTCTTTATCCCTTCACTAGGGGGCGCTGTGCTACACACAATGCTTATTCTTTATCCCTCCACTAGGGGGCGCTGTGCTACACATAATGGTTATTCTTTATCCCTCCACTAGGGGGCGCTGTGCTACACACAGTGGTTATTTTTTATCGCTCCACTAGGGGGCGCTGTACTACACACGATGCGTATTCTTTATCCCTCCACTAGGGGGCGCTGTGCTACACACAATAGTTATTCTTTATCCCTCCACTTGGGGGCGCCATGCTACACACAATGCTTTTTTGTTATCCCTCCACTAGGGGGAGCTGTGCTACACACAATGGTTGTTCTATATCCCTCCACTAGGGGGCGCTGTGCTACACACAATGCTTATTCTTTATCCCTCCACTAGGGGGCGCCGTGCTACACACAATAGTTATTCTTTATCCCTCGACTAGGGGCGCTGTGCTACACACAATGGTTATTCTATATCCCTCCACTAGGGGGCGCTGTGCTACACAAAATGGTTATTCTATATCCCTCCACTAGGGGGCGCTGTGTTACACACAATGCTTATTCTTTATCCATCCACTAGGGGGCGCTGTGCTACACACAATGGTTATTCTTTATCCCTCCACTAGGGGGCGCTGTGCTACACACAATGCTTATTCTTTATCCCTCCACTAGGGGGCGCTGTGCTACACACAATGCTTATTGTACATCCCTCCACTAGAGGTGCACAGTGCTGCACCCCCTACATCTTCTCCTTTTCTCTATCTACCATCCTACCCGTGCTCTCCACAGTGCTGCACCTCCTACATCTCCTCCTCATCTCTGTCTACCATCCTACCTGTACTCTCCACAGTGCTGCACCTCCATATATCTATTCCCTCATCTCTGTCTACCATCCTACCCGTGCTCTCCACAGTGCTGCACCCCCTACATCTCCTCCTCATCTCTGTCTACCATCCTACCCGTGCTCTCCACAGTGCTGCACCCCCTATATCTCCTCCTCATCTCTGTCTACCATCCTACTCGTGCTCTCCACAGTGCTGCACCCCCTATATCTCCTCCTCATCTCTGTCTACCATCCTACCTGTGCTCTCCACAGTGCTGCACCTCCATACATCTCCTCCTCGTCATCTCTGTCTACCACCTTCCTGTGCTCTCCACAGTGCTGCACCCCCTACATCTCCTTCTCATCTCTGTCTACCATCCTACCTGTACTCTCCACAGTGCTGCACCCCCTACATCTCCTCCTCATCTCTGTCTACCATCCTACCCGTGCTCTCCACAGTGCTGCACCCCCTACATCTCCTTCTCATCTCTGTATACCATCCTACCTGTACTCTCCACAGTGCTGCACCCCCTACATCTCCTCCTCATCTCTGTCTACCATCCTACCCGTGCTCTCCACAGTGCTGCACCCCCTACATCTCCTCCTCATCTCTGTCTACCACCCTACCTGTGCTCTCTACAGTGCTGCACCCCCTACATCTTCTCCTCATCTCTGTCTACCATTCTACCTGTACTCTCCACAGTGCTGCACCCCCTACATCTCCTGCTCATCTCTATCTACCACCCTACCCGTACTCTCCACAGTGCTGCACCCCATACATCTTCTCCTTATCTCTGTCTACCATCCTACCCGTGCTCTCCACAGTGCTGCACCCCCTACATCTCCTCCTCATCTCCATCTACCACCCTACTCCTGCTCTCCACAGTGCTGCACCTCCATACATCTCCTCCTCATCTCCATCTACCACCCTACTCCTGCTCTCCACAGTGCTGCACCTCCATACATCTCCTCCCCATCTCCATCTACCACCCTAATCCTGCTCTCCACAGTGCTGCACCTCCATATATCTCCTCCTCATCTCCATCTACCACCCTACTCCTGCTCTCCACAGTGCTGCACCTCCATACATCTCCTCCCTCATCTCCATCTACCACCCTACTCCTGCTCTACACAGTGCTGCACCTCCATACATCTCCTCCTCATCTCCGTCTACCACCCTACTCCTGCTCTTTGTTCTTCCAGTGTTCTAAGATTAACATCCTCCATAATTCTGACCTCTTACTCCCATCTTTAAGACTTTTCTTGAGCTGCACCTACTCTCTGGAATGCTCTGCCCTGAAATATCAAGTTAATTCCCACCTTCCCTACCTTCAAACGTGCCTTAAAAACGTATGTTTTCAGGTATGCTTATCAAGCTTCCTAAAATGACTGTTCTGCAAGTAAACATCCCCCCCAAACAGTCCCACACCCGAAGTAGATCGACCTACACCAATGCTTTCATTTCAAAACTGGCTTGACTTCTACATATCACAATTAATAACTACATTTTGTGTCACCCCTATTTCCTCATAGATTGTAAGCTCTTTCCAGCAGGGCCCTCACTCCTAGTGTCTCAGTTGTATATTAGCCGGCTACGTTGTGATGTCTTTTGTTTTATACATGAACCTTCTGAATTGTAAAGGTGTATGGAATATGGTGGCGCTTTATAAATAAAGATTATTATCTCTCCACTAGGGGGCGCTGTGCTATACACAATGCTTATTCTATATCCCTTCACCAGGGGAGGCTGTGCTACACACAATGCTTCTTCTATATCCCTCCACTAAGGGGTGCTGTGCTACACACAATGCTTCTTCTATATCCCTCCACTAGGGGGTGCTGTGCTACCCACAATGCTTATTCTTTATCCATCCACTAGGGGGCACTGTCACGGTGGGGAGTGGAGGAAACTCCCCACCGTTTAAAGTGCGATCAAGATGGCAGCAACTAGGCCAGGACACCGGAAAAAGGGAGCAGGTCATCTCCTAGAGCTTCCCTAATCCTCTCCCTCACTCCTCACCGTCTGAGCGGACCTGGATGGTAGGACGGATCATACCCAGGAATATAGGAACCTGATAATCTATTAATTAAAGAAAGGGCTTGAGACAACCAGTTCATCCCAGACATGGCTGAACAAGAGTCTCACTGGCCAAGCTGCATGATAAGGGAAAGACAGTGCACAGCTACAGAATCGTCAGGCAAGAGCCCAGAACAAACTCGCACTTACCTGCCGCAGCAACAACGTCAACCGGAGCCCCATGTGGACTAGAGATGTCGCGAACATAAAATTTTCCGTTCGCGAACGGCGAACGTGAACTTCCGCAAATGTTCGCAAACGGGCGAACCGCCATAGACTTTAGTAGGCAGGCGAATTTTAAAACCAATAGGGACTCTTTCTGGCCACAATAGTGATGGAAAAGTTGTTTCAAGGGGACTAACACCTAGACTGTGGCATGCCCGAGGGGGATCCATGGCAAAACTCCCATGGAAAATTACGTAGTGGACGCAGAGTCGGGTTTTAATCCATAAAGAGCATAAATCACCTAACATTCCTAAATTGTTTGGAATAACGTGCTTTAAAACATCCAGTGTGTGTATACGATCAGGTATGATGTTGTATCGATCAGGTAGTGTAAGGGTTATGCCCGCTTCACAGTGACAGACCAAA